>VZUD01000025.1:1779911-1802816 GCA_013401065.1 Cepphus grylle | reverse complement strand
GAGTGCGTGTGTCTTATTCTTTACTCTTTTCTCTTGAAAGCTTGTCTCGTTATATTCATGCCTTTTTTTTCTAGGGGTGGTCATTTTATTCTCGTTTTCTCTGCTCGGCATCTTCAAATCATCACTCCTATCAATGTATGTTTGTATCCATTCAGACCCCCAACAGCCTAAAATCTGATTCAGACTAGAATACACAAAGACCCAAAGCCTTTCGAAAGTGTTTGTTACGAACAGCTGTTACAAATGCATACACGGTCTCTTTCTGAAATGACAGAACATTTCGGTTGGAGCTGGGACAGTGGCTTGCCGATGGAAAAATTTGCAAGGTAAGACAGTTGTCATGTTCACAGCACTGGAAAATTGCTATTGAGCAGCAGAAGTACTCTCAAACCCAGTAGTCATGACACCATGCCAGACTCGGGGGAATTAAGCCACCTCTACACCGTTTACCTTCTGGGGGCGGCTGGGAACTCTCCCAAGCCCTGGCACAAAGCAGAAGGCACAGAAAAGCTGCTCTAACTCATACCTGAGTGCCCACCGCTCCGACAGCCTGTTACAGCAGCAGGGACTGGCAGGGCTCGGAGGTGCTTCGGCTGCGGCCCTTTTCTTCTCCGAACGCCCCCCCAGCAAGAATAGCCAGCAGAATAAAAGCCTTGATTCTTTGCCACCAGGAAATCCCTTTCCACTGAAGAACCCTCCTGGGGCCGCATCCATGACTGCTGTGATTGCTTTTGGCAGCTGCGGGAGATGGAGGGACATGGCCAAAATATGACAACAGTAACTGTATTCACAGCCTTCTACTCGGGGCAGCCGTTTTGCAGAAAAGTAAGACTTAAAGGAACATTCTATAGCAGGCAAGAAAATATTTTAAAACATTTATGTACTACTTCAGGTTGGGCATAATGATCGAAAAGTTTTATAACTTTGCTGAACAAAAGATTTAAAGTTCTTTTGAGAGAGTCAGATTTGAAAATAGGGAGGAATTCATTTTTGTATCTTATTTACATGATGATTCCACAGGCGTCATAAACACCCTCTATTTGGTTTTGGCTATTCATAAAGTGGTTAATTAAGCAATAATCTTAGAAAGACCAATTATCGCTTCAGAAATTAAGGCTAGACTTTCAGCTGGGCTGCTTCCAAATGAACCGCTATGACTAATTTTTGCAGCTTTCCTATTTTTCCATGAGAATGCAGTTTTTCCACAGAGCACAGCTATCCAGTCAGGTTGCAAATAAAAACGTAAGCGGAGAAGACGTGCCTTCCCCTTTTGCTCACATGCACAGAGGCTACAAGCAGCAAACCTTCGACTCCATCCTCTGCTCAAAGGGGTTTGAACCTGCACCTCCTACTGCAAAATAAAGACTCAGACTACCAAGCTACGTAAAATTTCAAGGGTGGCACTTTAAACAATCTTTGTACTGTAAACTATTCCACTTCCCATGAGGAGTGGAGCATGGATAAAAAGAGTAGACAAACATGAGCAGGAATGACTGCATCCTGGTGATCTAAGTAGTCACCTAGGAGGAGCTGCCCCAGCAAGAGCATTTCAGTGAATGCATAATGTTAAGTACTAGAGCAGGGACATGAACCCACTTCATACTTCTCCCAGAGAGCCCCCCCTAGTCATTAGGCTGCGGCTGTATTTTTTCCACTCCCGCCCAATAAATTATTAATTACTTAAAGTAAAGCGAAAGCAGAGTGAAAACCTTCAAGGATATGTCACTCGGGCACCAGCCATTGCAGCGCAGCAGGCAGTTATAGAGGTCAGCTGCAAAACGGCAGCAGATGCTCTAACTTTAGGGAAAATGAAGAAAGAGTTTCATCATGACTTGTTACATCAGTGTTTCATTAGGCGCTTTCCTCTACTCTTTCTTATTCCAAAAGGAAATGAGACTGGAGATGGATGCTCTCCTGCAGCACGCAGTTTGTTAACTTTGCTCCTGAGAGGATCAGGGTTTCAGCCGTATTCCTCCCTCCGGCACCTTCTCCTGGTTAGCACGAGCTTTTAAAGCTCTGGCTTTTTATGCACCCGGGTCCCCTCCTGCGTTACACAGAGGACCCTGTCGGTCAGGCCAGCCCTGGTGAGTACATCAGGCGATGAAGCACTTCAAAGGCAAAGCTGCAGCACTGGTTGAGCTCTGCCACCCCACATGCACACCAAGACGAACAAAAGCAATAAAGGATGTGACCACTCTATGGCTTTCTATGAAACACATCAGAAATTATCCCCCCCCTCCCCGTCTCATCATCAGATGTTCCAAGGATCCCGTTGAGCAATCCGAAAGGCTTGCGACAAGCCATGGAAAATCACGCTGCCTTCCTGCCTTTGCTAGTCAAGCCATAAAAGCTCTCAGAAAAATAAATCATTTTTATTTTTGTGCAGGGTACAGGCTACAAATCTGCCTTTAATATCACTCTCCAGGGTTTCAAGTAAGATCTTTTGATCTTTCAGCAGGTGCCTCGTATAATCTCATATTGCTAATGGTTTTAGGTAGCAACAAACAGCAAACTGTGCCTGACTCAGCAGTCCCTCACTTTCTATAGGTATCACCCCCGTGAAAAACGCAGCATTTCCCTGCTAGCTGTTCCTTTAAAACTTCAAATAAAGTTCAAATAAATAGGGAGAGGAGGGCAGTTATAAGGGGGGGAAGAGGGGGTAGGGTGGGGAACAACAACCCAGATTTTTCACTTGGAAGCTGTCACATTGACGATTGTCAAACACCCACCTGCAAACAAAAAAATTAAAACCTAACTCAAAGAAAACAGATATTTTTCACTCACAGAAATGTAGCTCAGGGTTCTGCAGGCAGGTAGCTTATGTGAACAGGAAGACTGTTAGTAGAAGGTTTCAGTAGGACTACTCATGTACTCGGAGAGGCCGTGTGCCTAATCACAACTGAATCACAACTTAACTGATGAGGGCAAAATATACTCAAAAAGCACTAACATACCATCTAAAATTCATATGACACTGGCCTACACAAAATTTGTGTTTGATGAATTGAGGCATCAAGGTTTCACTCAGAAAAACCGAATCTTTACCTCACACCGGAATGGTCTAAGATCTCTACTTCACATCTGAATCTTCTGAGGCACTTAAAACAGATCACAATTCAATATACTACGGGAGTGCTCTGAGTGCTCTTCTTAACCTCTCCAAAGCAACAGAGAATTAGGCAGCTCCAAAGACTGGTAACTCCATAAGAAACTCAAACAGGCTGTAGATGAATTCTTCTGGGTTTGTGTTTTTCTATTTCCCTGTATAAGGAGATTTTAAGAATTGAATGCAAAGTCTGTGTTGAAGGAATTCTAGTAAGTATGAGAGCGCAATCCAAAAGCTAAACCCAAGATAAATCTTTTTTTTTTAACCACAGGCAGTAGAGTGGCAATTAGCTTTAGCGTAATTTCACAGAAAAGTGAGAAGAAGAAGAAAAAAAACAAAACCCAGAAAAAAAATTCAGCAGAGTCTGGAACTTAAAGTTAACCTTCCCCCCAGCCTTTAAAACAAAAGAGATGGTGAGGAAAAGACCCACTCTTGCTTTCTCTTGGAACAACTACTTACCCTTCAGAAGGTTTAGAATGCTTTTTGTTTCCCTATTTTAAACAAGATCCCCTGCTTTACTGCTTTACAGATGTCTCCCCTAAATCCTTCTTTTTTGCCGTCCTGATTTTGAAAGCATGGCGCACAGTCTCTGCGTCTCACAGACCAGCGACGCCAGGAGATTCTACAGCTCAGTGGCAACGCCAGTCATTCGTCTCATGGCTCTGGTTTTCCTCTCACATGCATCACTTTTACAGTGCCATAATCCCACTGACTTCAGTGGAGGAGCTCCTGATTTACGCTTACATTGCAGAGTCAGGTCATGCAGTTTCTACATAGCTCGTTAGGCTGAGGACAGGCCAGCGCCTGCTGGACCACTGTGGAGTAGATGCCTTTCCCCTGACAAAGTCTTCAGAGAACTGCCAGTCGTGGTGAGGGATGCGCTGCAGGGGGTTCAGCATCCAACTGAGGATAAATGTCCACAGTCTGTGTGGAAGCCTCACCCGTGCAAACACCCAATTTGTGAAAATACACGCAGCCCCATTTCTCCCTCTTACAAATCGCACATCTCCTGTGCTAGATGTTACTTCTGTGTCTGCCGGGGGGTGAACACGTCTGCTTCTGCAGGGAATCCCACCCATGGCACAAACGCTTCTCAACATCAGTCATTTTGTCATAGAGGGATCCCCAAAACTGGCAACACCATCAAAAAGATTTTAAACAACTGTCTAAACACTACAGCTGCTGCATATGGTCTCAATGAAAAACTCAACAGTTAAAATTCTAACAGGATTTATTCACAGCAAAATGACTATTTCTTATGATATATACGGGATCCTGTCAGCCCAGAAAATTAGAAACCTGTTAAAAATTTAAAAAAAAAAAAAAGTCTTTCAAGCAAGCAAAAATGTGCTAAGCGAGGACTAAAAAGCCTTTCAGCTGGAAGAAATGTGGCAATGCACATCCAGAGAAAGCTCCCCAAGATGGGGGAAACGAGTAGGCCAGGAAATTAGTGAAGAGAAACTGAGCAAATATTAGTAGAAATGTGTATTAGCAAAACCATTTTCTTCTTGGATAAAATAGACAGGAAGAGCATGCTAGTAAGCCCAAGAGACCCGTTTGAGACCAAGGAAAAAGAGGAAATGTCAAGTCAAAGAGTGCCCAGGGCGAGCAGGACTAAGCTGCTCCCTTCCCAAAGTCGTTTCATACGTCTGCTCTCAAAGGCCACCCTCTAACCGGGGCTTTGTGGCACCAGCCCTCAGCCACAGCATCTAAGACCAGTCACAATCTTAAATGGCAATTTGAAGAAAAGATTGCTTTCAGGTGCCTCTTACATTTTCCTACTCTATGCCTCCCTTTTGAAACGGCCTTTTCAGCTTCGTAGGCTGGAGCTTATCTCTTGTTTTAATCTTATCTACTGTTTCAAGTAAACTCAAGTGAATCTGACAGTCTCAAGACACGTGGCTTTTATGAAAATGACAAAATCCAAATAAATTGATGGTGCTGACAAACCCTTTGGGCAACCTGCGGTGAAAGCTACATTTGGCAAGCCCAGAGGCTAGGTTAGGCATCCCGCTTGCTTGCAGAAGTCAGTTTGAGAGTAATACTGCAAGTTACCATACAAAACAGATGATGTTTCCTGTAATGGATTTTATTCAATAGCCTTTGGCAAAGCTCAGACAGCAGGGAAAAAACCAACATTGCCCTTCCAGCATTTATTTAGCTCAGAAACTTCTGACTCCTGCACCCTCCATCCCATTTTCCCCACTGGTCCTAAAAGGAAGTTGGTTTCCTCTCTTCAGTACTGCACTTTCCTAAATTGCATCTGAACATGGTGCCTAAAATAGCCCTTACAAGCTGCTACATATATTGGATTTATGGCATAAGGGTATTACTGTACTTATAGAGTTGCAGGTCTTTTTTCTGAATGTTCATGGATATCTTTGATGTCTTGAGACTTTCAGTCCTTCAGAGCTTCAGTGGAAGAGAAGGTGCTGCAGCACGAGCGTGCCGAGGGGTATTTGGAATAGAAGAGCTGCAGGCTTCAATAACAGCAGTAACAATGGCATCCTAGGTGGGATTCGGGAGCTTGAATTAGCAGTTGGACAACAACAGATTAAAATAAGATTTATAATTCGCAGTAACAAGTCTTATATCAAACTTCAAACTTCTATAGGCAAAACTTCAACCTTACAATATATCAGTTCCTGTTCAGCTACTTGCAACTCTATGATAGTATTACACCTTAACCTTGAGACACATTGAATCCTAATATTCAGAAACCGTATCTAAGAAAAGAGTACATTCTGCGTTCTGAAGTATAGTTAAAAAACAGCGTGTTCCACATTCTTCCATTTCCCAGTTCGAGCTGTCTTCAGTGTTGTTATTTTTTAAGCAGCCATCAGCTTCAGCCTGTTTACATCTGCCAGCCCATGATCCTCCAACTCTCTCTCAGCCATAAACCACAGATGCTTCACACCCTCTGAATGCAAATGACTCATTTTCTAGTGGTTCTGATAGATATTAAAACATTCCCTCGATGTCTTGTCCCTTCCTTTCTGCTGAGATTTTACGCAGTTTAAAAAAAAAAAAAAGAACAAACACCCAACCTTCAAGTTCCTAAGAAGAGACTCCTGTTTAAACCTGTCATGGAAACTATAAACAGATAGATAGATCAGAATTTCCCTTCTAGTTTAATTATCGTTGTGAGCAGAAATTTTAATTATTTCTGTTTATCAGATTTTACCTATTTTTCTATTTATGAACATGCACAGTTCCTCCACTTCATTACTTGCAGGACTCTTGAGAATGTTCCTTACATAAGTAGGTCATCTCTTCGCTATGAACCATAAGCTCAGAGTGTGTAATCACTAAGTACTCCGTGAAGCTGACTGGTGCTGTTTCTTTCCTGAATGAGCCACTCAGAAACAGAGGCATTTAAAATAGTTAATTTAAAAAATACACCTATTTTAAACAATAATAAAAAAAACCCCAAAATAAATAAAAAACCCCAAAAATACTATTTTGGTGAAAACCTTCAGAACACACCGATTTGTCACATGTATGTGTGACAACCATGTGGCAAATGGTAACCATTAAAAGGTCGAAAAATTTAATTTTCAGCTTAGAATGAATGTTATCATCATACTCTTCCTCCTACTGCTGCAAAGCGATGTAACTGCCTAAAGCTCCATTCATGGTTTGCTGACACTACTTCTTAGGGAAAGCTTCCACTGAAAATGTCAACAAAAATTACTTTAAGAGAAAGGGCTATAAAACCCAGATTAAAGTGAGTCATCCCACAAATATCTCAAGTACAAGCGGTCTGTACAAAGCACTTGAGTAAATCTTTTTGAGAATGATTTTCACTGCTAATTAATGTAATCTGACAAAATTAGAGGCACAGACTCTTGTTAAGAAGTTCTTACAAAGGAGCATCAAGAAAGTGCTGTGTCCCTTCCTCTGTTACATACGAGACAGCAGCAAGATGCCTGAGTCGCTTAGAAAACTACTCAGATTTTTGTTCGCAGAGTTCATGTTATGCAGTGACTTCAATGACATACCGCTTATTGAGAAAGCTGTTACATTTCTAAGGCCTTGTGGCTCGGCTAATTGTGTAGATTCAAATTTGTGGGGAGATTAGCGATACAGCAGCTCGTTGTTTGTGTCAGTTGCAACGTTTTACATCTGATGATTAGTTTTGATGAAGTGAATGGAACAATCAGCGTGTGTCATTACAAGGCCTGAAGAACGCGGGTTCTGAAAGGATTAAGAGACCTTTTAAATGTGAGGGAAGCTCAACCGCTTTTGGCACCGACTAAAGTCCTGACTGCTTAACGGGAGCAGATCCTCATCTGGTGTGGAGCATCACAGGACGGCTGAAGAGGCTTTACACCAGCCAAGCATCTGCTGCCAGCAGTTTTCGAAAACTGCCCGCGCTTCTACATGCATCATTGGGTTGGCTGTCGAGCAGGAGTGGATGTACTCCTTATGTTCCCGCTCCCACTTGGAGCAGGCATGATGTGAGACTGGCTAGCTTCAGCACACGGAGGTGCAGTCACTCCTGCTTTTGGTACGAGGTGAGAAGCACTGCAGCGCTCATGGGTGGGAGAGGACGCTCTGGGCTGAGGACTTCCAACACGCTTTGCTTAGCACAGCACGCTGCGCCCCTCCTGTCACTCATGGCAGGGAGATGCCAGGATCTGCTCACCAGAGCCCAGAGCCTGAATTCCATGGGGTCCCTCCCATCCCCTGCTCAAAGTCCTCCCACAAAACGTAATAAGGAGACATGCTAATTCTTTGATCGCTGGCGCCAAGAGGAACAGAATGCAGCAAATCCAGCATCAAATGCAGCAGCTTTTCTCTGACACCTCATCTGCCATCACTGAAAGCAGGAATAAAATGACCAGCAGTCTCCAGAAAAAAAATAATACTCTCTCGATTAGTGCTTATGTTCAAACTAAAGAGCACCTCCTGAAATGCTCTCTATAGATTTCTCCACTCCAGAGTAAACACAGTAAGCCGGCTGACTCCAGCCAAATCTGTCTTTGATAAGAGAAGAAAGGCTACATTATTAATATTTGAAGTCAAGGAAGGATAAACAAGGATGTTGGAGAAATTAGACATCAATTATACTTACTCTTGCTCTACCTTGGAGTAAGCATACCCGTTTCTTTCACTTCTACTGAAAGGCAATCAATAAAGCAAACAATATAGTTTACTAGAAAAAGAATACAGAGGCAAAAAGAGAACATAATTATGTTCCTGTATATATCCATAGAGTGTCAGTATTTTGAATAATGCAGGCAGTCCTGGAGCCCCCTTTCCAAAAGGCTACAGTAGAACCGCAAAATTTTCAGAAAAGAGTGACAAGAATGGTGTAGGCAGAGGACAACTTCCACACAGGGATGAATAAATGGGCTACAACCTGAACCAGAGACGCCTAAAGGGAATTATGATGGGGACCTACAACATGAATTGTGGCGCACAAAACCAAACAGCAACCAGCAGTTCACCATCCCTCCCACCGCAGGGCATCAGCGAAGCTCGCGGGTAGCAGGAGGTGATCCAAACAAACAGGAGGAGGTGACTGATCACACAACAGGTACATAGGCTGCGGGGAGTCCTTACCCCACAGTGTTGTGGAAACTGCAGCCTTACACACGATTCCAGTGTAAAATCTACACAGGGCTATTAACACAGAGACATTGGAGACGAGGAGAATATTCTGGGGAAGTGCCATGATATTCATACTCAATTTTATATATTCTTCACTAGATAACTGCTAGGAGCTTCTGGTCTAGATAGGACAGTGGGCTACACGGACTTCTGCTTTGACCCATATCTGCAATTCCCTTATTATGTGCTTTGACTGAGGATCACTCCCAAACACCCCAGGTCCAGGAAAGTAATTGCAAAGGTTATACTCTTCTTAGGATGGACTGTTTTGGTTTAACTGGATTTGCATGGTGGTGTTCATTTCTTGGGAGGAGAAAAAAAAAAAAACCCACCCCAAACCAACCACATCTTTGTTCAGCAGTTGAAATCATGCTCAATTATTTTGTAGGATGGAGTAGCAATTTTGGAGGCTTAACCTCTTCATTGAACAGTATCTATTAGAATATTACCTCCTTTCAGTACCCTTCTAAAGCATTTGGAGATAACTCCCTTGAGTATCTGCTGTCTGCATAAGAGAATGTAAATGTAAATGTAAATGTATGCCAATATATTTCAAGTCATTTCTACATACAAGTTTTATGTCATTCTGTTATCCCCTGTGGGGTCACCATGAAGCATCCCAAGCAGGTAAATCTGTGAGGTCTTTCAGATGTCAAGAATGACACAATACCTTTTCAAACGGAGCAGCCCTCTTTCCACCGGGGGAATGAGGAGTGTTGTGCCACAGCTGGATTTATTCTGGCACAAAGTGCATCTGTGAATGGCACCGACTCCTTTCTTTGAGTTGCAATCACTGATGCTAGTCAGCCAGCAGCACCACCGTAAACATTCATCCCACAAAACAGCAGCAGATAATCAAAATGTCTGTACCCTAGTGAAAACTGCTAGAGCAGCTGAGGACTCTGCTTCTGTCGTTTGCAGTAGTTTGATTTACTCACTGAAGTGCCTCTGATTCACACCAACTGAGATGACGACCCTTGCTTAAGTTTCCCATTGCAGCTTATTCAAGCAATTATTAAAGGGCAAAAATATGCAGGTGCTTTGGAAAAAAAAAAATTAGTATAAATGCTACATTTTGATACCAGTTTGCTATATTTTTTTTTTTTAATTTTCCAACTGAAATTCCTGTAATTAAAATTCCCACTATTGTAATTTGCTGTCACAGGAAAATAACATTATTTTGTATACGCAATTAGTACTGTATGAGCTGGAAATTTGGACAACTTTATGCTGAAAACATTTTCTCCCAGGTGTGTCAAATTTACTATGAGTTTTAATTCCATAGTAGAAATTTTAGTTCATTAAAAAAATTACTTGCAGAAACGACATCAAAAGGTTGGGAAATGGTTGAGCGACCAAATTGCCTCAAGAAGAGAAAAATATCTTTGAAGAAAATGTATCTAGCTACCAATTAAAAAACAAAAACAAACACACAAACCCCCTAAAATTTAAAAAGAAGCTGCAAGAAGGAAAGTTAAAACAGCATGATATTATGCATTAAGTGGTCTAGAAAGTCTTGTACTCTACTAAATGCAAAGGGAATTTTGCTTTATCAGTAAGTGATAGTACTTACTTTTACCTTTTCTGTCAAAATTATCACCTCTGAACTTAGATGGCTACACAGCATCCAGTATCAACACATTATTCTCTTTGCCAGAAACAACTCAGAGACCTGCTTTTCCACTAGAACTGCACCTTCCCTCGAACTAACATCAGTCCTTCATAAACTGAAACCTCCTGTGTGAACCCAAAGTTCAGCACCATTTTTGGGTACCATTTTCACCTATTTTGAAATGCCTCCAAAAGACGGCAAGGCCATCCTCTGGACTCCACCATGACAAGTTTGGTGCAGAAGCAAAGGGAACTTTATACCGACTTTGTGGCTGGGGTCTAACCAGGGAGTAGTCAACCTGTGGCAAGGCAGGAGCATTCCCAAGCCTGACTCAGGTTAAACCATCACAGCCTGAAACTGGGAAACAAGAAAAGAAACCAGCTATGACATGCGGCAACTCCGTATTACAGAACCCCACCGAGGCCTGGGATGGCCTCAAACATTTACAACAAATAATTTTCTTGTACGTAGCTGCTTTTTAATATATGGCTAGCTCCTGAGAAGGTTATTCATACTTGCATCTGGACAGGAACATTTGCTGAGTAAGGGCTACTCAGAATGAGCAGGATTTTTACAATCTCACTTTTAGACTCAAAACATGACAATGGTAGAGATTGATTTCTGCTCCGAAGAACCTACATTGTACATACGTGCTGGGCAAAGGTAATTTTTATTTGAACATAAAAGGAACAGTGCTACATCAGTAGAAAAATAACAGATATTATGTACTTCTATGCCAAAATCCTTGCAGTGGAGAACTGGCTCATCAAGAAACCAGTTATTTAAGCAAAGCTGCTCTTGATCTGTTCTCATGTGTTTTAAGAGAAATCTGAAGAATTCTTCTAGCTTTTGTCAGATACTGGAAATACCACACTGGACCAGCCACTTCTCTTTTGCCTACACTTCAAAAACCTTGGTGATGTGTGGAGAGGGAGCGAGGGATGGTGGAGCTGGTCCGTCTCTTTGATGCCACCTAGACATCTGCAGCTCTGTTCTTCTGACTGCATCCCACAGCCTGAGCAGGACGGAGTGCCCAGGACAGAGGAAAAAACGCTATCCCAATATGTGAAAACTTATTCTAAGTGTTATTAGCACTTCTGCAGTTACTCATGTTCATTTTCTCCTTGTTTAAAAAACACAGAATGAAAATCTACCATTCCTGCAGATGGTGGAAATACACAGAAAACAAAAAAGAAATGATCATATATTGATAACACTCTTCCCCTTGCTATTGAATAAAGAACATAAAGATGCTTTGCACTTTGTGGCTCCAGAGCCAGTAATAAGAGCGCTGGGTCCCTGGAAATGCTTTAATCTGAAGGCACGGTTGCATTAGCTTGCAACAACAAAGATTGCTATCACTGCTTACAAAGCAGTACATACAATCTCTGTCTTTAAAACTCAATATTTAATGAGAAAACTACTTTCTTTGGATTTACAATAAAGCAAAATGATATAAGGAAGACAGCAGAAAAGAGGTGTGGAAAAAAATCACTCATCCCTGTTCAACGAAACCATATGTTGACAAGAATGGAAGACTGTGCATCTTGCACTGTAATCATAAGGGAGGGAAGATCCTTGAGAAAGAAAGGAACTTAATCTTCATTTAAAAACAAAACCCATTTTAAATACCTTTGTGTATTGATAAATTTTTCAAGGCTGGACCAAAGCACACAAAGAGAGTTCCATTGGAACAGATTACTTGGCATGATTTAGCTCTCATATGTTCTGGTCTACCAACAGACAAAACTCCGTATAGCTCCCAGTTGAGCCAACTGGGTTCAGCCGCAAAGTTGATCATATTCTCCCAGTAATAACACCTTACCAAGTCCAACCTTTTTCATCGTTGCTGTTCTCTCTGATTTAAAATCAAGTCTCAAATGTTGACAAGGGTCTCCTATTAAGCATAGTGAAATTTCCGTTTACATTTTTCTCCAACCAAAATAAATGTAGGCTGACTGTACAATATAAACATGAGTTTAAAAAGAATCAATTTTAAAAGTTGCTAAAAATCGCTGAAGCGTTCCAAACGCTTGAGCAAAATATTTTCACGCACACATGAATGGCTGAAGAGTAAATGAACTCTACCAGCCAAAGGGAAAATCAAAGGACAAAAATACAAAAATTCGGTTTTTCAATAGAAATCAAAATGGAACACCTGAATTTTCTGTCTTAAAGCATTTAAAAAATCAAAGACATCTTATTAAAAAAAAAAAAAGTTGCTCTTTACTAAGGGAAAACAAACATATTCCACTTTGAAGCCAAATTAAATAGGTTGATCAAAAGTGAAAGCTTTTTTTGATTATTTTTTGCAGAGCTGGAGAGCTACATCAATTTTTTTTTCTAAGCAATATTACCTATCAGATCCTCCCTTCACCTTCTTTTCTAATTCAGCTAGTAAAGGAAAATATCAAGTATTTTTCTAGGGCTTCTTGCATCATGGACGTTTAAATCAGTTTTTAAAACTCTCTATTTTTCAGCACATTATAATGTGTATTTGCATGATTTTTAATGTTTGAAAAATCAGCGTTTCATGAAGTGTTCTGTAAGTATTGTATTTTCAGCACAGTTCCAGGTTTGCCATCTAATATTTTGGCACACAGCTAATCTTGATGAAGTAATTAAATTAATTAGCTGATGAATCAACTGGACCTACAATTTCTATCTGCAATCAGCCAGTTAACCTGTGAGACAGACAAAATAATTTGAGAGTTCTTAACTCTGAACTGATGTCACGTCTCTAACGGCAACTAAACAAGACTGTATTAAGTAGAGGTGTTAAACTCATTAATAACAAAACATCCTAGAGGAAGTGAGCCTGCATAATCTTCTTTTAGTTTTCAGCACCTTGCAATGCTAAATATGAGAGATACTGCAGCGCAGTTTAAAACGTACAGGCTCACAGTCAGCAGTAATTCAAAGCAGCAGCGTGCTGACCAGAACCTGACTGCCTGGGAAGAGGCTGCTCAGGATCTTCCAGGGATTGAGTCGACAGCAGTGATGTTACCTGCACTCGCCCTTTCTTATATGATATATGTGAAGGGGAAGGTAGATACAAGAAGGACTGGTTATGCCATATTCCCCACAGATGACATTTCGTTTCCTTCCTAAATCGGAAAGGAAGGAATTGTGATACCAACCAACTGCAAAACAGACGAGTGACTCAAACAAAGCAAAATTAACTGGAAAACTAAAAGAATAAGCCCTAAGCAAGCAACACATTTTATTAACTAGCCATCTTTCCTAGACTTGCTCAGTGCTTCATGTGAACATTTGCCTATCCCAGGCTAATGCCTTCCCAACGCTGGATCAGGTCAGACCACATCGGTGGGACTGGGGAAGAACTGGGTTCCCTACCAATCTCTGAGTCTCTCCTCTAGGATCTCTTCTGAGGGTCTCATTTTTGTTGAGGATCAAGTTACTCCACATATAGGGATACATATATATTTATACCTTCTGCTGATACTAGTGAAAGCAGTCGCAGTGATGGTCAAATGAGGGTAATACTATGACTCTTGTAATGAGAACTAATAAGCTATTAGAGCAACTAATTTGTTCTAAGAAGAAGAACTCACAACAAAGAAAGATGGGATCCTCAACGAATATGCCCACATCAGCATTTTATTTCAGAACAGGAGTCCACTTTTGAAGTGAATGTCCCAATTGTCTGCACGTAGCATCTTCTGGTTTTACATCATGGAGTAATCTTGATGCACGCAAGCTGGGTTTCTTGCAAATGAAGCCAAACCATAGAGTTTGCACCAGGACCACACCTAATAAGCTCCCACCATGAAAAGGGAAGCTTCAAACCAAAAAGCAGGTTGCACCTTCATCACATCCTCCAGCATGGAACAACTGCACCTGCACAAGGCTTTCCAAACACTGAACAGTGAAGTGACCACGAAGTTCCTCTTCTGCTCTACCAAGTTATAATACTATGCATTGTCCCAGGGGTACAGTTCTGCTCACTTGAGAGGGGTGAAGGCTTTTCTGATGGGAGAATAACCAAGTTGCAGTGGCAGGACCACTGTAACCTGATGACAGCTGCCACATGCGAAGGGTGGCATTCAGTATTCAATGAAATCTTAGAAGATCAGGAACAACCACCAGATCTCAAGTGTGGCATAGCAGACGCATCCTCACCTCATGAGTTCAGGTGGGAACACGTTTCTGAGACTGCCTCTGTCTCCATATCTACAATGCTGGCCTAGGGACTGTCACACACAAGTACCTGCAGGAGAGCCTGGAGGCTGAGGAGCAGAAGTCTTCTGCATAGCAGCTGGCAGCAGTCTCAGAAACTACCAGGCCATTCACAACCCTATACAAGTTCCTAGCTCCACCCTGGAGACTGAGCAAGCTGTGCCTGCAGCCTGCCATGCTAAGTGCGACTCTCACGGCCCATCATCTCCCTCCTGCACCTGGCAAAGTGGAAAGCAAACAAGCCCCTTGACCAAAGCTAGACCTTGAACAACCTGTGTGTGGTTCCTTTTTTTCTTCTTTGACTTTTTATCAGCCATAAAAAGAAGCACTAAGGGGATAATACTAAGTAAAAATCATCTCCTTTTCACTGCCTGTAAAAATGAAATGAAACAATTTCTGAAGAAACTAGAAAAATCAAAGCCCAACATCTGAGGTACCTGGACACCATAATGATAAGTATCAGGAACTGCCCACAACCATACTTAGTCTAGAGAAAGTATTCACTAAAAGTTTTTTCTCCTTTTCAGCCATCACATAACGATAATAATTGTGGAGGTACAAAAATAAACTTGAGACATTTTTCATCTGTCAGGAGATCATAATTCACAGGCTCTGGGTACACAACTTAATAAACAAATGGTGGCAGGACAAATACTGTCATTTCTGTCGCTTCTTCTAGGGAGTGGCGAATGATCCAGTGTGGGGGAAAAAAATAAAGCTGTCAGAGATTGGTCTGTGCAGCAGGAAAATCTCCTGCACAGGTTTGTTAACAGCCCTTATAGTCCTATTCCCTAGACAAATCACAGAGCAATATTAACAGCAACTCAAGAGGTAGTACTCGTCACTGTCATTCACCCAGACGCAAGATCCTTTGCCAAGATAAGGTTGAGGAGAACTGATATAACCCAAACAAAGGATGGTAATGATAATATCCACAATGCATAAATAAAGGGAATTTTCTCCCCTGTCTTTCTTGATATGAAGGGGGCAAGTCTTCATCTCATATAAACTGACATGGTTTCACTGCCTACCCTAGAGCCACACTGATTTACCACCAGCAGAACAGCAAGTTACATAAACCATTTTCCAAATGAAATACTTAACCAGCAAACAGGCCTGTGAGGCTCAGATTTTCATTCTGGCCCCAGCAATATCTTTTGCACACAACTAAGTGGTACTTGAACAGAAAACCAGCTTGTTCTGTCACCCTCATTTGAAAACATGTCCTGTCTTAGTCCAGGGGAAGACATTTCTGTATATGGAAGACCTGATCGTAAGCCTAGAAATTGTTCTTTATAAGCATTTTTCTCCCTCAAAAGAGAAGGAAAGAGATTACCACCTCTCTCTGGGTTCCAAATGCCAGAATGGTTTGATTGGCTTAGTTTCTATTTCGTGACTGGACAGGCAACATGCAATAATAAGCTTTTAAGTTACAAATACCTCTAGGAAGCATTTAAAGCATAATAACTCACACATTTATCCAGAGAACAGAAAGACTGACAAACAGGCTTTCAGCTTCATGGCTGTAACATTATTAACAAACCACATGGAAAAAAGATTGCCCTCATTGTGAGGACAGCCCACAGAAGATCTGCCAAATGAGGTTCTGCCTTGGTCTTTGGAAACATTAGGGGATTCAGCTGGCCAGTGCCATGTACAAACCCAACTACGTCAACTGTTGAATTGCGGTTCAACATTGCTATAGAGTGCAAGTAAATGAACAAACGCCTCTTTCAGAAGACCTAAAAAATCTTACAGCTTAGCTGTATAGATAAACAATTTTACAAATGCTATCTTGTGAACGCTTAATGTGCTGAACTGAAAAGCAACATGTAATTAATGATTTGCTTTGCAACACTATTGCCACACTGATACGGAGATTATAAAAACACAGCATGCTTAAAAACACAGGAATTCAAATACACAAAATTGACTGAAGCCACCACTGTAAGAACACAGCCGGTGCAGGAACAAAAATCCATAAGAGGTCAGCTCATATCTGCCATGTTGTTCAGATCTGTTGGCCAGATGTGGGCTTCCTTGCACAGCCAGACACAAACTCACAGAAGTTAGCTAGACATGACAGAAACCTGTGGTCTGCCTCGCTAATACTCAGCAGACCTGGATTTGCGGCTTTACAGAGCTATCAGCTGGAGCCATCTGTGACTGTCCTACTACTTCCAATTTCTGTAGAAAGCAAGCCCTAGAGAGACTGGAAGGGAAGGTCACTCATGCAGTCTCAGCTATCAGAGCTGCATTAGCACTGAAAATAAGATTGTCTACCCTCTAATGTTGCTTCCTTGGTTGTGAAGACCCTATGTGCATACCAAAACCTAGACTTCATTTTCTTGGTTCATCTACCTTTCCCAGCTAACATAACACCAACAGTTAAACTACTTGAAAGCAACTATACTATTTAGGAGCCTAAACCCATTGACTTTGCTGTGTGCCAAGTACACTGTGTTGTGAATATGACAGCTAATCTCTCAAAACGTAAGTTCCTTTGACATTTCCAATCATATCTAGTGTACAATGATATTTCAGTAAACCTCAAACGATTTTTTTAAATGTGAAATTTCTTAGATGTCAGTGAAGTTTCAAAAAGATGAATTCTAGCTGCTATACAGAGCAGAAAAAAATAGTCATAATGTAAAGGCCAGCAAAATCTGAAGGTTTGCTGCCAATGAACTAGCTGGATAAGAGTGAAAAAAAACTTTACCAGAAACCTTAGGCTAGCCTCATTATTAGGCAGCTTCATTTTGATCTGCAGAACAAAACACTATTCCAGCACATAGAAAAAAATGATGTAGTGCTTTTCTGCAATTTACCAGTTTATAAAAGAGCTACATTCTGGGATTTGGATGACTGCAAGGGCACAGCATTGATTTGCTCATAGTGTAAGGAGAGTATGCCTCAGGTAAACCTTTCTTGTCTATCATACAAAGGCTTGCATATAGATCTTTTGCAGACTCATTCTTAATAGATAAGAACACAAAAATACTTTTGGAACTGGAGGTGAGTCAAAAGAAATTTCATTCCCACAGCAATCCACACAAGTTGTTAGAAAAGACAGATGCTACTTCAAAAATTTTATTCTACAGGGTTTGGCAGACATGAGCTTGAACTAATAAACAGTTAGCACCAGAGGAAAAGAACACCAAAAAAAAAAAATGTTTCTTGACTGTAATTTTGTTGTCTTCTCCAAACTTGAGAAAAAGCTTGTGAGTTACTATTTATTATTTCACAGTGCCAACAGCATGCACTGAAACATCACAAGATGAAAAAAGAACCAACTTCCATTTATCTTAATAGCAAAGATTTTTATTATAACAAAATGAAGGAACCTGCATTCAGTGTAATCAATTTTGAAATTGGAAGCTAAAGGGAAGCCTCACAGAGGCAAGAAGGTGCTTGAGGATAAGGCATTAAGGACCTGACACCTCAGTTAATTAAAATCTTGCCTGACTAACGAGTGCAGTATCAAGACCTCATTAGTCCTAGTTTCATTCAGGTAGGCAATCACCATGACAGGGCCATCAGAATCGCTTTCCTTTTTGGCACTTTAAAGCTTTAGGCCAGGGACATAAGAGGCCAAGAAAAGCTTTGTGTTTCGCTGGCTCGTGTCTCTCCGCGCGAGGACGCGGGCAGTGGGGCTATCTGGAAGTGCCCGCTGCTACCACCTCAGGCTGCCCGTACGGACCTGCATTTCCAGCCATGCGGCTCGCTGCCCTGACACTCCACGATTCAGGTCAGAGACTAAGATGATACCAAGGATGAACACAGGGCCAGGGGCACTTTAATCGAATAGCCTGTTCCGCCCTTTTTTTTTTTTTTCTTTTTTCCCAGGCAGTTTAAGAACTGAAGAACAAACATTTTCACAAAAGCATACATTGCCACTTGCCAAAGAGTTTAATTTCGACCTCTTTGCACAACCTTAAGCCTAACGCCACATGTTGTCAGTTAAATTCAATCTACTTCAAGATTTAAACCTATTCTTCGGGATTAGAGCCCTATTTTTTCCCCCTGCTTGAACAGGAAACTTCCATCCCTGTACCATCAGATGAGCCTCTACCACACAAGCATCCTAAGGAAACCAGTTAATGTGCGAGTAGATGGACCCTTTTACTTTAATGGGGTGGCTTCAATGCTACTAGCACGGGAAGTCCTGTTCGCATGTCATCTGCTCCTTTCTTCAAGATCCCTTGAAGCAGCAGGTACCAGTCAGTAATAACTGATGTTGCTACACTAATTGCAAGGCATACAGATTAAATTAAAATGAAGGTTTATCATGAGTGCACACCCACAAAAGATACATATAGAGAACTTCTGCCAATTTCTGCATCCGAGGGACTGCTGTGGTTTTGCAAACAGATCTGCCTCTGGATGAACTTGTCTTCCAAGACTGCGGTCCAGACTATTCCCTCTTTTTCTTCATACGCTGTCAGCTCGTTAAGGTGGGAAATAGACTTTTTTCTAAAGCATTAATATTTTGACAGTATGAGGCATTTGGGGGGCTTAGGGCTGTTTCAATTCCATTTTTCTGATGATATTTGAAGTGATAATTGATAAAATCTCACTTCTTTTTACAGGTGTCAGGTAGGTGGAGAGTCAGGGAGTGGCAAGAACACTGTATGGAAAAAAAGCTACACAGAAACCCCACAGAAAGCAGCAGTTCAAGGTGATTTATACGACAGAATAACAGAATGTGAAACTGTACCGACGAGAGTGTAATTCAACATTTTTCTGTTGATTCAGTAGCGTATATGCTATTTATAAATAACTTCCATAATTACAGGCCTTGGTATACCTATCAGAGGTCATACAATAACTAAAAGAATGCTAAGTCTGTTGCCCCTTTAATGTATTAAACTTTCCTCCATTAGCCGTTTTATGGCCTGAAATATCCAAGAAGAGACAGAAAGAATACACAAAAAAAAAAAAAAAAAAAAAAGGAACATAAAAACCAGGAAACCATGATGAACAACATTGCGAACGTGTAGCTCAATTTCCATCCACAAACCTGTCTAAGATGTTGAACTGAAGGGCACCCGGATTTAAAAGTCTGAGCGGCAGGTTGATAGCACATAGTGGCATTAGGAAGAAAAATGCTGGATCATTTAATTGCACCAAACCTCAAACTACCTAAAACAAAAAGTCTTGTGATTTCATTGAATGGTACTAAAATATCGCAAATTAATGTCATCAGTGCTTTTTTGAACCAAAATACTATCCAGTAATTTTTTTTGTCCCCAAATTGTAAAAATAGGAAGACCAGTACCCCAAGAAGCGTATTTGACTACTTACAATCACAGACAAGAAAGAAAATGCCATCCACACTGGATCTGACCTGGAACCAGCTTGTGCTGTACTGGGAGTCCTCAAACCCACCATACGAAAATCCTTGCTTTCAAAGGAGCAACGTGCCAAAACTGGAACAAAGAAAATCCATTTTGCACTAATCAAGACTATGCCTTTTGTAAGGCAATCAGGAGATACCAAGAAACTATGGGAAGTGAGCCCAGTGGCACTGAACTTGGCAGAAGTTAAACCAACGACACAAACCTTTGTTATATTACATTTACTGACATTAATGTTCCTCAGACTGGAAAATGTGTGTGGATCTTGTGGAGGATTTGCAGCTGTAGCAACATCAAGGATTCTTTTATAATTCATTGATGTTCATCATAATTCAACCCCAATATCCCCGTATTCTGCCACTAATTGTAGAGAAGACTACTGAGGCTTTTTTTTTTTACTTAATACTTCTAAAAGTCAACAGTTTAAAAAATTGTTTTCCATAGTTTTTCAACTACACAGAATAATGACACACCAAAAGACAACTCTGGGCATGAAATTTTAAGCCTAGCTTTCTCAGAGTAGACGATTTCAATTTTTTGGGCTACTATATTTCAATATAGGGCAGTACATGATAGGCATAATGTTAATTGGCATCTGTGTTTTAGAATGGCCAGTTAATCAGGTAACTGCTGTTGAAAATTTCCTAGTCTATTAATGTACTTACATCGTAATATTTTGATGTTAAACTATTTCTGCTTAAATGGAACAATAGCTCTTATTTATATCTACACCTACAGATATACAAACACATAAATAAAAAAATAACTAAAGGAATAATGAAACTTCACTGATAATTAAATGAACACTAATTTCTTTCCATTGACCTGGTTCTTTCAGGAGTCTGAGTTTCAGTTTGAGTGCTATACAAAATTTATTGATCATAGCCAAATGCTTAACCAGCATTTAAATTTGTCACTGTACTTGCGCCACAGGCAGGCCACAGTGAGACCGGACACACTTAACGCAGTTTCTGTGTATCAGTGAATCACAAAGATTACTTAATAAAAGAGTTCTCCACAGCAATATAGGGAGCCAATGACCCTTAAAAGAAATATTCTCTGTAATGATTGAGAATTGGCCAAAAAATAGCTTCAGTATAACATTTCTCTATCAAACATGACTCACTGAACAATCATGAGAAAAATTCTCTTTGACACTATAAAGAAAACCATATAAATGGCAGAACAACCCTTTCTCACCATTTCAGAATGGAAAGTTTAATTGCCTATTTCAGAATTGCTTTGTTGAAAAGTCTGGTCTTTTCAATAGTTATAATAAAAACTGAAATATTTCAACAAACTGAAAATTATAAAAGCTATTATATGTTGGCTTTTTTAATCAAGGTTAAGTTTAAAGATGTGAAATATCAAATTCCCAAACGGTGGAAAATCCACAGCTAACCGGTTCTAGTTGGAGCTGCATCTTTAGCTCCAGGGCTACCCTGAACACAACGTTCCCTGTTCCACAATGTTCACAAATGGCAAAATCTGGTCTGGTTCCTTGCTACGGGAGGTATCAGTGAGAAGAGAAAACTGAAGAGCTGAGCAGGGTGCGTCTGTGGCTCTTGTTGAAACACTGCTTAGGATGGAAAAATGGACTTGGATTAGGTTTCAAAACCCACAACTCTTTCCAGAATGTGTTTGGGTCTATGTTTCATACCTGATGGGAAAGGTGAAGCTCCCGGCATCCTCCTAACATAGCTCATGTACAGAAGCTTCATAAGATGTGCAGACTTGCCCCTTCCTGACATCGCAGAAGATGCTACAAAGACACCTTAAACACGTCTTTCTCATAAGTAATAACCATTTCTCCACCAATTTGGGTAGTAAATACCAAACATGCAAAGACAGGAGTAACACCTGCAGGTCAGTCCATCCAACAAAGAGGTTAGGTACTTCGGTCCAAAAGTGCAATTACTGGGGGAGGAACTACTGATCTGAGAGACAAAAGAGGCACTTCTGGTAAAATGCTTTTCCTTTTGCTTCTTCTCAAGAACAGACATGAAGTGTCAACTAGTAGACTGATGTGGGAAGATACACGTCTCGATAGAAACAGCCTAAGGAGTCTGTATGAATCACACGCTGCCCGTTGCTTTTGCGACATCTAACTGGACACCATGGAGGAAAGCAGTACAGCCTTATAAAACTGAGTCACCTGCAGTGAAACTCTGATGGAAAATTAACACCTGCGGGTGACTCAGCCATGGAGACATGAGGAAGGAGTCAGAGACCAGTTCCACAACCTGCTCAGCCAGCACAGAGTGCCCCAGGGTGACCATCACCACCAGGGACCAGCTGCAGGTCTGGTGCAAGCAGCACACATTTTTGAAAAAAACAAACAAACAAACAAACAAAAATAAAAGTGATTCTGATCTCGCATAATATAGCAGTCAGTTTGAGGCAGTAGAAGTGCCTGTGCAGGGAAAACAAAAAGAAGCAGGGTAAATCAGACTTTAAATCTTCTGTGGCTAACAATATAGGGAAAGAGGGAGAGAATGCAAATATGAGAAAGTACTTCAGTATTTTGAATATCACCACAAGACTGGCAAGCACTGCATTGTGCTTTGCTTTAAAGTAGAAAACACTGCATTTAATTAGAATAAGTAGGTAATATTAATTGCTACCACATAAACACATGGGGAACAACTGAGTGATACAAGAGCCCAAGTGCTCCAAAATGAAGGAAGCCCAATTAAGCCATCTCTTGAGGTTTTCTGGTTTAGATGCCTAAAATAATCTGACTGAATCTCTTCTCAAATAGGTGGGTTTTGATCCCTCCAGCTGCCTCCCATTTTGGACCTCAATAGCTTGGCTCCCTTATCATCAGTAAAACTCAGGATTTAAAACAGCTTCTAAATTTGCTCAAGTTTAGATCTGATCCAAGTATAAAATATGAGGATATTATAATACAATATTCCTTCTTAAGATTACTGAATGAAACAAGAAGGTGTGTTTTTTGTTTGTTGGGGGAAAAGAACACAAAGTAAATTCCATTTAAAACTGAACAACAAGGG
>VZUD01000025.1:1721089-1768613 GCA_013401065.1 Cepphus grylle | reverse complement strand
TCAAGGGCTACGCAGAAGGCAATCTCTTACTGCCGGTACAGAGCAGCAAAAAGACACTGTTTCCCCACCAGCAAGGACCTTCGTGCCACAGAGGGAACACCACTGAGGAAAGCAGAGCCAACGACTTTCCATTACACTGAGTTACGGCATCACAGGGAAGCACTGAATCAAATCTAATCCTAGCTACTTGTAGGCCTGTGACTTAGCAATTGACGATTTTTGTGGCATGCCACTCTTCACTAAGCAGAAACAAAGTCCCTTTAAGCCTGTGGAAAACCAGATCAGCTTACGGTCCCTGACAGCTCCTGCAGTTACGCCTCAGTCTGTATTCACGCAAGAAAACTTACAGAAGGGCAAACATAAACTTATCCTCATAGGTGAAACCCTTCCCCAATTCCAGCCCCTGCTGCTGCTCTCAGACCTGGTTTTATCACCGCACCAGAAGTGTGACAATAGTGGCAGAGGGGTGACAAGGTTGCAGGGTTCAGTCCTTTGGTGCTGCTGCCTCTGCCCTTGTTGTTTAGGGGACACGGCAGCAGGGCTGGGTCTCAACCCACCAGTTTATATTTCACAATCTCGTCATAATAACTGAAGACGGACAAAAATCAGATGTTAAGTTGGCCAGGCAGTTAGAACAAAACGTGATATTAAGAAACCCATGTCTCTGCTCATTTCTGAATCCTATCCCTAGGTTGGCTATTATATGAAATAATAGTAGAAAAGGGTTATTTGGTATTTTTAAACCAAATTTGTAACAAGAGTCGACATAGTCAACATGCTTGCTAAAAATACTGTATCATCCACTTAAAAAGGAATGAAGTGTGTAATGGTAATTTTTGTCAAGCTTTCACTAATCCATAAAGAACATTTTAAGAGTTTCAAAAATACAGCCAGTTCCTTTCTGCCAGGCGATTTGTGCGATTTGCAAAATTCTCATTTTTCCAGTCATGAGGTGCAGTGTGCTACTCATTCCCTACCTCCTAGGTTGGGAAACAAATGGCAAACAAAAAAGCAATGGCAATTTGTCACTTACAAAAAAAAAAAAAAATTTGCTTTTGATTTGCATGGGTAACTATTTTACCATTCACTTCACTACAACCAAGCACTCTGCAACATGTATTAGCATATTTTCACTCATGCTGTAAATGTATTTATTAGCTAAAAATCATGTTGCTATCACAGTTAAAACTTGCACTACACATATGGCCACGAAAGTAACACCACTAAATAAATAACATAGATCTAATGTCACTGAAAAGCAACCTTTGGGAAAGACTACTGATAAGAAATATCTTCATCCATACTTTTGTTTTTACTACAAAAGTCAGATAATGAATATACACATATTCATTTCTGTTCAAAGCCTAAAGTGTCGAGGAGAATAGTCAGGACTCTTATTCTGACTTATAGATGAATCCTCATGGTACGAAGCTGCTTAAGCACAATCCAGCCTTCCAACCTTCACTCTCTTAACTCCACTTTTCTACTAGACACACACGAATCAGCTCCGAGTTAATAGGAATGGTTCAAATATACCAAATTACCTTGAGATCAAATGCATACCGAATCTCTTCTGAGATTCAAAATATTTTATTTTCACTTTATTTTCATTTTTTTCATAGTTCTTCTCATTTTAGATTTGCCCCCAAAGGAATACATTGCTATAAATTACCTATTCTCAGAATATCTTCCACACTAGAGAAAATTAAGAAGTCCCAGGAGAAGTTCTGCTGCGAGATTTCCACATGAATTTTCTATAGCCTGGAGGTTTGATTAAGAGCTAAAAACAAGTGGTGTTAAGTGGATGGAGCTTCCAACTCCACATTGAAGAACTGCAAGAAAGGACACCAGTCACTGTCACCCAGGTGCTATTCAGCAGTCTTCTTTGGATGAGGTTTGGCAATTCCTCAGCATCAGAAAGGTGACCACAGAGTCCGCTGGTCAATTTTCAACAGCTGTAAACCCCAAGTAAAGTTTATGACTCAAATAACTGCAGCTGCATATTAACGTCGGTTGGATGTTATTCACCAACAGTCAGATTACCAGAAGAAGGAAGCGAAACTAGCCCTCACACGAGTACAAGCCACCGAAGCACATGGTCCTTATCATGGGATAACACTGCATCCTTATCTCATCAGATTTGCTCCTTAGTACAATCCTCACCTGTGCACTGTGGCTAACTCTCGCCTATTTCTAGAACTACAGAGAACTATAAACCTTCCCCAGCAAGCCTAGTGTGACTCTAAAATGAAGCCTTGATCCAATGCTTAGGTCTCTAAGGTCAGTGAATTTTAGACAGGGTTGCATCACAGCCTGATGTTCAGCTTGACCATACCAATGGCCCAGATACAGCTTTATTTCGTCTGCTGGAGCTTTCTCTGTATTTCCTTCACAATCTATTTGACGTCTAAAGTTATCCTGGCAGGTTTTAATCATCCAGGAGCAGTTTAAGCAGATCGTCTTTTCCCAATATCTAAATAGCATGATTTATTTCCCTTTTACTGTTCCCAAGCCTCATTGTACCTCAGCACTGATGTATAGCACGGCAGTTCCACCCCAGGGAATCTGTCTCCATCTGCTTTCCTGCACCCCCACCACATCCTTGTGCAGATTGGTACCATGGGGCTTATCCTTCAATTCTGCAAGTTTTATCAGGATTTTCCATGGATGGATGATAATTTTCTTTTTAAAGTCATGTTATTTTTCCCCATTTCTACATTTTTAGCACTGAAATAGCACTTCTCATTTGCACATCTCAGAGGGCAAGAACCATATTAACCTCCTAAGTCAAAATTTTTCCTAATTGTCAAGAACTCTGCTTATATTCACTCACTTTGAAAACCTGGGTCAACTGCCCAAAATCACACATTAGAGAGTTACTATTAAGAACGAGGGCAATCCTGATCTCTCTCAGCCCCTCTCTCTGTCACCCACCGTCCCCACCCCGAACAATCCATAAGATAGAAACACCAACCACAATGAAACAAAGCATGATTTACAGCAGCAGCACCCAAGGAGAAAGACTTTTCTTAGGGAAATTGACCAATCCCATAATCAAAACAGGAAGGAGAGAAGAGAGATGAATAAGAAAAAACAAAAACAAACTAAAGACAAGGTAGAATGCGCCTCTGCTACAAATAAAAGTTTCCTCTCAAACTTTAACAGAGCTAAGCAGAGTCACCACAACTAACGATCTAGCACATGGATGACATAAGGAAGAAGAAACCCCCTGCTAGTTAAGATGCAATTTGAGCTGTTTCAGAGAATTTTCATGCACCTGAAAAGGACAGACACCCACCTCCCATGCAGACAAATATCCTGTGAATTACAGATTACAATTATTAAAATCATGCGAATTACAAATAATCTGCATATACTGTGTCTCTAAGTATAAATTTGCTTGGTGTGGCTAAGCCACCTTTTGGGAGTGGAGGGGAAGAAGTACTACCACAGCTAACGCAACATTCAAAAGGCAGAGCACCATTTTCTTTTCCCCATTTGCTGTGGTAGAACCAAAAACATTAATAACGAAAAGAAATGTCACACTCCTGCAAGGCACCGAATGGCGTGGAGCGAGGCAGATGTGCAGAGCATCGTTACTCAGCAAAACGAACATAACATGTACAGCCAACTGCTCTTCTTTTTTAAAGAAAGAGCACTGCACTCGTTCACTTTCTATTGCAGATGGAGTTATACTCATTTGCTTTCTCTTGCTTCACTCAAAAATCAGTTGAATGGAGGGTGACTTAAACCAGACAGTCAAGTGAAAGGAGCTGGAATAAGAGGAGAGTTATGGTAGTTCAGCATATGGCAATTCCTAACTAGTTGTGAGAAGCACCTCGCAGAGCAAGCACAACACAATGTTAACTTGTCTACATAGTAGACTGCAATCCATTGTCAGACCAGAGTTAGCTTTAAACTTGCTTTCTAGGTGCTGGAAACAATGCTGCCGTGATGTTAGAGAGCTCTGGAAGAGTTATTTTACCATAACTCCCTAAACAGACAGAACCCAAGACAGTGTAAGATCAAGAGGCTGCAAGTCTGTTCAAATGCCAACTGAGCAGGTCCTTTTTATAAACAGGGAATTTATTAACATGCTTAAAACATGCAGCTGATGAATATATTATTATTTCCTTTACAGTAGCATCTAGAGAGGCCTTCAGCTGAGAGAAGGACTCCCAGCTGTGCTAAACACTATGTAGGCACATAGGAAAAGACAAGCTCCATTCAGAAGAGCTTACAACGTACAATGTACTGTGCAACTGTTCACCCAGTTCTGCTTGTCAGCAACACTGCGCTCTAAACCCTGTATTTTGCATCTGTGTCTCCGAGCAATGACTTCAGGATTTCATGTAAAAACACTGGCTTGCATTCTGATGGTCTATTATACCCGTCAGACCCCCAATAGTAGTACATTAGTTGAACACAAGGAAAGTCTAAAATCTTTCTATTTCTTTAACACAGTGTTAAATACTGTAACACTAACTCAAGTGCTAGTTAGCCTATTCTGCTTTACACAGTCGTATGTCAGTCTTCTATAATAAACCATGTGATGACTCATAAACATCTAAAACATTTCCCTTGGTGTTCAGTATTTTATAACATAGATGCCAATTATGTTCAAGCAGCAGACTGCACAAACCCGAACAGTCATCTATTATATGAATGGTTCCATTGATTCCTGTACTACAGAGGGTTATGCTTTCATATATCACACTGAATAGGATTTGTTTCCACAGACACTGGGGGTAAACTATTCGTGAAAGTGCTTTCACAGGTTACAGGCACCACCACTGTGCTCGACCTTACTCAAAGAATTCCCAGGCTTCGAATAATGGACCTTCCCCTCACCCCAACCCTCATCGCCTTTTTCTTTTAAAGCAAACTTTGCTACGAGAAAAAAGCACCTCATTTTATGGATATACAGTAATAGCCATTGTGCTCAGCACAATTTAATGGGACTGAGTTAAAGAAAGGAGCTTGAAAATAACCTAGGATGAACAGCAGGTTGTCCTCTAAAAATACCTAGTTCATGGAGCACTCAGTAAAGAAAACCATCCAGCTCATGCAGATGTATATAATACAGGACCTTGAGATACACAACGCACTGAAATTAGAGTAATGGTCTACAGGTTACAGTGCTCTGCCTTTAAAACGAAATATTCAGAACCATGTTTTTATGAAGAGGAGACATGACATTTCTAAGTCACAGGCAACTGTAACATGGTCAAGGTAACACTCCGAAACCATGAAAATATTTAATTGTATACAAGACATCTGTTCTTGCAACACCAGCATTTATCTCTCACAGTCACATGGCTGCTTTTTACAACCAAGCTGCTGTTGACTGCTTCCTTGGAAGAAGTATGAATCCCTGGCTGGAGCCTTAGGCCACAGGCAGGAAAGATGGCCCACGAGGCAGGAGCGCTGGGGACAGAGCACGCACTATCACACACAGAACTGTTAGTTCTCAGCATTAAAACCATTGAAGCAACCTCCAAGAGAAGGCAAGAGTATAGTCAGAAGCCCAGCATTTCTCCTGGACTGCCTATGCCATTCCAAGTAAGAGGCTTCTCTTCCTGATCTCTCTCCAGAGAAGGTGATCAAAGTATTCCCTCTCCCTCCTTTGAGCTGAGGCTCCATCTGTTGCTGTCACCTCGTCATCTTTCTCCCCTATTATATCAGCAATGCTAAAATGGGTCCATGGGCCACTCTTTGTGCATCTTCAGCTTAGTACCTAGTGCAATCAATTCCTGCCTGAAATGTGAAGCAATTTTGGCTCCACCTTCAGTAAACTAAATATTTCCTGTCAAAAGGTAGTCCCTTGGGTTAGAACAACTGCAAACCCCTATCATCCCCCCAAAGTGAGCTTCTGTGGAGAAACAGGAGCATAAATACCACAGAGCTCACTGGCAGGTGGGGTCAGGAACCTGAAGACCCTGAGTGAGCCCTCTTCCTCCACTTTAGTGGAGACAGAGCTTCTTAGTTCAGACTGGGATAAGACTAGGCTGAATGAGAGTCAGAGAAAGGTGCAGGATGGCAATTGGCAACTTCATTTCATACCCAGGAGACTTAGACAAAGTTGGTGCTTTATTTGCACCCTTTATTTGTAGCCCACAAGCCTGATGAGTGGGATACAGCAATAAAAAAATTTGATCGCTCTCTTATTTTCCCCGATTGGTCTGGCCAACTTCACTAGAATGGCACAGTTTGTTTCAAAATATCATTTTAAAGCAGGGAAAAAAACCCACCTTTATTCCATTGGTTGTTCTGAAAGAACTGAGACTTTGGGCATGAAGCCTACTACTAAATACCAAGTATTATTAAGTCTTCTCCAGTGTCTCCTGCACATCTATGCAGACTCTCTGTATCGCTTACACAACACTACGAAACTCTCATAACTATCAGTCATCTATATGCTGTAGCCACCTACCTGCTGCTTTTTTTTGTTGTCTTAGTCTTCCTCCTCAAAAAACTCACAACTAACCTCATGTCCATCCAGCTTTTTTTTCTATTTCTCAAACTATACTTTTAACCTTGTCTCTCCAACATCAGTATCTACTTAGCTTTCCCTCACGGAGGCAATCTCAAGCACTAACAGGGGCTTCCCTGCTGTTTCTTCACGTTTTATCGCTTCATCTCCTGTGGCTATCCTGCCACAAATTATTTTCTGCCTGCCTTTTCCATCATTGCTTTATTCTGTATCAGTCCATTGTACCATTAACTCTGTTGGTACCTTTTTTGCTTCTAGAAATACCTTTGAGCTTGGTTGGTGTGCAGCATTCACAGCAGGGAAAATTTTTTTTCCCACTAGAAAGAGGCCACTTTTGCTCAGCGCTGCCTTTGTAACAGCTTATCTAGTCCATGCAAAAGATGTAAGCAACATATGGCTACTGTGACATTTTAGCTTTTTGGAAGTAATACGTGGAAGGCTCCTGAGACTGTTTCACGAGAGATCATGAAAGCCCTAGATGATACCTCAGATATACTGGTCACAACTGCACCAGGAGTATTCATAAAGGCACCTTTAGAGGCTCCACTGGACTTCGACACCATCACGGTCTCCTCTGCTTCAAGTTATGTGACAATTATTCTTGGTTTTACCAAGAGTCCCTGTAAAGTATAATACAGCAGTCTGCAAATACTTAGATAAAACCATAAAAGCCCAGGTTGTGAAATGCCAGGTACATTTTATTTAGATTATTTCTTCCATCTGGTCAGGCCCAGGCTCAGTTCTGCATCCCCCAGAAGCACAGGGATGGTTCTTGTTGGAAGACCTACAATGGGCAGCCCGCAGAAGCCAGCAGCCCCAGAGCATGCCAATAAAGCATAGCTGCAGAAGGGACTGGAGACAGTGAGCACTGCCCAAAGCATGGGTCAAAAACTGAAGAGGTTGAAGATGCATCTTATCACATCTCCACCACATAGGGATGAATGAAGCATAAGATGGCAAGAGTTAAAAGAAGACTAATCATTTGTATGAGGGATAAACGCTTCACTAAGGAATCAGATTCCGTTTGTGATTCTGCCATAGCATTTCTACTGAGATGAAGCAAATAACTTAAAATTCATCTTTTGCGAGAAGTCACTGAGATCTACAAAGTACCTGCAGTGGTACTTTGCCTGCAGTAGAGATTAGGTATGTAAATAGTTTGAGGAAACTGTACTTAACTGCGTGTGCCTGTTTTCTAAGTAGTCACCTGAAAATCATTGGATCTAATTGGCAGAAATGCTGAACACCCACAGACCCAACAGAAGACAACAAAAGTATTATTTCACTTTTATAAATAGATAATGTTGCATACTGGTTGGACAAGCTGACAACAACTGGTGGGCACTTCTGGCCTTAACCTCTCATCCGAATTCCCAATCTGTAAAACAGGAACTTTGCCACAACTTTACCCTCCAGGCTAATTTGAAGATAAAATCAGCATCTATAAGGCATTCAGACGCTGCACTGAGGAGCATCATAGAGAAACCCAAGGGATTATTAATAGTTTTCCATCATAGTACACGTGCTCATTAATAAATAATCAAGCAGTGTTCACCTTTTCTACCAGAACAGAAAGAGGTCCTACAGGAGATGTGATTAAAGGATGAATCATAACGCATATGCACAAGAGGGACGCATTACAGTAGCCAGGGCAGTTTCTCCCCACAGAAAGTTGGGATAAAATTGTATGGAAACAAAATTCACTTCTGGGAAAAACAAATCTTCTAAACTGCAGCTCTTGACTTGCTGTAATTTGGGCCTCCTTGTTTCAACTTTGGATATCTAGATGCCCACAGGGAAGCTGCTGATGGCTTAGATTGTTCTGAAGTTATAATGAAACATGTAGAAAGAAAGCAACATTATTTTCTTGCCCTGTAATTAAAAGGTTGTGCTAACTATTCCCTTTGGGTCCAGAATTCTTTAAAAGGTAGCATATAGTGCTGCTGTAAGATATTAAAGAGACTTTCTATAAATTACCATGTCTGTAAAAATCTGCAAAAGTGTTTATTCTGCACACGGGGGGAGAAAAAAGCTATCATGTAGCCAAATATTGTAACTAACATGATTCACTGATTATTAAAAACTAAGGTAATTTCTTTCAAGCTTCTGTAATTGCACCAGATTTTGACAGTGTGAAAATACTAATTTGTGTTTTACAAATCCAATAATATGGCAAAAGGAAAGAAGAAATAAAAAAAGAAATGAGCCACTCGTCACGTCATACAATACAGCCTTACAGTGGGTGACCTGGTTGTGCAACTAAGTATACAACTTATAGGAGCTACTGGGCTAGATTTTTCTGAAACACTCATCTACAAAACATACCTAGAATAAACCCAGGTGCTTGCTGTAGCCTTAACTGTAGATAAATGTTAGATATAGAGAACTGAGGTTCTGGGGTTTGTTTCCAAATATGGCTTACCAACCAGCACAAGTGAACACATGGCTGTAGAAAGTCACCAACTCAACTCTTCCATGACTGAAAGCGCATCAGCAGTGTAAATCAGACACTAAAAGCCCATGAACTCTCTCCCACTGTCTGCGAGTCAAATATGCGTGCAAAAAAAAGTAAGAGATGAACGTCTGTAATCTGGAAGCGCCTTTGAATAAAAGAAATCCAAGGTGCATGGGAATAGCGTTGTGTGAACCAGCCACCTTCAGAAATGCAGATGCCCGGGCCCAGGCACCATCAGCACGTTGGTTTACAATGTACCTGGGCATGGTGTGTCACAGCAATTACGCGGCAATCCCACACACACCCTGCAGAGTATGTTCATTTTGCTGACAACAGTGATCAAGTAATTCTTCGTTAACACAAAGAGGTATCTTCCTTAGTGATGATCTTCATTACTTGAGAGGAAGAATACCAAAAGGCAGGCCTCCTCAACCACTTCTGTCAAGAAGGACTGCACTGGATGTGGGTGAGGAGGAGGGCTTGGAGTTGGTGGGACAGACATATTTTACTCGCTCTAAGGGGATTGCACCCAAATAAAAATGTTTTTTCTTAACTAGCTTACTGAACCAACACTTGCCTCTCTCCATTTATCAGTACCCCACCTGTAAAATAATATTTCTTTAGCTCACAGATATGTAATACTTTGAGCACAATTTTTGTAACGTGCTAGATCCTCGCTAAAAGGCACTTAGAGAAGTAGCAAGTATTAGAAGATGCATTCACTGACACAAAGTTAGCTTGACCCTTTTAATGTTTGGCATCATCATGGGAATAAGCAAATGCATTTACAAGGCATGCATGCCCTCAAACATGAAAAGAAGCTGGCCAAGAATAAATAAACTTAGCTGAACTGCATATGGTCATAAAGCCAAGGAAATATAATTCAATGGAAATAGGAATTTTACTTGCAACTTTCTGGTTTTTGCCTAACAGGAACACTTGGCAATAGTTCTGTTTAGTCCTTCCAGATATTCTGCTGGCTGGATAGAGACCATGCAGTTTTAGCTATATTTCCAAGTACTCAACAGGAGTTTGAATTTGTCTTTAAGAGCCAAGCATCCAAACCTGGATGGTACATAAATACTATTCTCAAGACTGAGTCCTTCAGAAAAGAAAAGACCGATTGGGACCTGCTCACATTTCAGGCTTTTAAGGAATAATTTCCACCCATGCCTCCCAATCTATAACTTTTACCTAATTCCACACTGAATCCCCAAATGAGGGATACACAAAGAGCAGACTCGAAGTAGATGCCAACTTAACATGAAGGCATAACGCGCACTTGAGGAAGGATGCCTGTGTAGAATACATGTAAAGAAGAATTATATAATAATGTCTGAATTACAGAAAGGACTAATATCTGCATTTGAAGGCTAATAAACACTGATGATCTGTGAACGGCCTCTACTGTCTCCCATCGTTAATTACTCAATGCTCTTGCCTCTCACCTGACATGCTCCTTTTGGATTGCCAACTTTCCCATACATGCTGATTTTCTATCCTGCTCCTTAGTTTTCATGGCTTGTCCCTCCTGCTGCAGCTCACGGTTTGTTATTTGAAGACAGTGGCTATGACGACAGGTTGCTCTCCAGGAAACTGTGCTTCAGTATCCTCACCTATAAAATAGAGATGGAGTTCAACTCAGAGTGCTCCATGGTTCTGTTTGTTGGCGTTAATAAGGCACTTAAAGCATCTATGAGAGTATACAGGTGCTATACGTTAATGTTTTTAGGATTGCATTCTTCGGTTTCACATTTATATATATCTACATACATTACCTTTGTCATGCAAAACTGATTTGAAGAGCAACTGTTCTTTCCACAAGATCAGTTGCACGGGAAGAATAGGCATTATTCAACAACTATTTTCCTCCTACTGAAAAGCTGGGGAAGCTAGTGAAAGCAGAAACAATCACATGCATCTTCCCAGTAAAACATGAAAAGTAAGGAGTCAAGAACAGTTCACAGGAACCCACAGTTCAAAATTTATGTGTATAAAATGTTCTTAACAGTAAAAAGCACTTCTTTTTTTAAACAGAAGAGAAAGTTCTCTTCTTTGGAGAAGAGCTTCACAGTGTACAATTCAACTCCTGTTTCAAAAATGAAAAGCCAAACAAACAAAATTCTTCACCGTTCACACTACAGTCATAGACCCCACAGAAAACAAGTCTCCACGGTACCCAAGAACCAAACCTGGGCAAAACCCTCCACTCTCTATTAGCCCGAGACTGAATGCGGCACTTTGTGCCCCACCTTTCAAACTTAGCTTCTTATCTGTGCTGGCAAAAATTAAAAAGCTTGAAAGCTGTCTCCTGCACCTCATAGCTCTACACCTAACTGCATTACCATGACAAAAAGAGTCCTTATGATTCCTCCTACACAGGAGTACAGGAAGAAAAACTTGTAAATTGGCAGTGACATCATCTGCTAGAAAGTGATTCACACTTCATGAAACAGCAGGGAAAATTAAATTTACTCCCAACCACCCCAAAGCTCTTTCACTGAATCAATGTGTGGCAGAAATGATAGTAGGAGACGTAAATCCTTTCTCTATTTTAGAAAGACAAGGATTGTGTAATGAGCTAGAGTGCACAGCGCAAAATTACCATATACTGTCACTGAAATATATTTCCCCTGTGGTTTTGCCAAAAAAGGTATGAAACTGGGATAGAAAATAAAACAGGTGATGCTAGAGGCAGAAAGCGGATTAATACGCATCACCAGCGATATGTGACCGGCTTACAAAACGATGGGTTGCATGACTGGCAGTACCAGAAGATGAGCTGTTCAATATTTTCTCTAAAGCTGCCCTCTCCTCAGAAAAATAGCCACACCTGAATACGTTGCAACTTTCACATCCCCTGCTTTGCCGACAACGGAAGAAACAGAGAAAACTTCAACATGTGAAGGATAAATGTTCCCCACATATCTTTGAACCCTGTTGGACCTTGACAAAAAGAGAAATGGAAACATTGTCTAGCTTTTCTACAGAATTCCTCAGGTGTAACTGCTACTGCCATTAATATTATAGTGGTGCCCATGATGAACAGACATTTGCAGACAAATGTGAAGGATCTTGCCTTGCCACAGAGTATAGCTGATTGCATTACGTGACTTTCAGGCTGGTATAATTTTCCGTCCATGGGTCAAAGCACTGCAATTGCCAAATAAATTAGGCATGAGCACCACACAACAGGAGAGAACTTCTCTAAAAAGTCATCATTTATGAAGATAAATCAAGTTGCCTCCACTCATGTAAATCTACCTTCAGCTAGAGCTACCACATGCTGAAAGGAGTGATGTTTAGCTAGCTCTGCAGAGAGGACAAGCTTGAAGTGCCATTTCTGTGTTGAAAAGGAGGAGAAAAAAAGGCTTAAATAGCTGTAAAGGAAGTAGCCTCCAGCCTTCCTTTTAGGTCCCAATGGTATGGTCCAGTCTGGCATAAGGACTCCATACACAGGACAGCCTGGGAGAGTAGTTTGGGTCAAACCTCAGTAATCCATATCTGAACCATACAAAGACAACCAGGCTCCATGATTCCAGCAAGCTATTAACCTGGACATTAGTCAAAAACTTTCTACAACTTTGCGAACAAGCCTGGGCATCGATTCAAGCAAGCAAGACCTTGAATACAGTTTTGCCTCAAAACCACATGAAGCTTATTGTTTCATGCAATTTTGATGACAAAACACAGCTGTACTGACAGCTCCTGTCATGATTCAATGTCCTTTTTGGAGCACCTCATTGACAAGCTGGCAACTATCCACAAGCACGGCAAGAAAATAAATGAAATGTACCTTCCTCTTTCCATCCAATTCTGAAAAAGGCACTTTTACTGCAGCAAGTGATAAGTCAACCCATGCCTGCTATGATTTTCTTTCTTACCCTTTTTTTTTAATCAACTCCCAATTTTAATAATGTATGGTTTACATAAATGTTTCAGTATAACCTTGTACAAAATTTAAGCTCCAACAGAAAAATGACATGAAAGCACTATTTAAAATACACATTTATGTAAAAGATGCCTAAGAAACATAGACATTAATCTGAGGTTCACATGGATTTAAGCCAAGCTCTGCCTTTCCTCATGCTGGAAGTGGAAGAAGAGTCACGCGAGCCTGGCCCTTCGCCTGGGCTGGTCAGCCCTTGCAAAAAGGGCTCTCCATACAGCACTTTCCTGGGATATAAGCTTCCATCCGTACAACCTGCTACACTGCATCATGCACTACCCAGCACCTGATTGCTGCACTGTACTTCTGCAGGCCTTGCTACATTTATACTCAAGGAAGAATCCCTTTATTTCAATAATAGTTTTGTTATGAATGAAAGCTTATGTTTGTTTACGCAGTTTTAGAAGTTACAGTAACGGATATTCTCTGCCATTTCATAACATTTTTTCAATAGTACTAAAAAGTCAACACAATAAATAGTTATGAAACATTCCCATAATACTCATTTTACTATTATAAAACTGTAGAAGCGGAGCCTCCCTGATCAATAATGGATAAAAGGAGAGACAAACCAATTACTGTCTCTTCTAAAAAACAACTTCCCCCTCCATATATCTCTCCCTCCGCTCTGAGAGTAAAACAGAAATATTATCTCTGTATCACACTGCTACTGTCTTTGGCGGCCCAGCAGAGGAAGAACCATGAGTGGACTTTTTGGTCTTTACTGACACTACCAGGGTGCAGTAAGCCACTAAGTCTGGGATTAGTGGCAGTAGGGCTTTCTTTTTCTTTACACCTTTTGCACCTCAACATCAAAACCAACAGAAAACCAAACCTGTCCTAGAGGATGTAGCACTGCTTAAGTGCTCATCAAGACAGTTCAAATGAAGGAACAGTTTCCCACAGCCTGGAAAACACAGGGATGGCGTCCTTTGATTTGCTAACTTCTATGCTAATACCATAGTTTGCAACGGGGCTCCTGGGGCAGCGCGGTAGAGCTACTTAAGCGTAATAGTTAAAACAAAAAGGAAGAAAACAGCACACATTGACAAACACTCTGCCGTATCTTACATTAAGCAGAAGATAAAACCCATAATACTGTTTCTTCACATGAAAATAATTCCTGTTTTTCACAGTGCCGGTTGAATGACTCCACGAGTCTCTTGCCATTCCCCCACATTGCGTACAATTCTTCTTATGATCCCTCTGCAGAGCACTCAAACACAGCAGCCATGGGCTCACAATTCCCCTTCTCAAATCCCCCGCTCCCGGCCAGCTGGGTTCTCCGCTCAGCTCTGCTTCTCAAACAACTCTTTGCCCCAAATCTCAGTGCAGCTCCTTTGAACCGCTCCTGCTGTGCCCTGCCCCAGCCCAGGGACTGCAGAGGGGTCTGGTCCCACCAGCGGCGGAGGAGGAATAAAGTGGCAGCCGACTCGCACACAGCGGTCAGAGATAACTGAAGCATTAACTGAAATAACTGAAGTTTTCACCTTGCTTCATGATCATGTACCATTTAACATTTTGCATTCTTCAGCTGCAGAAAAATAACAGCCTCACCACCACCATGCTCATTACATCAATCCCTCATTATTCTTATTTTTCCACAATACACCTATCACTCCAATATTTACCACTAATGAGTCACTGTAAATCTTAACTGTAACTTCAAGGTTACCTTTACTGGAAATGTCAGGCCGTACAAGGAAATAACAGAGTCGGAGGCAGAACAACCAAAGGGAAGGTTTATCTGGAAATTCAAGAGGATGGCAAGTCACCTTTTCAAGAAGGGGTTTATTTCAGGATTCTGGCTCAGCTCTAATTGTCACCAACATAGATTTTATATTAAAAACAAAACAAAACAAAAAAAACAACACCAGGCGGATCCTTCCAAAGGTAGTTTAATAAACAAGATACTTGACAACCACCACATTGCAAACTAAACAAGGCAGCAACTATGGTATTCCTGTGTTCTGTAAGTCCTACTTCTTGCCAATTAACACTGCCTTGCCTTGGTGCTCCTAAGTGTTGGATACCTTCCTTTTGAAATGATGGTCGGAAATCAGGTCCTAGCTGGCAGTGATTCCCTGAGTTAAGCCTTGCAACTCAGACAGTGGTTACCTTTTTTTAAGGATACCTCTAGACAACATGAAATCAAGGTCTGGAAACTCCACTTGGGAAGTGCTAAAGCAGCACAGATTCATATGTAATATAAATTTGGGTTTGGCTTAACAAATGTGTTTTAAAAATACATAATGAAAACAGGCTCAGAATCTACTTCCAATATTACAAAAATGTTTTTAAATTTTAATAGGTATGTCCTTTTTCTATTAGCCTGCCATCCTGATGATCCCCAGACTATCGGGATCAATATATCATCTGCTGCATTCCCTTCCCTGTAAAATTAACCTATTTCTCACTGAACTCTGGTAGACTGTTAGACAGAGTCATCTGAACAGCTTTCTGCTTTGCTGGTTGACCACAGCGATTTTACACGTATTCCTGACACTCCAGAGCAGAAGTCCTTGGGGATGGGGGGGACACCCAGAGGACAGGACCACCAAAGGCCCAAGGAAAGGACAATCTGCACAGTTCTAACATTTCTATTATCCACTTGGCAGACAGTTGTAGCTCCACTTAACACACAGGCAAAGCTGTTGCTGGCGCACAGAATATGTACACTGTCTCCTAAACAGGTTTGATAACAGCTTCCTTATCCCAACGCGGCTATCTTAATTTTTGACTAAAGGGTGGCTTTGACACCCATCATAAATGGGCTGTTTTATGAGAAAAGGAGATATCAGACCAGGTACATTTTTTGTCTAAGGGACAATGTGCAGTATTTCACCGAGTCCATTCCAAAACTTAAGAAACTACAGCCCATTTGAGTGCACACAGTTTGAACCATTGCTGCCCTTATACTGGAGGAGGAGTGCCTCATTAGGAAGCTAACGGCTGCAGCCACTGGGAATCAAAAAAAACCACCCTGTTTTGGGGAAACTCTTCTTTAAAAGCAGCCACACCAATCAGCCTAGAAACACTAGGGTGACACTTACAAGCCGTGTGATCATAAGAAAAATGTACAGAACTCAGGACAACAGATATCAAAACAAAAAAGGTGTCCTTTTGCAAGGAGGAGGAATATACATGGCTTCCCAGCACACTGCCTGGCAACAGACGCCTCGAGCTCCCATCAATAACAACATGTCCCAGAGAAGGAGGAAACATCTCGGCCAATATAACATTTTCCTTTGACAGTGGTAATACATCATTTTATTTGTTACGGTGACTGTTTCTGCAGCACCTACGTTGCAGGGAGCAGAAGGAAGACAATTCCCCTCTTTCAAAAATTGCCCCAGTTTTCAAGTAAGCACAAGAGTCTGTTGTGAGAGTCTGTTCCAAGGCAGACTAATTTAGAGAAGTTGGAAAAGCCCAATGTGCAGTTTTGCCAAAAAACCTGAAAAGAGTATTTTGTCAAATTTTTTGAAAAGATGAAAAATGTTTCAGTGTTCCAATCTTTCCTATTCAGCTTCTTATTGGCGTAAAAAATGAGTGGGCAGATTCATTATGTTTTTTGCCAGTCTATTCTGTTCCCCATCTGTACACAGTTCCTGTCCATCTTGAAGAAAGATGGATCAGACTGGAAAAGCAAAAACAAAACAAAAAATGCTCTGGATTTGTAAACGTCTCCTTCCAATTTCAGTACGCCTTTAAGACCTATTAACCAATTCCCTTTACCAGCAATTAAAAAAACCCTCTTATCTGCTAAAGGTGCACTTCCACTACTAGTGTGTCATTCTTCTTTTCTCAGGGCAGAACCTTCCCTGGACCAGTGCTGGCAGGCATCGTGCCTCTTGAAAGGGTCGCGTAACTCAGCAATAAAACTGCTGGCTCTTACCTGTGGGGCCCCAACCTCTGCTGCTTGAAGCCTCCACACAGTTATGATCTCCTTTCAACATGATTACCTTGATAAGCTACATATTCATCTTTGGGAGGGTCATCAGCAACAATCTCTTGCTCAATCCTTCTATTTCTCATTTCAAAGCAAGAGCTGCCATTCAACTAATTTTCTGTTATTTCAAAAGCTTCTCCAAAGCCACCACATGGTAGAATCTGTAACAGGATTGCTTTACAAAAGAGATGCTTTTATATGCACAAATGCCTAGTTAATATAAAAACATACATCAATAAATAATGTTTAAAAACATAAGGAAGGCTTACATGTTTTATAGGGACTAGTAAACGTGGCAACACAATGCTGGTGGCTTCCTTTGTGTAGCTTTTTATGGACACCCAAAAAACCCCACCCCAAAAACTCAAACCAAAACAACTCCCCCACACACATACACATATATTTGTTGTTGTTGTTGTTCTTTGCCCTGGAAAAGGTTTTTCCCTGTCCTATCTCTCCCTGCTCCTAAAGAGTAGCCAGTAAAATATATTTTCTTCACTGATTTGCAAAAGCTATTTTTCCCAACTGGGTTCTTAAGCTGCACATAGCACCCTGTAAAAAATATTTACCCTGATTTACAAAACCTATTTCTCTCCTTGGGCCTTTAAGCTGCTGTTGCAGAAGTGATAAAGGTGTTCTCATTCAGACTTTTATTGTTTCTGGGCCCCTTGCCACCCGTTTTTATGTTTCCCCACTTCCACTTTCTTCCCATCCCTTTTGCACGGGCGCCACACTCGTCTGTCAGAGCTGATTCTGCGAGACATGTTTTCACATGATATCTAATCCATAACCAAGGGGTAAGAGGTAGCAATCCAATTGATATGCCTTGTTCAGGAAGTAAATTTGTTCAGAAAGTAACTTCACAAAAATTAACGAATAGCAGTTTATCATTTATAATATACACAGCAGAGTTTGGTTTGCTTACCTTTACTTCTGTCTTAATATTCACTATCAAAACACTTCCCCTCTGTCATCAATCCCTACCTCAAGCGAGGAGCTCTGTGAAAACCCAAATGTGCTTGAGTTCACTTCGGGCCTTACGTGGCTTTTGCTTTTTTCTTAAGTCTTCTCTTGTTTCATTACATGAGCTCATTTCATAAGCAAATATCACACAGATTCAAATGGATCCCACTGTTATGAGCAACAACTACAAAGTTTCCAATAATTTTGTAAACTGCAGCTGAGGTCTCTGTTTAGATGCAAGCTCACAGTGCTAAAGAAACCATGAAATGGCCCAGTCTACAGCAAACTACAATTTCAACAAGTACCCAAAGCCTGGGAAAAAAGCAATGACCTGAAATCCTCAAATAAGCTCATTTCCGCTCAAAAGCATAAATTGTTGCAAATGTGAATTAAAGCGCTGTCCTAGAGATTAAATTTCAAGTTCAATCAAATTTAAATATATTTAAATATAGTTCAATTTAGCTTTATGTACTTGCAATTATTTTCTCCTCTCAAGGCATAATTGCTCTTTGATGGTCTGCTTTTTGAATCATCCCGTTTGTCGCTTGTCCCGTTGCACCTCCTCTGCTCTGGCCTGGTCAGCTGCCACCTTATGACAGCCAGGATTCTAAATACTGTGCTTCGAAGTGAACATCAAAACCATTAAAAAATAACAAAGCCGTTTTAAGATGTATTTATTTTTTTTAATACTACACGCTTGTAGTATTAAAAATACCAGTATGTAAAAATTCAAATGCTCAAGATGCTTCATTACGATAAAAAAAAAGTTCAACTATTAATGCTGCAGGAGGCCAGCCGGTTGTAGAACCAAGTTTAATTGCCCTGCACAGTGGCTGTAAGCCCATAAAACCCACATAAGGTGGTATCACATGGGGCTCCAGTCCATAGGCAGCGCCATACGATGACGTTTACCCAGTCTGCAGTCCTGGGCTACGCACAGCCCATCTCCCAGGAGGCTACATGCACCTCACGCCTCAGAGCCAATGGCACCTTCAACGCCACGTCATCGTGGTTTCCTCTGACAGAAACACAGACAGTTCCTTTGTCTCAGTCCCAATCTGATTCTTCGAAAAGCAAAACAAAGTACCCCGATGCCCCGACATTTTCACAAGAAGCCTTTTATTAAATAGATGAAAACTGCCTGTAAAAAGAACATGCTACGTGAAGCTTCTTTTCCCTTTGTTTTTCCAGAGGAAAACCACCAACCTACGGAATGTATTTTGGGTTTGTGTACATCATGTTAATTATGCACATGGTTTTGTCCATAAAATTCATGTATGTCAGTAGGTACGCAGAACAGAAGCAGAAATGGAGATAAAAATGACAAAAAATCAAAAAGCTAACACAAAACAATTAGTCACTTGTCAGTGGGTTTCAACTAAAAGTTTACTCAAAGCACACTCATTTTTTTAACCGATAGACCTACCTCCACTGTAACCTCAGATGAGATAATAAATGTGACTTAGTATAGTATCTTTTTTCTTAATATCTGTCCTCATTAATATATTCTACTTCAAAGGAATGGAGTAGTTCATACAGAGTTCAAATGAATATGGTTTGATTTTGCAAAAAGTATCTTTTCTTTGAGTGTTGCCACTTACTGCATCACTTCAACATGAATTAAACATGAATTCATGATAAAATCATCAAAATGCAAAAACAAAGAGATGGTAGAGGGATCAAAGGCACCTTCTAGTTGCTAGAGAAACCAAACCAGCAAATGAATCTGAAGTACACAGCACTCGCGCAATCTCCTAGGACAAGTGCACATGAAGCATATGAAGAAACTCTTCATCTATGTGTTTCAGCAGCAGAACTGAAATGAACAGAGAGGAACTTCATTAATATTATGCTCAGATGGGTTAACAGTTGCCAGATTAGTGGGAGGCACTTCTGAAAGGCGCTGCGGCAGGTCACTGAGAAGGAGTTCACTCTGTCACTGTGCAAGTCGAGTGGGTACAAGAAATTCAGATCCAAGTTTTTGAGAGTGCTATTAATCAGGAACGCATCAATTGCGTCAGTTCTGAGAGCCCAGAAGAAACTATATTAAAGAGTTCAGATTCACAGACTGCGAATATGAAGTGCAGCTTTCTAGGCTGGGCATTCAAAAACATCACCACACAAAAAAACCATGTAGCATAGGATTGAATTTTTCTCAGGAGTTCTCACTTCCCCCATACTCCTCTCTGCTATCTTCAGAGGCTCCAAAGATGCCGCTTGTAATATTATTTTATGTAATATGGAACCTGTCCAGTCTACTTACTCATTTCACAAAGACGACAGACAAAATAGCATATGGTAATGATTTTCAGTCACAGCTGCCCTTGTTGGAATTTGAAAGGGGAAAGGCTCCATATCCATTACTGGCTCCCTGAAAATTACATCCTCCAGGGAATACGAATTGTCTCTTTTGTTAGCTATTCTAATTCTCTGATTAATAATGATGGTTTTGATTTAAATACGGGCAAGAGAAGCAGCAAAGTGATATCAGTGCAGTAGAACTGATTACAAGGCAACTGGCAGGGCAATGCTGCTGTGGGGGGACCCAAAACCCCCCTGGTGACCCACACACCCCACCTACAGGAACCACTTTGCAGAATCTATTAGGCTGGCTGCTGCTGTACGTGCATCTACAGAGAGGTCTCCAGTGGGGGCAGAAAGAGAGGCATGTCCCTCTCCTCCATCCCTGTGAGCAGCCCTGGCTGTCAGGGTGTGTGTGGGGGGGGGTTGGTTTCCCACCCAGGTGCAGTCCCCATGTCCCTGGAAAGCCCCTTCCCCGGCACTTTGCTCCTGGGCTGCTGCACCTCCTGGGGCTGCCCCATGGCTGGGAGCTGCCTGCCCCTGCAGCACCCCACCTGCACCCATCAGGGCTGCTGAAAGGAGCAAAACCTGGAGAAGTGGAAACCAGATGCGAGGAAGGAGGTCTTCTCCTAGAACAAGGGCAAACTCCTTTGAGTGTGCCAGGCAACGAGGTGGCACGTGGGAAAGACTTCGCATGCCCTGTTTGCCCCTAATTGTGTGCTGTGGGTCCAAACATGATGCTGTAAATGGATGAATCATGAATGTTTTTATTTTAAATCGTAAAGGAAGGATAACGCACTAATGTTTTTTAGATGATGTTTCAGGGAAGAGAAGAACCTAAGGCAAGCATTTCTAAAATTCACCTTAACGTAGCCTGTGCAGTACCCTTGAAGGACTAAGCACCGCTGGCCCCGGCATATTGATCATTCTGCTCTTGTCACAGCACTTGATTGAATGTTTTTTCAAGAGGTAGAGATTAAAATGAACCAGAACTAATTGAAGGTATATTTAATAAAAGCGTCATCATTGTAATGAGTATACAACTGCTACATTAATGCTGAATAATGTTTAAGCTACTGAACAAGTCCATATTGTTGCACCTAATGGGATTCACCGATTACCAAATAATTAATTCTACTCTAATTTTGCAACACCATGTGGAAATGTGAAACCCACTCATAAATTAATTAATGCTCAAGTCAATAACAGAGACAAGTGTCTGGGACTTACTACTGCTTCTCCTGAAATCAATCAAGGTATTATCACTTACGTTGAGCCATACAGGATTGGTTATGGTTCTTCAAGCATTTGGTCTAGTTATTACATTGTAATCATGTGTAATACAAGTCTGGCAGAAATGGGCAAACACTGAGCAGCCAAAGCTTCTCCGAACATTTTACTTGCCTTCAATTACGCTGATGTCCCTTTTCACAGCTTCAAAACTCTCTTATTTGCATTCTCACTGCGTTTGCCACCCTGTCACATGTCCCTCATGTAGATGCTCTGCCCTTCTGGTCAGAACGTTGCACCTGAAGGTATGTTACGGCTCCTTACTTCCCATTTTCCAGTTCAGTTGCACAGGCTATTGGCACATTTGTTGTGGACAATGTTTACGGAGCCAGGAAAGCAAACAGCCTAACAGATTAATTCTTAAAATTCTACTATTCTTGAAAATAAAATTAAAAAAAACCAACAACAACAAAAAAAAGAAATACATCAGCTACAGCCACAAGTCAACAAGTCACAGTATATATCCTTATTCCTGGAAATACCTTTGCAAGCAGCCTTCAGCCTGGGGCCATTCTGAGTTTAATGGAGATTTGTGTAAATTCAGCAAGTTTTCTCTAGGTTCATTTGTGTAGTCAGGGCCCTTATTATTATAAGTTAGGACCAGTGTGTTTCAGATTCCCTCCATCCTTTTTACCCTACATACTTCACAACTGCTGGAATAGGCAGCACTTCTAATGGATAACAACTATTGGAACCCTATGTACGATCATGCAGATCTGGCAACCACAGAGATTTCTGTAGTCCTTCCAAAACCGACCAAATTACCAAATGGATAGGAAAAAAAGGGCAACAACATTAGTCTTTAAATAGGATGGGGTAAAAACTCTCCCATTTAGGCAAGAAATGCTCTGATTAGACCTTTAACTATTCTTAAGCATATGGAAAGGCACTGCCACCAGTCTTACATTCAGCATTTATGGTCTTCTTTCACATATGACCTCCAGCTCATATCCAGACCTCAAAGCATAGCCTTGCCACTAACACCAGAAGGGCTTTCCCTTGCCCCCTCACATACAAAAGCTGTGCTCCACAGAGATCAGGGCTCAGCTCTTGGTGGTGCTGCCCTTGCTGGTCTGTGTCAGAGGAAAGGGCACCCACAGCCTCCTGGTTTTTCAGAGCAGAAGACTTGTCAAGGGTGGGGAAGAGAGGACAGGAGAACAGAAGGTTGCTGAGATGCAACAGCTGCCCCTGTGGCATGGTGTAGTATTTAGTTCACTGCAAGGCCTGGGGTGCCGTGGGAAAAGGTCCCCTTTCATGGCTTATTCCTCTCCACCACTCCATCATCCTGCAATGCCTGGATTTAAACTCTGGCTCTATTTATCATTCCCTGTTTATGGGTGTTAAACCATTTAGACAAATACGCCTGCAAGATATTTGCCAGATTTTGAGCTATAGGAACCACGTACTCAGCATGTCCTAAAAAGTGATCCAAAATACCATATATGGTCCCCACCACAAAGCTCGTTAAGCACAAAGCCATGGCACACATTTGAAAGGCTTGAAGAAAACTGGAGAAAGCAGTATCTAGGCCTGCTTTGGTGGTGAAGCTGCTGGCACGGCACAGCAGACACTGAAGCACAGGGCAAACCATAAGTGACTCCCTACCCAGCTGCCCTGCAGCGCGGGCAGAGAGAGTGCCAAAAGGGATTTGAACATGGCAAAGGGTTTCACCGAATGCTGCTACTTTCATTTAATCTCTTTAACCACATAAACCAAAAAAGTTTTCAATCACGCATTTGAACAAGCACTTGAGTTCCTCATTCTGTCTCACAACTCCTGCAAAAACATCTTTTTAGGGTCCCCAGAGTTTAAAAAAAAAAAGGGGGGGGGAGGGGCAACAAAACATAGCAACACATTTGCTGGTGCTCTTTATTTCTCCCTCCATGGCTTTTAAAGCAAATTCCAGAAAACTTTCAAGTCATCTTTTAAGCCTTACTGGTAACAGAGAAATGTCAGAATTCTGCAGATTTCCCTCCTTATGCCCTTCAATGCCAGCAAAAAAGCCATTCAGCTCCCCTCTACACGGCTGACTTGCCTTAATTAAGGTATGGGCCTCATGGAAAGGAAAGCTGAAAAGTTAAAGCTTGTTAAAAATGCCAGAGCCGAGATATTGCAGCAATCAGTGGTACACAATGACTTAGAGGATAGTTCCAACATCATGTATGAAAACTGTGCAAATGACATAATTATTTGCAAACTGTTTTTTTTTTCTTTTTTAAAAAAAAAGAAATCAAAACCCCCAAGCCCCCAAAAACTCTGATGTGAATAAGCCAAGTTTTACTTATGTGCATCTTAAAAGAAAAGTAAGAGAAGAGATATTTCCCGTGAGACATAGAAAAACTACTAAGGTTTCCAGGTGTCCATCTCCCTCTGGTAGCTTGATGCTTCTTTTTCATTTCTAACATCATGTCAGTCCTAAATCAAAAACAGAGAAGCAGCAGAAGAGGTGGCAAAAAAACATCTAGAAGGTGAGATAACTCCAAAGGAGTGGAGTTGGCTATGGCAAATAGCCGTTAAATTGGCAAAAGGAAGTGAAAATGGAAATAATCAACTCCAACCTGGCCTAGAGAGCAGACAGAAAGCCAGGGCACATCCTGCCCTGGTCAGTACCGACACCACACCAAAGGAGGAGTAAAAGGCAACAGATGAATAGTTTTCCTTTTCTCTTTTAAACAAGAGACTGTATAAATCTTCCCGATTCCTGTCTCTTATTCCTGGCCACAGAAATTTTGAAACAATGGCTCTGCAAGATCCCCTAAATACAGAAACGGGAAATGAAAAAAGACTGTCCCTGGCTGCTCTATAGAGTGCCAAGAGAGGCTGCAATTGTCTTCCGTTTTACAAGCATTCATCCAGCGCCAAATGTGCCCTAGAACATTTACAATCCAAATAGGCAATACCTGAAAAGCAAAGATTACTACGCCCATCTGAAAGCGGGAAGCCTGGGGTACTCAGTAGTTTATCTGGAGTATCTGTAGCAGAGCAATAATGGAACTGAGAATCCGTCTCCACCCTTTCTCATAAAATTGTTCTTAATTACATACTTTCTTTTTTTTTTTCAGTGCCGTCTCCTCCATAATATTAATTGTACTAATAAAAAGTAGAAGATAAGTGTATTAATTTACAGTTTAATTAATTAACCGCTTAAATGAATCTGTAAAGAAATTGTTCTACAAGGCAAATAATCATAAATGTTCTACAAAAGTGAGTGGATTCACTCTATCTAACAGAACTTTTCTGGTCTGGCCCCACATATTTCCTAAACTGATGTTTTATTTCCTCTCAGTCTGTGAGATTTACAGCAGGGATTTAGCATAGCTAATGAACATAACATATGGAGCCGGATTCTGTTCTGAGGGAGAGAGGTGAACTATCTCACACACAGGTCAGGGACATGTGAAAGGGATTCAGGACTCCTCATCATTGTATCGTAATTCAGTCCAGTCCCTACAGAGTCTCATTCAAAGCCTGTGGAAATCAGTGGATGTCTTTCAACTGACCTCAATTTTTATATCAGGCCAAGGTCTATGGGAATAAAAAATGGCAGACTAATTCACAACTAAAATCTGCTCTCAGAGTCCCTGATTGCTTAAGGAAAGTAAATAGCCAGTGCTTGATTAATGCAATTATTCATCACGTACAGGGCATTAAAATCCAGCATTGCTGACATCTTGGCACAGTTCTGAATTAGCCCAGACTCTCCAACGAGACGACCACCTTCTTCAAACGCAGGCAGGTTATGAACAGCCCTTCCTCCAGTCTGAGAAGTGCTTAGCACACACTGACAAATACACCAGCTGCTATCAGCTCGGCAACTTCCTCCATGGGAACGTTGCCTCTGGTGCCCGGTATGCTCTAGTGCTCATCCCCTCTGGGTGTGTGTGCGTGTGTGTGCCCACGTGTGTGAGGTTCACCTCTTATTAATGCTATTCACAGCCATAGAATATTTATGGCAATACAGAGACACTGAGGTGGTCAGAGGCTTGCATTCGGTTTAGCAGACTTCATAATTACTGATCTACTTTTTTTTTTTAATAACTTGCCTCTAACTTTTTGTTTGTTGAGGAAGAAGGAGCCATTTCGTTTCCCATAACAGCTGTATTCAAATTAATTGCAATCCTCTCTCGTTCGCCTCTGCTCACCTGCACACAGGTGTGCACACACATGCTCGCCCTCTCTCAAGCCGGCCGTGTGTTTTGCTCAGGGCCTCTCCTGGGCAGACTGGAAACGTAAGGTTGGAATTATTTCGGGCAGAGAACAAGTTCCTTTTTTGAGTTAAATCACGCACGTTGGGCTTCCTCTTAATGATGCTATATAAGATCCTCTATAAGATCAGGAGCCACGCCATGTATTTTAACGCATTGTACAGGAAGAAGTCTACCTTTGTTTAAAGGGAGTGACACTCACTCTGTACCAATTAAGTTTCATATATTGGGCAGTATATCATGCCTTTGCTAGTACAAATTAGAAAAGCATCATTAATTTCACAATATTCATAGCTATAATGGATAATACAGTATAAATAATTAAGGTAGGGAACTAACCTTCCTTTGTTTTAATTATTGAAATCACTGGAATCATGATGATTTACATGAGGTAGTTCTCGACTTACTCTTTCCATGAAAAGAGAAAAATATCTTTGTAAATGTTAACAGTTTAGTATACTTCACAGTAAAACTGATGATTTCTCATGCCAAAATCTAGACATTAAGAAGACACAAAAGCAAGGACTGTGTCTTCAGTGTGATGAAGTGAAGGCATAAACGTACGCATTTGATAGCATCCTTTTGGCCTATGAGCAACTAACGTTGGGAACAGCTTTCATGAAACCTCAGGCACAGAAAATTTCACCTCCATGACTCTGAAGCTTGGCAAACCCAAAATGAGAATGAGATTTATGATTTCTACCACATAATATTAACAATAGAGGCTTCCTCTCACTCCACTAAGAAAGAAAATCTCTAGCTTGTTTATACTGAACCAGTGAAAAAAAAGGCAACATTCCACATGCAATTTGCCAGTTTTAAAGGATAAAATTTCATTTCTTTGTTTGGCCTTATATGAGCCCTGCTGAATTATCCTTCAGAAATTCCATCTCACCAAATATTCCTTCCAATAACATACTGTAAATTAAAATCACATGAAGGATGTCAGAACAAATTATTTTTCTTTGTTAGTTTATCCATCTTACTAGCTCTATTTTGAAAGCTAATTACTGGAGTGAATTATTATTCAATACGTAGATGTTCAATTTAAACAGCAAATTATTTTTCCTCTTCCACTAAAATCTTTTTCTATAATATAATGTTTGCACTGGCTTGTGACCATTTTAAATAATCAAGGTAAAAATACCTTACTAGCTGAAGCAACCTAAAAAACACGATTTAGAAAATTAACGTGAGTGATAAAGTAGCAGAGTCAGGCAATGTCCTACAAGATGAGCCAATCTTAATTCTTTCGAGACGAAAATAAGAAGTAGGTGTGTTCAGCGCTATTTTTTATGACCATTCATTACTCCCTCTACAAACTCACTTCCAAACAGTACCAAAGTGTTACTCTGGAAGTAAAACGATAACTTCTTTGTGATTACTCAGTGATTTGATGATTAAACCTTGTAATGTCTTTCCAGATGACAACTGGAAAAGCCCAATGCATTCACTGCTTTCGTCTATCCACACAGATACCTAAGGTGTGTATGTGGCATCACCCACCCAGTCTGTGAAACCATCCAGAGTTCTGAGAATATCGCATTTTCTTGGACTCCTTGGATTGCTAGAATTCTTAGATTATTTCTGTAGAGAAATTTGATTTTTTTTTTAAATTAACTAAGATTATTTCTTATTTCTAAGTGTCCTTCAGTATGCTAAAAGAGAACAGAAAGCAGCATCTAGGAGAGTGCTATAAGATGAAAAGTAAAAAAGCACATTATATATAAACAAGATAATGCAAATGCCTTTGTGCAAATTCTTTCACGCAAAATACTTCAAAATCCTACAGGAAGAAGTATTTCATTACTTAAATTTATCAAAAGAAGGATTAAGATAATGGAGGACAACTTTTGTGAAGTTTAGTGAGCTTTTTACATTTTTAGTAAAATTGTTTACCGTTCACTTTACCAGAAATCAGCAGGGATACAAATATACAGAATCATACATAATAAAGCTGCAGCACCAATTGCATTAATAACTGCAGACCTCTAAAGTCTTCTGTATGAAGCTGTGTATATACTGCATTGATTTGTGCCATCCACCTTGACCATAAGGAAAATGAAACTTTCTGCTCAAAAATGAAATTCAACATTTTTGCAAACATTTGTTTGGTGAAGATACTCCAGCTATAAGTTCTGCCATTACAAAATGAAGAGTGAAAATGTATTTATCACCTAGAACGCCAATTTTTTAATTTTTAATTTTATTTTTCTTTTGAACTTTGATGACTTTCTACACACTATGCTAAATTATACTTGCAAATGAATTAAGGATCTGATTATTAGTCAGATATTGGATACAGTATATAATTACCTTATTTATATATATGCAGAAATGAAGATACAGATCTGCACATATTCTTATTTATCTATAATTTTATGTGAGTTCCAAAACGACCTCTTATATGTGTCAATTCAAACGCAAAGATTAAACTGGTTTGTGCTATTTCTCCACTGTATCCAGGATGAATTTGATGACTTCACCACTAGCCTGAAGCCTCTGTTTCTCCATAACACTTCCTCCCTTTTAACTTCTATCTCACTCAGTTAAATACCATCGATAAGCTATTTATATATTTACACAGAATGATGTATCACTGAACATAAACTTTAAAAGTTTTTTACGGCTATTTATTTCTTTCTTTTAAAGAAGATTTGTTCATTTAAACCGAAAACATCTGTGCTCTTTTCTGATTCATCTTCAAGCTGCCCTGTATTTGATTTATTTTTCTTTGAGGTCTGACTTCTAGTCTAATTTTTTCCCTATATTTTCAAAGTTCATGCTGTGTGACTCCAATTTAAATCAGTATCTAAACCCTATGGAATTAAGTGCTTTTGCAAATATAACCTTTTGTGACAGAATATCTGCCTGCACTCTGAAGTGAATTCAGTAAAAATAAAAGAAACTTTGCAAAATTTGCAGCCAGATCCTCCTTGCTCCCCTTTAGTCACTAAGTCCTTAACTGGCACCACGGGTTTCCATGCACAGTCTAGCTCATCTTGAGTCAGAGACGTTACAGATGGCAAGCCAATAATCGGGGCACTGCGGTTCCAGCTAGTAGGGAACAACCGTACTGTTTTGCAAGGACTCATGGGTTCCTCATTGCCTGAGTGCAGGAGGCATCCCAGAAGATGAAAGACTTTCCCACAGTGCAGAGGCTTCTTTCAGCTAATGCACACATCCCAGACGTGCTTCTTGCCGGCTGCTTTTAGAAATATATACCCTGCTACTCAAACTGTGTTGACTTTCCTTTTGACTGATCGATGTCTGTCACCCCATATTTCCAAAGATACCAAGCAGTGGAAGCCACTTAGCCCCGAGGGTTTCAATTTCTGAGTTGCCCTTTCTTGGGTGGAAACAGGCACAATCAGCTCTTTAATTGAATGACATAAACTAAACACCTTATTCCCTGTGAGTCTCCACCCTACCCATAGCAATCCTTACTCAAATGCTGCTACACTGAGAGATACAGGAAGGAGCTAATACCAAGTATTAGCAAATTCTTTCCTTAGAGAGTCGCTTGTTGCTTTTATTTATTAAAACAACAACAACAAAAAAATTGTCCAAAAGAAGCAGCACGTGAAAGTGAGGTCATCACCCTTTCTGATCAGCCTGCTGGAGAGAGACATTTCAGAGTGGCCAGTGTTTCGTTTTAGCGTGCTAAGTGTCTGACACTACAGGAGTGATCCCAGAAGGATGGGTCACTTTCATCCCAAAAGCGCAAGAGACATCCATGTTCTGCCCACACAAGTGCCTGGGGCCAGCGCCTTGGCAGGTCCCCGAGCTGCTTCTGAAACACTGTGCTTTCTCCTGCTGGTGACCTCATCCCTGAAAGCACAAGTCCGAGAAAAAGAACACCACACACATGGTGTTCAAGCCTCGAAGTTTGGCTCACCTTCAGATAAGTGATGCTCCTCCTTTCCTGGCCTGAAAGATGAGCAACACATTTGTAAAGCCTGCTTGTGACTTTAGGGAGACCTCTTGGCAAAAGGCAGCATCCATGGCCTGGGCATGGTCCCCTCCGCAGTGGCGTACCTGAGACACAGCTCTAATGGGGCAAAGGCAGAAACCTGAGTCATTGCTGCCCAAAGAGAGCGAACTTTTTCTCCTGACAGCCTTGCAGCCAGCCAGCCCCCCTGTTCAGCGGGAGAAAAGGCAAGGAACACTCTCTCGTTATCACTTCCTCCAGCAAAGTAACTAGAAGGAGCAAGCTATTTCCGTCACCCAGGAGGTCTGTTGCCATCATTCAACGGGGAGCAACGGGAGAGGAGAGGACAGGTAAACATCTGATTTTCCTTCCTCCCTCGTATAAGAGACGCGCTCAGTTCAGACCATTACGGACAAGTAAACAGTTATGGGGAAGGAAACAAAATCAAACAAAACGTTGGCTTTTTAGTTAATTACATTTCAGATTTCACTGCTGTTAGCTCTTCCAAAAGAGCATCAGGCTGGTGTCGAGCAGCTGTGTTCCTCTGGGGCACTGATAGGATTCCAGCCTTCTTCAGACCAATACTTGCAGCTACCTTTAACCCAATGAGGCATCAGTTGTTTTCAGATGTACAAATGAGTTTAATAAGGGTCCCAGCAAGACTCTGAAATCATGCTTGACTTGTCACACCTCCAGCCCCCCAGGCTACATTTTGTTATTGATCTGTTTATTGCTTCCGCTGAGCGAACACCGTCAATCCACCTATGCCAGAATCCAGCCTGCAGCGGACACTGTTATTACTATTTAAGTGATAAATGAGACATGCATTTCATTCAGCATGTTTGTGAAGCAAAATATATTCATTTTTTTTTAAAGCACTGATACGTACGGAAGTCAGCAAGTCCCTTCCTTTTCATTTCTTGCTGCAAGTAGTAATCAGTTTTACCGAGCTCCAGGTGGAAATGCCCACATGAAACAAAATGTCGCTATTAAACTTTGGTGTTTTGATTGAACCCTTCAGAATAAATATTACAGGATTAAAAAAAGAAAAGACAGAAGAAAAGTAAAGGCCCAATCCAAGACATGTTGAAGTCCGTGAGAGTCTTACTATGCACTTTAATGAGTGGTTTTTTTTAAAGTTTGGAAAAATAGAAAGATTCAGCCCACTCTTGGAGTTCATGTGCTGCTCACCGGCAGTTCCTACCACCACAGGTGGGAGCACTGACTGCAGTTTATACCTCTCTCCCCTGCACGCGGAGAGGGGGAGGCTTGCCCCTGCCTGGGGACACCTGCTGATTCTGCCCCTGCTGGAGGCTGCTGGGGAAAGAGACATTTTGGGCCTTGAGAGAGCTGGCACGCCGCCTGCACGGCTCGTCCTGTGGTTGTTCTCACAAGCCTCTATGGTGAACACCTCAACCATCCAAGGCCCTCAACCCGCGACTCACTGACTGGCACGCACAGGCACGCAAGGGGCTTACACCTCAGTGAAACTGTTTACGCGCCCAAAGCTGAACGCACAGAGAAGGACTACGAGCCTTGCTGAAGCCACCTCATTAGGAAGGGAGACGGAAAGTTTTTTATTTTATAATTATTGTTTCTCCAGTGACCCAGCAGATCCTGTACTTTCAGTGCAGGTTTGTGATCTTATTAAAAGCTTTACGAGGCATTTGTTTGTTTGCTTTCTTGAAACAGATGATGGCTGAGACGTAAGAAGAGACAAAGTCTGCAAACATCTGAGGAAGGTTCTACCTCATGATTACAGTCAGAGCGTATTTACATTCAACCCATACTTTGCTGCTTTAAATCATTCTCAGAAACATGGAGCTGATCCAGAGCAACAAATCACCTCAGTAGCTTTTGCACTTTCCAAAGGGGATCAAGATGAAAGAAAAGATTGTGTTCTTCCTGCTCATCAGATTTTTTCTTATTCACTAAACACTCGTTGCCCACTGGAAAAGGAATCATTTCCCAAGCTAATAATGGAAAGAGCCTCTTTTCATTTGTATCAACTGCACCTTTTCAGCTTAACTCTGTATCAGCCATATAAACCAAGGCTGATCTCAGCGCTATAGTGCACCTAAGCAGCCAAGGGTTTCACTGAGAAAAGGACTATTAAACCCTCTTGAGACTATGGAGCAGGTGAAACTCTCAGCTTCTCTGAGTGCTGTTGGCCTGTCTCAAGGTGTCTTCCAGACATGAATATTTTAAGGAAATAACACATGAGAGGCGTTGAGAAGTTTCCAAGCACTTACTAAATTCATTATGGGAGACAATCTGTTGGTCTCCTAAAGAACAAAACTCACAGGATACCTTTTTTTTTAACGTCCAAAATATCATGTCCTATGCTTAATGGAATAATAAAAAAAAAAAAATAAAAAAAAATAATAAAAAAAAACAACCCAGAAAATTCACCCTTGGTAAGACAAATGCCTACCCTGGTATACTGGAACTGATGAGAACCCTTGACATCAGTAAGTGGTGAATCAGACTTCAGTTTCATAGGCACTACAAATTACCACTACAAAGCCTCTGTTTGGTTTGCTGTGATCCTTAACAATACAGGGGCTGTCAGAGTCAAATCTCAGGGGCTGAGATTTCAAAAACCACATAGAAAAACCTTCTCCTTATAAAAAGATCCATCCAGAAACTGTGAGAGGTGACCCCATATTCTTACCCAAACGGCTAAGAGCACATTATCATAAAATTAAAATCTAGAGGACATAAGAATTTATTAAATAAGAATGTATTTATTTACCACAATGCTCTGAGTTATGATTCACATAAAGAGTATTTCCACATGCTAATGAATGAGCAGGTACTTACACGTTTTCAATATGGCAATGCCAAAGCATTGCTGGTGGATATACTTCACGAAAAGATAAGAAAAAAAATTTCAGAGGCCAAGGGGAGAAAGGTTTGAATAATTTTTTTCCCTTTTTTGGTTAGCTTCCATTACTTAATAACAAAAGTCTAAATATCAACCTAAAAGACTTTAAACTTTCCGGTTTATTTTTTGCTGAGATAGTAACTTCTCTTTAACATGCCTTCCAGTGTCGTATTCAGACTGACAAAAACTATTAATTTTTCCCTCATTGAGGACGCATTCAAGCAAGATGACATTAAAGCCCTTGTGTCAACCAGGGCTGCCTCCTGCAACAAGACAAGAGCCCGTGTTTCTGCCCAGCACCGGGCCCGGCGTGATAGTGGGAAGGGGTTCAGAGTTGGGCCGTGGAGCAGGAGGACTTCTCAGTCATATGAGAGGCTGAGGGAGCTGGGCATGTTTAGTTTGGAGAAGAGGAGGCTGAGGGGAGACCTCATTGCCCTCTACAACTACCTGAAAGGAGGGTGTAGAGAGGTGGGTGTCGGCCTCTTCTCCCAGGACCAGAGGAAATGGTCTGAAGCTGCGGCAGGGGAGGTTTAGATTAGATATTAGGAAGAATTACTTTACTGGAAGAGTGGTCAGGCACTGGAACAGCCTGCCCAGGGAGGCGGCTGAGTCACCATCCCTAGAGGTATTTAAGAAACGTGTAGATTTGGCACTTCAGGGCATGCTCTAGTGACAGAGATTGTAGGGGATTTTTTTGTGTGTGTGTGGTTGGACTCGATGATCTCAAAGGTCCCTTCCAACCATGAAGATTCTGAAAAGAAGTTGTGACCTGACCTTTTTACTACGATGCTATCAAAAGCCCCCTTTCACATGTTAGGAACAGGTAATCTATTCCTGGCTATCATCCACGATCATTAGGGTTAAATATGTTTAATCCCAGGATTTAGAAGCTATGCTAGTTGCAACATCTGGAAAATTTATTCCATACCAGTTCATTCACTCCTAAATCATGACAGACAAGTGTTTCCCTCACCTTTTATGCTGAAACCATGTACCACGCTTAGCTTCCCCATCCCCTGGGTACTCTGTCTGTTCCTGATAAAACATGATAAACAGTCTTTTACCTAACCTTGAGTTGACAAGTCCTTAAAGCTTACAATATATAATTCTTCCTGGGACTGAAAATGTGGAGAGTACTCACCTGCTTAGACAAATAATCTAAAACCAAACTAAATCTGCAAGTGCTTCTTCCACTACTTAAACTTGATTTACTTCAATTATGGACAAGGCGGTTCCATGAGACACACTATCTTAGTAGATAAACCCGTAACCAATGAAGAAATTATGTCAAACATCGTTAACATTCAATATGCCCTGTATATATATTATTCAATAGAAAATTAAATTTAACATGGCACTCTTAAAAACTTTTCCCCCCCTCAAGCAGTCGTAGCCTAGTTTTCAAAATGTAAGATGAAAATGTTTTCTGTTTCAAATTGTAAGAGAATAGAGGAGGAGGGCTACACTGAGACAATCCCAAAAGCTTGCTTATAGGAAAATGAAAACATGAAAAAAATACAAACAGCATCTGTGTGTCCTTAGAGCCCTAAAAGCTGCCACTATATCTACTGGTTCCAGATCTGGAACGGGATCTGTGACTAAACTGATTGTTTTCAGGTCAAATCAAAGCACACTAAAAGCTGCACGCACTGTTTCACAAAACCAAAATGGAAAAAGTGAATTGTAGCGTCAAAAAAGCTCTACCCATGGCCTCCTTCTGAACATTTCTGTCTTCATAACTTGGTTGGTTTGGGGTAAGGAAGAACAGCAATTCTGCATATATTCTAACTAGACTTCATGCTGAAAAGAAAGCAGAACCTCCAATTTACACATAGCAAGAGAAAGATGTCATTTACCTAAGGTCTGCAGGAGACATAAGCATCGCTTCCTCTGCAGCAAGTCCTTAAGTGCAACTGTCCCTACGCACCTCATTCAGACGCAGGAGAGGAAGGAAGAGGAAGACAGCAAGCGACGCTGCCCTCTCCACTGGCACTGGGGGACACAACCGGACCCCTCACAGGGACAGGGCAGCCATGGGATTTCTTGCAATACCCAAAAAGCTTTGCCCCTTCATGTTTCCCTGCTACAGTGCATTTCTGCCCTGGTTATAACAGGAGCCGTCACTTCGCATCTCTCATTAAACAGCTGGTTTGCCAGTAGTTAACAAGCACCCTGGCCAAGATACAAACTCAAAATGACGGTTTACGCTGCTGGACAGTGTGCATCCCGCATTAAAGACAAACACCCCTCTTCAAATTGTATCTCGCCATACTTTCGAAATTTCATAAAACGCATCTCCATCTATTTCCTCTGTCTTTATTGCCAGTTGGTTGGTGATAAGCAGATCCGTGCATGACTTCTTATTGCCAATACAATGGGTGGATAGTTATTCTCAGTAATCATCATATTACAGTGTAACTGAGCTGTAAAAAAAAAAAAAACAACCTGTTTCTCTGGTGAGATGGAACTGAATAATGCCCAGTTACGGTCAGTGTGCTCTCATTGGGAAATGCTGCGTATAGCTCTGCAGTCCAGCCTGGGCTTGCAACTGCTCTCCGGCACCTCGATAGCCTCCAGCAATCCTATATGGGGAGGAACAGACAGGGAAACTGCCTGGAGACATTTCTAGGAGCTTCTCGGAGGGACGTGGAATGAAGCGTCTCTCTGTTGGGAGAAACTGTCTTGAGAAAAACAATTACGGGAGTGGGAAAGTCTGTTAGATCTGAGAAAGAAAATCAACACATCAGTTTGGGAACAATTACCTTTAAGGAAGGACCGGAGCAAGTTGGAGTAAACGGGGAGGGAGGGAGGGATGGATGGATCCAGACTTCACATTTTCAAGGTTTGTTTCTCATATGCTGTGTGAATAGTTTGGGTCCACAGAACAGCTAAAACATGTTTCTGTCTTAAAATGTCCCAGAAACACTAAAGAAAGCAGCATTATGTGCTGCAGTAACTAGTATATCTCTTTCTCTCGCACACAACTCACAGTTAGGGATTTCACACAGCATATTTTAAAAATATATTTGTCATCTGTGATCTATTAAGCCCTCTATCTGCAGCAAGCTAATGAGAATTTTTGAAAATTATGCCAGTTACCACCTACATGCAGAACTATAGACAGAAAGGATTATGCCCTAAGGTGCATTCACATATATAGCACATGCTGTTTGGATTAGACAGCACAACAGGAAGAATTTACTGAGACATCATGGTACCATGCCCAGATTATATCATTTTATAAGAAATAATCAGTGAGGGGGTTAGCCTTTTCCCACAGATGTAAAAGGAAAAACTGTCACTAATTTTTTTTTTTTTTTTTCCCCAAAAATGTAGGATTGGGCCCTGAAAGATTACAATATGCAGGACAAGAAAATCACCTCGTTTACAAAATGAAGTTACATCAGCATCATTGGCCATAAAAGATCCAAAATAGTCCTAAAAATTAGGGAATTTGCACAAGGAAAAGTAAAGGGAGGAAACAGAGCAGGGAAGCCACAGACACCCTACCGCACAGCTAATGAGGTCGGGGAAAAAGGCATTTTGTCCGCCAAGTGCATGGATACAGCAGGAAGAAAACCTCTGAAGCAAACTCCTATCAATTCTCCTGCGCTCTAAGGAGCGCTGGCTGCTCCACGGCTGTGTGTTGTACAGCTACAATGCAGTAAGTCCATGCAAAAATGTCAGCAAAAGCCAGGGTCTGGTGGGCAAGAGGCCAAGAATGCTGCGGGGGGAGGCACGCGCTGTGAGCAGCCATCCCTTTGGGGCAGGCATGGAGCTCTGCGGGAAGCAGCGCTGCTCCGAGACCTGCCCTGGGGATGCCAACAGAGACCATGCTCTTGTGAGACCACACGTCCTCCTCCACACGCTGCCACTGCCAGGGAGAGGGACAACAACAGCCTCTTCTCCGAGACCCACCAAGCCCAGATACTAAGCAATGTTTAACCCTGTTTTTATTCTTAAACGGATGTTGCCTTGCTTTCAGAACTGCTTTGTGGCTAGGTGGAGAGAGCAGGAAAACAAGCAGAACAACATATGAAATTATTCCCATTTTCCTTAAATTCCTGTGAATTGTTTCATTCTGACAAGCGCGGCAGAGCTGGCAAAGCTGTAACCCAATGCAGGAATCTAGACATCAGGTTAAAATAAGGATTTGAGTCAAATTGCTGGTGGCAGAAGAGCCCCTTTCCCTCTCGGTAGCAAATAACTACATCTGAGGTGCTTTTGGGTGTACTTATCATAGACGTAGGTTGCATCTGTTCTGCATGGCAAGCTCAGTTATCAATATTCCAGACACATCTCTGTGGCGTATCAAGTACTAACTTTGCCCTAAAGTAATTTAAAAAATCTACTGTTTAATTTTATTATTCTATTATGAACGATACTCTCTTTTAATTGCGCATCCAACCAGTCCCCAGGTCTGCCACCCTTTCAGTTCCATTAGCAAGAAAATAATACAAAAATAAAAACGTCATCTTCTGGGCACGGAGACCCTTCACTGGTCCTCAAATGCGAGGTTCCATCTGGTAGCTTCCAAACCCTTGCTCAAACATAACATTTCCACTTGAGTTGTTCTTCTTGATTTAGACTGACCGAAGTGCTTTTAATCTCTCTGTGGGGTATGATCCTGTGAAATGTTTTATGACCACATAAGGATGAAAGAGAAGTTGGTCTTGCCTGGTTTACAGCTGGGGGAAGGGCAGCAAGAAATCTTTACCTCTCCAGTGCACGGGATATAAAAAGCATGGGAAGATTTGCAGCCCGCTCCGTGCTGCTTGGTGTTTTCTGCCTCTGCGCTGCTTTGGAAGGATGGATAGGTAAGCAGCGAGCTCTGAAATAGCAGACGGGCTCTGGAACAGACTGAGACTTCTCTTCTCTGCTTGGTCTATTGCCTCTGGAGAAACTAGAGGATCGCAGACCAGCCTGGCGTCTGCCGATGTCTCCCAAGAGATGAATATTGTTGAGGAAATAGCACAGATCTTCAACAAATTTATTACTCAGTTCACCGGCTTCTACTATTCATCTGGATATTGTAATAAAATTACTTATGTGTTACCTTATTCCTAGAGATAGTACTTTCTTTCTTCACCCTAGCTGCAATGCTATTTCCATAGTAGCATTCTTATAATTTAGGCAATCTCAGCAAACACAGTTATGCCCTTTTGCTGTTAAAAATGCAATCAAACCATGCAGGCATTTATAGAACAACGGGATATGCAGAACTTCCAGGCTCAGAGACTCACGGTACAGGCTCGCAATGCAGCTTCACCACCTAAGTCACAAATACAGCCTCTAACGCCCAGGGATCACAGGGATCTTAGTGCAGCCCAGGTTATTTTGCTATGATAACGGTGGGGACGAAGAGCCTACACAGAGAGGACATATTTACTACAAACATTAAAGTTACACAGAAAAGTTCCACGGATTTCAGTAGATAGATATTTTCATATTTCTAACACTTTCAATTTTTTTGCCAGTTTCAATGAGTCTAGAAAACAGTAAGTAAATTATGAAGCGGCACACTTTAGACATGTCTCACTCCCAAGGCACGACCTCATTACTCGGAGAAAGCTTTAGTGCCTTCCGTCCAGATGGCGTTTGCTGGTCTGACACGGGAGCGGACACGTTTCACACAGATGTCCAGAGCTTTTTAAGGCAGAGTGGGTGGAAGAGTCAGACCAAGCCCTTGCTGCTTCTGGCAGGAAGGCACAGCTGAAATGAATGCTCCACAGCTGAGTTCCCTCACCTTTATAAAAATACTCTATTAGAAATCTAGCGGTTTTCAAAAGGAATAGAAAAAGGACATCACAATGAAGAATTTCTAAGAAGTACAGAAAATGCTGGTGGATCCTCACTAAGAGTCGAGCAGGTAACTTCATTGCCATAATTCAGGTCCCTGTGTTCTTCTGGTATGAAAGATGGGAGCTTTCTACTTTTAGGATATTATTATTAATATTTACATGGAAATTACTGGAAGAACACACACAGAGGCAAGAATCCTAACTTTTTAATAAATTTACATCCAAGATTTTTTGTCGTGGCATCAGTAGAATAAATTGCCACCTGCAACACAGTTTGATCCTACCCCATTTTAAGAACTCGTTTCTGATCAGGATTGGAGTGCAGTCCGAGCACTCAACTTAACACACTGCAGCACAACAATTCGGCTAATTTAACCATAAACATATACCAGCTGAAATCAGTCTATATTAAATTATATAGTACTCTTCATGCACAACATCAGCTTTCTTTTAACCTCTGTCCCCAGTGGGCGTAGTGTCTCATAATGTTTAAAAAAAAAAAAAAAGCTTTTAAGAGAGATCAGTACTCAAAAGTGTACAAATGTCTTTACTATTTGAATTATTTGAGCTTTTCTGTATTATTCCTGTTCCCTGAAAGAAGCAGAAAGCGGAAATGACTGTTAAATAATTAATAAAATTCTAAAATAATAATAAAAATTTTAGTTTTATAAAAGGGATAAACTTACAGGAGCATAAAATCAGGCCCAGTGTATAAATTTATATTAACAGCAGATTACATTTATTATCAATGATGATCATCAAACCCAGGAGAAGAAACTGCCCATGTGAAGGCAGCGTTGTGTTGAACAGTTAACATGGTACAGCCTACAAATGCATTTTTTTGAGACCACTGAAAAGAATACTGGTAGATTGCATCTTGGTTTTAATTTGCACTAAAATTCGGTTGAGAAGCCATTATAGCCATAAGGGGTCGCAGAACAGCGTAATACTACTAATCAAAACAAAAACTAAAACAATTTTAATAGCTGAGCTCTAGTTTGACATTCAAATACATTGGTAGGATGTACCGACGAAAAGCCTAACACTGCAGAAAACACAGAGATTAATGTGTGTTATTCTCTTCCCTGACGTCTTCTAAGCTGGTTTCCTAAAATACACCAAAAATCACTGAATGTCTAAGTAGTTCTGATTTGATGTTTGAAATATCCCTTATTTCTCTTAGCCTGTACACGTAAAATAACTTAGTTTAGAGGGAAACAAACTCGCTATACACTTTACAAAACTTATGCAACAGTTACAGTGTTGGAACCTGAGTCAAGTCTCATTTTGATCCATGATACAATTGCCACCATCTTCACTTGGAAGTAGAGGCGAGTAAAACCCTTTCACGGACAAAAAGTTAACCGAAACTCAGAGGTGTGGAGAAAAAGAAAGTATGACTTGGGAGAAATTAAACTGATCATGTATTTGCTTGCAAGTCATGAAGTAGTTTGAGAAAAAGGAAGGGGATTTTAGAAAAGTTTCATGATTTTCATCTTTAAGAAGTCACAATGTTTTATAGTTCTACTTGAAAGGAACATTTCAACCTACTATTCCAAAACAGTCTCAGTTTGAAGTCTATCTACAGTTTTAAAAGACATAAAACTGGACTTAAATAAAAAGGAAGAAAAAGATTCACTTTGAATGTATGTAAATATCACTCCACAACAAAAAGATTATTTTCTAATGCACCCAGATTCTTTGAAATTGTTTTGGTTTACAGCTGAGCTATAACGTCCACATTCTTAGGGCTTTCGGATATTTTTGGGTGATATTTTTAATAATACTATTTTTTGCCTTCTGGATTTATTCCTTTCCTTGAAAAGAATATTCCTAAGTGATGCGACAACTTTCTTTCCTGTTTAAATAATGCATTATGTAAACACAGAAGTACGGACAAAAGGAATATTGAAAATAGGTATCACTGACGACTAGTACCTGAACATTAAAAAAAAATATTTTTTTTTATGATAAATTCTAATTTTAAATTATTTCTTTCAAGGCTTATTGCTTTTGTTTTTATCTTGATCCATTAATAGCATAGCCTAGCCTAACACATCAGCCCACAAAACCTTCTGCAGTGGGAAACCTTTCATTGTTTCTCTTATCCCTTTTCCTCCTACAGAGTTCACATCGTGCAAAAACTGACTGAGGCAACTCTAAGTTTGCTGGGAATACCAAAAAGCTTGTTTTATTAAGTAAAAGTAAGGGGTTTAAATGTTCAGCTGAAGAACAATATATTTGTCCGCACGTAAAAGTTATCTTTGACTCTACCATCTATTTTTTCTGTTTTTAAAATATGGATAAGGTTACTGACCGTTCACATAAAAAGAAATTTCAGTAGGTAGTAGCTTTGGAGCATGAACACTGGGTCCTTCCCCTCAAGCCCTTCTCATTTTTTAAACCTCAGCTTGACTGACTGTCAGCTAGCTCAGGCACACATTTATATACAGGCTATGACAGACATCTTCCAAATATTTGTTCCAAGCTACAGAAAAAGAGCTGTTCATTTTATCAGAAGAGAGAGAGATATATGATTCTGTAGCTGCTAAGCTTTTGTTCCCTAACAGGTCAAAACACAAAGCACAAAACACCCCCCACCCTTGCCCAAATGCAAATAATTAAACAAGAACGTACGTTCCTTTGTTCCAAATTTTCTGCAAACTGATATGCAGAATTATATGCTCTTTGTTTGTAAACATGTCACTTTCCTTCATTATGTTTTCCTTTTTTTTTTTAATTTATTTAGAATCTGCTTCAAAAATACCTGTTTCACCCAAGGCTTTAGAGTTTTTACACACAAAGCATCTAAGCCAATGCATCTTTGTCAACACACAAAAATTCCCCAGGGTACATGAGCTAATGACTCACACCACTATGTTTCCTCAACAAATATCAGTTCCTGGAGTGCCTTTCCCTATTCTGTAGCTCACACAAGGAGCTGGGTCTTGCATTGTGCTCTGCTCTGAAAGCTAAAAATTATAGAAAAAAATAGTTCAAAGCATAAAAATATATTTTGAAGTAGATGACAGTAAACTCCATGAGAGTTTTTATACCCCATGTTACTCTTCTGCCACTGGAAATCCAGGCTCAGCATCTCACTTGACTATAGAGACATAGAAAGAGACATTTACACTACACCTGACCATCAGGAGGTCATCAAAGAGCCAAGCAGAATATTGGATCCATGCTCCAGCCAAGATACATATCTAAAATGTTAATTATATCTATCCCTTTCAGAAAGCAGGATGCTCTTGCCTTAGGAAGAAAATAGAAAGAATTAGCGTGAGAGGGGAGGGAAAAACTTTTAAGTTGTCCTCAAGAATCTCAGTTTTCATCAGAGAAGAAAAACTAGGTTGGACCTGGGAAAACCTTCTCTAAGGAAACCATACTGTTATCTGTGATTCAGAAGTGCTCTTCAGTCCCCAAAGACCTTGAAATCTTTATCTTCACAATAGGCTGCCCCGTGCGTCTTTGAAAACATTAACTGTTTATTCAAGGCATGAAAAGAAAGGAAAAGATGAATTGTATCAGAACGCTAGGCTTGAGAAAGGTTAGAAGAAAAGGACAGAGAGGGTTAGGCAAGCAGGGAGAGATGTTATGAACATGAAGTGAGGTTGGAGGGGAAGTCACAAAATAAGCAATTTTTTTTTTCAGATCAGAAGTTTGGGAAATATTATCTAGGAGTAGCTGAGCTCTGTGTGCGCACATTTGTACTCCAACATAAACGTGGAAGATTCTGTGTGTGGTCTGATGGTGCAAAGGACACTCCAGAAAACCTAAATCACTGGGGAAACTTCTCCCCAAGCTGATGACCAACCCGTATAGTAAAAATTACTGACGTTTTTACCACATTTTAGATAAAGATATAAACTGAAGACAGCCTAATGCTGACCTTACACAAAGCAATGAAGTGAGGCTTCTTACAAACTCTGGACACAGAGCGGGAAGTAGCAGCCACCCTACAGAAGAGCCAAGACTACCCTTCCCAGGCAGCCAGAGGCCTCTCCTCTGCTTGGTCAAATTGGGGTAACCTCTTTCAGAGGATTTCGGCCTTTGCCTCAAAGGCAGAGGTAAAAACTTCAAGCAGTAGAGCTAATGTTTTATGCAGTATGTGATGTGAACTCCCATAGTTTCAAAGTGGGAACTTTCCACTGAGGCTCTGAAGAGGGAAGGGGTGTTTTGAATTCGAGTCACTGCAGCGTCTCAGACAAACCACTCGAGCGAAGGGTTGCAAGCCTGTTCTTAGCTTATGGTCAGCAATGCACTGTGAAACATTTACATCTGGTATTACAACTGGTAACTTTTCTTTTGATAAAAACATTTATTTTCTAGCATTTGTACTTTTACAACACTTTATGCTTGCAAAAAATTACTGATGGGGTTTTTTGCTCATCTGATAACACTGATCAAAGCTCTTTACCTTTCTGACTCTCAGAGACTTTTAGTCCCCACAGTCAGCTCTGTTTTCTACCATGCTTTTTCCTATAATCCTACCTGGAGTCACTCAAAATGGTGCAGTGTTTACAATAATGTGCTGAAGCTTTTCAAGTCCATCTGATGAAACATTATTAATAATTCATAATAATATAATAAATCATTTACGTTTCTGCAGAAGGATTTATCACATTGCCTTGCCTGAATCTCTTCTCTTTCCAGGTCCTATTTGTCATACACAAATACCACTGGCAGAACTCAATTGGAAAACATGTTTCTGCCAGTCAGACCCTAGGAGGTGTGAGTGCTCCCTGATGACAGGATCATTTTTGTACGGTAAAACCTGCACAACTGCAAAACTTCTTGAGGAATATTTTCTGAAGTTAAAAACCCTAACAAAGACTGAAAGCTCAGTAACTTAAATGTATGGGAATAAAATGGTCTTCTAACTATGAATGGGAGGCATACACAGAGGACATGAACTGAGCATGAGTAGCAGTTAGAAATTTACACCCTTGCAAAACCATTGCAGTTAGGTATAAAGATTTCATTACTTCCTATCAAGAGATCAGGATTGACCCTGTTCTTTTTAATGTGTTAGATGGAGAAGTGGTTTACTGCTGAAGAAATTTCCAACCATTACTAGAATAAAAGAATCTAGACGACCTCTTCAAGTACAGTATATTCATTGTATAACATCCCTTTTTGTGAGGCACAAAGACTATCCTACAGAAGTCCCAGGCAACTCCAGGTCTTACTCCCTTCACATGGGGTTATGGCTCTTTGCTTCTGACAGCAAGACCCTCGAGGATTTTGGTTTAGGTTTTGTTAAACAAGGACCACAGAAAATGGGATTCATGGTCAAGCAATGTTTTTTTCTTCCCACCCTCTTAATATTTTTAACCAGTCCCCAGCACTGCCATAATGGTGACTGCTTTGACCTTGACCCACGCTCTAATCTTGTGAGCACAATATAGATTCCCATTAAGTCAACAGCAGCTGCTTAACTGGCAGCAGCATTTGAGCCAATTACTGCACTGTGAAAGGGGACAGACAACTCCCATGGCTGTTCAACTGAAATAGAAAAACCAAAATTCTCTCACCAGTCCTCCTCGGTTGAATGGGATTCAGCAAAATAAGACCTTTAGTTCAAATCACTGTTTTCTTTAGGCTGTTAGCCAGAACTCGGTTGTCATTATTACTATTCTGCAAGACCATGCTTTCTTTAAATGAATGCTTGTTACTTCACCTCCACTTTTGTAAGCTGATATTCTTCAATCTCAGTTCTTCTCTGAGGCCTATCTTTCCTACCGTGGGAAAAATCAATAGCTGTCTGCATTTTGCCAGGACACAGTGGCCATTTCCCCCCAGTAAACTCATAGTAAATTGGGTATTTCTGCCTTCCCTAAAGAAGTGACAGCAAAGTGTATAGTGAAAGTCCACTGGAATTTCCAGACTCAGCAGTTGAAAGTTGAAGGTCTTTCTCAGGGACGGTCTGACCTAACATCCAAAGAAATTTTCCCTCACTTTGTTCTCATACGAGGTAACCTTGTGCAACTCTTTGGTGCCACATCTTTCCTCTGTGAGCCTCCCTTCATTTAGCAGCATGCTCACAGGAACTTAACCAGCTCCATAAAAAGAGTTGAGCACTGGAAGACAGCTCTGGCAGGTAAGAGGAATGAAGGACCGAAAATTTCAACAAATCTCCAGGAGCTGCAATAACACAATGCTCGGCACATTGTCATCTTGCCTGTCATTCCTAGGTCAGTAATAGAAATCAATTTCTATATGAAACCATCAGAACTTGGAGAGCTAGAATATTGCTGCAGGTGTCGGATGTCCTTTTTTTTGAAAGCCCTCTCATGCCAATTTTTAACAATCAGGGGACTTCTCAGTTCTGCACATAAGGTACGACTTCTTTTTGCGCACAATATGAGAATTCAATTACTGTGGGACCTATTCAAAGAAAAGAACTTGAAAGCTTCAACATAAATTCAAGTGGTGTTCAAGATGGATAATACACTTTAGTCACTAACATCTGCATATCCAAAATACTGTACTATCCAGCAGAGCAATCAAGCCCTTCTGCAGGAGCTCAGCAGGGCTGCTCTCCAGTCTGCTGGCTAAAAGGTCAGATGTTAAACCGACTTAACAATATTACAGGAAAGCTTAGAAACTAGCACAAGAAAATAAGCCTTATGCAGACTATAGCAAGGGTTAGATAGTACATCGTTGAAAAGAATTAGTGACAACATCATTAGGGTAATAAAATACAGTAAACACTTTCACTAGCTTTTATACTGCTGATGAGTAAAACTATACTGAGTCCATTATTTCAGTTTATAGAATATACAAAAGTATGTCTGCATTTTATCCAGTCCCTTGCTTGAAATGGAAAGTGCTGATTGTGACGGATTTTTACTGCGTATTTATTTCAGTGAACTGAGAAATATGAGAAAACTACCATTTTTGGCTGATGCACAATCTTGTTTCCCCCATCTCTAATGTAAAAATGAAGAAGTTGAAGCACTTAAAACACCTTAAGAATATATACTGAAATCCCAGAAGTAGTTGTCCATTCTGCACTGCTGCAGACTCTAGCACTGAATTGCCTTTTGATTTTAAGCCAACTAATCCAACTATACATGAAGAACGAAGCCTTACCAATATAACGTGGTCCGTTTTAAAGAGCTGTAAAAACATCCCTGAAACAGATTTAGCAACATCCTTGTGAACACAGCGGTACTGTCAGTCTGACCTCGGTGCCAAAGGTAGGTTACGGAGCAGATCATCTTGAGTGCTCTCATGCGGCACGTACAGGACAACCAGGGGATCAGGCCCAGTCAGCATGGGTTTACGAAAGGCAGGTCCTGCCTGACGAACCTGATCTCCTTCTATGACAAGGTGACCCACTTAGTAGATAAGGGAAAGGCTGTGGATATCGACTACCTAGACTTGAGTAAAGTCTTTGACACCATTTCCCACAGCATTCTACTGGAGGAATTGGCTGCTCATGGCCTGGGTAAAAAACTGTCTGGATGGCTGGGCCCAAAGAGTTGTTGTGAATGGAATTAAATCCATTGGTGGCCGGTCACGAGTGGTCTTCCCCAGGGGCAGTTCTCTTTAATATCTTTATCAATGATCTGGATGAGGGGACTGAGTGCGCCCTCAGTAAGTTTGCAGACAACACCAAGTTAGGTGGGAGTGTTGACCTGCTTGGGGGTAGGATGGCTTTACAGAGGGACCTGGACAGGCTGGATTGATGGCCAAGGCAAATGGTATGAGGTTTAACAAGGCCAATCGCTGGGTCCTGCACTTGGGTCACAACAACCCCATGCAGCACTACAGGCTTGGGGAAGAGTGGCTGGAAAGCTGCCTAGCGGAAAAGGACCTGGGGGTATTGGGTGGTCAACAGCCAGTAGAATGTGAGCCAGCAGTGTGCCCAGGTGGCCAAGAAGGCCAATAGCGTCCTGGCCTGTATCACAAATAGTGTGGCCAGCAGGACTAGGGAAGTGATCGGCCCCCGGTACTCAGCGTTGGTGAGGTACCAGTGCTCGAATACTGTGTTCAGTTTTGGGCACCTCACTGCAAAAAAGACATTGAGGTACTTGAGTGTATCCAGAGAAGGGCAATGAAGCTGGTGAAGGGTCTGGAGCACAAGTCTTATGAGGAGCAGCTGAGGGAACTGGGGTTGTTTAGCCTGGAGAAAAGGAGGCTGAGGGGAGACCTTATCACTCCCTACAACTATCTGAAAGGAGGTTGTAGCAAGGTGGGGGCTGGTCTCTTCTCTCAAGTAGCAAGTGAAAGGACGAGGGGAAATAACCTCAAGTTGCGCCAAGGGAAGAAGTTAGGAAAAAATTCTTCACTGAAAGGGTTGTCAAGCATTGGAATGGGCTGCCCAGGGAAGTGGTTGAGTCACCATCCCTGGAGGTATTTAAAAGGTGTAGATGTCATGCTGAGGGACACGGTTCAGTGGTAACTTGGCAGTGTTACATTAATGGTTGGACTTGATGATCTTAAAGATCTTTTCCAACCTAAATGATTCTATGAATACATTGCAACAGCAGCTGAAAATAATTTCGTTCCATCCTGTGAACATGTAATACAAAACTACAGGTGATTTAGCCCCATCCCAAGAGTAGCAAAATGACTCCCAAGCAAATCGTAGCTCAGTTTACACTTTCCAAACCTCACTTTTCAATGGACAGCCTGCTTATATGTCCACAGATGCCATAGTATGTTTTACTCCAGGTTTACATCTTAAATATTACCTCTTCATCCGCATACCTACAATCTCATTCGAGTTACCCATGATTATATATTTTAGCCTTCATCAACACTACAGATCTAAGGTATCCCTCACTGTTCACAGAAAGCTGTTTAAATACTATTCATACAGATATTAAAGCCTTACCTGGGACTGTTAGATTTACTGTCTGTATTGTCTGCGTATGCAGTAATGGGAGTTCACTGCCATGTTTTCAATCCCCAGCGCTGTAGAAAGGTTACTGGAAGGGTAACAGAGTACAGGTGGCTGTAGGACCCAGTTCACCAAGAAATAACCCTGTGGAGCAGTCTTTAACAAATTATATACCACAGAAGCCAACTGAGGGATCTAGGTACTTGAAAATAGTAGTCGTGATTTTAAGGCTGCCACATTTCTAACTCCTTTTTAATGAATATTGACTTCTATCTGCTCTACCCCACCCCAGCAAATCTTGAATTAAATGCAAGGATACGGAAAAGGCAAAGGTGTATGAATAGGGCAGCCAAGAGCAGAAGCCTATCCATCATGTCACATTGGACATAGTCTGGTTTTTGGTAAGAATCACAGAATTGTAGAATGTGTTGGGTTGGAAGGGA
>VZUD01000025.1:1708925-1721020 GCA_013401065.1 Cepphus grylle | reverse complement strand
ATGATGAAGGAAATATACCCAATTTAAGCAGAGGTACGGATTTAGATGAAGGATACCACGTTAATGCTGGAACAGGCAATTTCAATTTTTTTTCCTCAGTAACAGTATTTTTTTGAAGTTGAAAGGGTAACAGGATTGATCAAAGCAATACACTGTTATACCAAAGGTCCTTCATTTCTGTTAGCAACACCCTGTCTTCGTTACAGTTCCAAAGGAATTAATGGATGTTTTCAATATCCTAGACCTCTAAGCATGATTTTCCTTTAACTGTTTTGCTTTTGAACAAGTAAGAAGTACTGTGAACACAGTTCTGCTGTGTTTCCTGAATATACAGGGCAATAGAAAGTAAATTAATTTTAAGGAAAACTCAGTCATCACTATATGCTCTTTCCCCATATTTTGTTTAGTTACATATGTTTATTCTGTAATCAGTGAAAACAGAGAGGTTAAGTAGAACAACATTTGTTTTGCAGTATTGCCTCTTTCATGCTTGGGAGGATCACAAGTGGTTTAGACAAGGGAAAAAAAAGCTACTGGTCTACTGTTAGAATTGCATTTACTTAAAAGCATTCAGTGGCTGTTCCGTTCTCAGGTGCCATTTATGTAAAAATGTGTTTGCTGGACAACAGAGCAATCTCATTGATCAACTTTAGCTGTGGACTTCTGAGGTATTTCTCATCAGAACTGCTTTGCAGATGGTTGGGATGAAGCACCCCCCACCATTCACCTCCCCCAAGGGTCAGGCACACCCGAAATGACCCACTGGTTCCTCCTCGAGGACCATTCGAACCACAAAACAAATACTGAGAACTCTCTTCATGACAAGCTTCTGTTATCCATCGTAACTGCTGCAAACATACAGTCATCAACTGCAAGATCTTTAATCTTTTCTGCATGTCAAGATGCAGTTACATCATAACTTTCTCACCGCTGCAGCTATTAATTTTATTTTACCTCAGCTGCTCTTCTTTCCACAAGAGTTAACGCTACAAAAAATAACATTAAGAAATATATATGTGAATCTATTAGAGTTGTATCATATATTCGTCAAACAGTATTTGTCCAGCTTATTGTTCCATTGAATACCTTAATAAAGTACAAATAGGTATATTTTCCAGCTTAACTCCATGTAATACATTGAATAACCCAATCATTGAAAGCTGTTCAAATAATGATTACTACCTATTTCTTATTCTACTTTGTCAAAGCGCGGGTTAGCAGACACTGTAATAGGCAACACGGGTTGTTACTATTTATGGGACTGCAAACTCAAACGGATTGCACTGAATGATTCTTTTTTATTATATATTGCTACTGATATTTGCTCACTTGAAAAGCCATTAGCAGAATTCCACTGGTGTGAACCAGAGCAGTAGTAGTCCCACTTATCTAACACACGGTATATCTAGACATACTAGCAAATCCCAGTACACAATATTGATGGACTGAAGTCATTTGGGAGCTGGAATGCTTGTTTATCAGAAAAACAGTGGAAGGTAGCTAGTGTACAAAGGCATGTATTTATCTGCAAACTTCAAGGAGCAGCGAAATGTAATAGTGACCCCAGTTGCACTGACGCTCTCCAGTAGCAAAATTTCTAAAAATGAGATTTCAAAACTGAGGGTGGTTTTGTTTCGCGTGTGTCATTGCTTCAAGATGAAAAGAGTTGTGGCTTCTACAGCTTTCAAGATGTATTTACCTACAAAGTTAAGAACAAGATTTGCTAATTGCATGTAAATAAAAGCAGTACATTAAGCTTTGTTGTTTAGTTTTTGATCTAAAGCATTTTGTATTGTCAAAAGGAAGAGAACTTAGCGGAAAAAAATATAAATAATGCAGAATACCTTCACAAAAGTAAGAATGGTTATCATCTCAATAATCTCCGATATAATCATTCTCTAATAAACATATAAGAAATGATGCCATCATAATGAAAATTTCCTTGCTTCCCATCTCAGACACGGCAGCAGAACTTCAAAAGGTTCTCCTAGGTTTCTGCCTTTATTCATAACATAAAGCTCTCTACCAATATTTAGTCTAATCAGTCATCCAGTCTTTTTTCTAGAAGTATTTCTAGCACTTCTCTTTCAGCTTGGAATTATTGAAAGAATATCCCTTAATTAGTAAATGAAGCTACACTTATGCCAGTCATTAATTTTTCAGTTTGCTGGCTTAGCAAATCTGGTCAACTGAAATGGGAATGCTTTTCCCTCCTGGTACTTCTGCCTCTCTCCCTCCCTCCAACTATTTTGAGCTAAATGAAACAATTTACATTTGCTTTGTAATTTGTAAGAGGTCAAAAGTAAAATTTTCCTCAAATTCCACTAATGAAAAAAAAAACTTCATTTTGTAATATGAAATTTTTCATTTTCCTGGATTTTTTTAATCTTTCTGTTTACTTTCCCTCTTTCCTTTTTGATAGCTTTGCTTATCTGTGACAGAAATGGCCACTAAACTCAGCATAATTTGCAGATAGTTTCATATAATCTAAAAGCTATAAATAATTTACCAGGAAAAAAAAAGCTTTATGAAGCTCTTTTACGGCCTTTTAATTACAACTGGGCAAAACAGAGGAGAGGTGAGAAAACTGAAACATGATTATTTTATAAACAAAACAACAACAACCGTGCTCAATTTCTAATGAAGACGTTTCGCTCCTTTTTCAATTCATTTGGGTCCTCTTGTCTTTGAAAGGGACGTCACCCCAAATGTCGTAAATGTTTCTTTCCAGAAAAATGGCGTTTATGCCAGCCCACACAATTTGCATAGAACAGTAGCTTATGTATATTATTTACTTACCCCTTGGCAGCCTAAGGACTGCCAGTGGACTGTGTGCAGTTCACCATAAATTAAAAGCAATCCTTGGAGTTCCTATCATTAAAGGTATAGGTTTGGAACAGAGATAGTGGACAGTGAGAGTAGACCATATGTTACCAGTTCAGACGTATACAGGATAGGAGATCTGGGGTGTCACGATGCTCTTTCTGACCTGCTGTAAAGATACTGGATGAAGTATTTGTTGGAAATATTTTTACTCTCTCCTGTTTGAAAAATGCCACTAGCCTTTCAGCAGGGCACTGGAGTGTAAGAGGACATTTGGGCAGCATGGCATGCTATGATCAAGGGAAATGTCCCATTAAGCAATTATATTAATTATGAATTGCCTCTAAGAGGCATACGCTTGCACAACAGATGATGTTCTTCCCAGAAAAGATGGTACAGACAGAAGAAAAGGCTGTTCCTTCCAAAACTTCTACTGGATAGGCTTATCAAATTCAGGTGTTCTCCCTTCATGAAAATAGTTCTATCCAGTAATTTAATTTTCATCGAATAAACTACTTATATCTTGGCAGCTGCCAATTAACATCATAAGGGCTTGCATTAAAGAACATACATGTATGGTACCATAGTTTTCAGGCAGGGTTTATTGCAACAAAAGAAGATTCAGATTAATTGTTGATATTACGCAGCATTATTGACACCATGTTGTGATGCTTTTGTTTGACTCAATAACAGATGGCTCCGTATATTCACTTGGACCAATATGTGCTGTCTATCTGAATTCCCACCGTGCATGCCTATTTTTCAGTTGTGACAAAGACCTGGGCTGTCTTTTCCAAAGGTGCCAAACTAATTTGGAAATTAAGGAGTTCAAAAGACAGTCAGTTAAATGCGCTCTCAGACTGACCTGTGGGCCTATTCAAACCCAGTTGACATACGGGTGCTGGCATCTCCGGGCCCAGCTGGCTGCTCAGTGTAGGTGTTTGGGTCTGCACATTAGGCCCTGGATATAATTCAATACCTTGCTCTTCGCAAGTGATAGATGAGCTTGGTTTTCTAGCTGAAAAGCTGATAGAGTGACATTCATAAAAATAAACAAGCATTTGTTACTCAGAGAACATGTCCTGGAATATATTTCTGAGTGTCGTCAGAGAGACAAGGAGGCTGATAATGAGGACGATTTGTTTGCCATTAATCATTGTAAACACCAGAAAATACAAAAGTTTAAAAATAAATTAAAAAGCTGATGATCTGAGACTGTTTTCTGTATTTTGCCCTCTGCTTTAGCAAGTTGTTTTATTTTTAAGAATTCACTTAGTTGTGGGTGATAGTACCAGAAAGTGTGCGTAAAATCCTGATCACTTATAAAAGGAGTCCATCTTGGTACTTTGAGACTTTCCAATCAGGGAACAGACAAAGATGTATTTCATGGGAAATATGGTCTGACAACAAACTTGACCTTTCCTAATTCATGTCTTTAGAACAAAAGGATAACTGAACACAGGGGTATGTACTTAAACTTGCACACCCTCTCAGCAGACCTGGATGAAAATACTCCCTTGTTCCTGACGCAGCAGGAGCAGAATTAGGAGAAGGTTTTTAGACCTGAAATTTCAGCTCCTGACTTTTAAGGGATATTGGGAAGCCCCTTGGGCCCCATGGCGCTGCTGCAGCCTGTGGGTGAGCAGGTGGACATGAAGGATAGGGATTCTTAAACCCTGCCTCTGTTTCCAAGCCACTGGGCAACAAAGTTGAGGGGGAAAAGGACCAGCTTATTTTATAACAAATAAAGTAAGCAGAGGTCAACAGCAAACCGGCACTAGCACAGCTTAACTTAGTTTACTAATATCTATACTATCAATGACAATCATAAAGACACACAAAAAACGGCGCAGGTTCCATGTCCAGTTTCCCAACCCAAAAACTACTGTGGAATCCAGCAGCAGGGTCTTCTCTTTCTGCAAGGACATTTCTTCTACTGCCGCACAAATTTTTGCCTGCTGCCTTATCATCCACTGTGACATGACTCTCAAAAAGTTAGCAAGCACTCCATCATGATCCTACACAGAAGAAACTACTGTTTTGTATCTGCAAGTCGCCTTTGAAAACTGGTCAGCTCTCCTGTCTCTCCCAGCTCAGGAAATGGCTGACTCGCACACCAGTTCTTTCAGGCAATATAAAAATAGACCCTGCCACCACCACAGAGCACTCCTGTATGCATTCTGTGGAGCACTTGTGTATGTGTACATCGATAGAGAGTCCATGTATAACTACACATGGGTTGTATTATTCTTCAAAGATTGTTTTGTTTCTGTAAACCTCTGCTATAGACAAGATAAATCTTGGAGCTCTCACTTTTTAATTTCGTTAGTGTAGATGGTACGTCAAAATCATGTTTCCACAAGCAGTGTTGTCATGAAATATATGAACAGCTACCACAAGAATACTGTCGATTTTTGTACAACATTTTAACCACAAATTGGTGGATTGAACTACCTGAGGGATGTGAGTACAAGCAATAACTAAAGGTACCTGCTGTACCAGAGTAGCTCACCACCAGTTAAATGCCACTGAATATGGATTCCAATACTCAAACAAAAGAAAAATATGTTCCTCCTAAATGTAATTTAATGCTATGTCATTGTTTTAGGAAAGCAAAAGATAAAAATTCAGTCTTCTTCAGCTAGGAAGATGGCTGAGGGGATATGCCAGAGCGATGTTCAAAACACAATGAAAGTTCAGAGTGAAATATCACCAAATACTCTTCTTTAAAGAAAGCAGTTCCTGCTGGTTTTCTGGTGATGCTGACGAGAGCTGATACAAGAGAATTGATTCTGAATTATTCAAAAGAACTGAAAGTTGTAAAGAATATTGCACAGATGACACATGGAAAAACTGAACTGCTCGTTCAACCTACATGTGAGAATAGCCAATGCAGCGGCTGATCTCTAGTGAAAATGTCACAAATCATATACAAATTAGTATGAATATTTATCAAATGTTTTAATTAAAATCATCAAGCTGTTAGATTATGTTCCAAAAAAAAATCAAAAGAGACAATAACCATGAAGCAGAAACAGTGTAGCAGAACAAAAACTCAGCTGGAACCCCCATCAGCAGCCAAGGAAAAAATAATGTCGTGTGAGCATCCCACAGCCTTAATTCAATAATACTCAGAAAGCCTGCACATCCCAAAGGGGGCATGTTGCTTGAAAATGGAATTCATTAATGCTCAAGCTCAAAAATCAATACAGGAAATCCACTGAACCAAAAAGCATATGCCGTGAGTCAAATTATCATCATTATAGATTAACTGTTTTCATATTTTTGCTTTCTTTTGTCAAAACCAAATAAGCCATCTTAGGGCAAACAGCTTTTGTTCTTGGGGAGCTCAACATTAAATTAGATATAATAAGACGTAAAGTAGATCAAAAACCACTTTGCACCCTGATGCTACAATGTACTAAACTCTTTCTGCTAGTCAGCTGGAATAGAGAAGAGCCACCTTCTCGTGCTGCATGACCCTCCTTGCCTGGCTGACAATTTGGCACCACACCTCCCTTCCCGAGGAAAGGCATTACACTAAGCCGTGTTTGCTTGCAGCATTAATGCCACCCCACGCAGTTATCAAACAAAGCCAAAAGGAAAACTGAACACGGGTTACAATTTCTTCAGAACAGAAAAATCCCATAAAATAAACAACTGAACAGAAGCCATTTATAGGGTGAATTAATTTTCTTGGGTGTTCCCATGTATTTTGGCAGCTGAAAACCTCCAGAACTGGGGCTATGTGTTTAATGCCAATCCTTTCACTTAGAAACTATGTTTAGCCTCCAATTTAGATGAAAACCGAATCTAAATACAGTATTTGCTCCTAAGTTTATGACAGTTCCCTCTTGTCAAGCACGCTACAAAGACATGACTGCTACAAAGGACACGTAAGACTGCCAGAGAGACCTTAATTCAGAGATTTCATCTGTAAAGTTTTCACTGTAGATAGATATGAATTATAATTTAAAACTTGAAAAGCATTTAAAATTATTGTATCAATAATAAAACCAGAAAATCTTACATTGAGATAAATAACACATTAACAAATCAGCCCACAGTATAATGAATTAGGTGAATAGCATTATTCCGCTCTGCTAACACTAGCCAGAAGAAATGCTCACATAATGGTGAACACAGGGTACCCCACAGCACCAACCCATCACTTTTAGTGGAAGTTGCAAATTCTCAGCACTTCCAGCACGGCCTCGGCTCTGTGTTATAATCTTGGTACTGGGAGGAATGCTTAAACGTTCTCTTCTATTACTGTAAACAGAAGGATTTCCTGATGAGTTTGGGTTGATGGGCAGTCTATTTGCAAATGTGTCCTGCCTAAATTATAGATGCAGAAGCCACAATTAATCAGCTTCTATAGTTCTCATTAAAAAGTAACTGCACTGCAAGGTAAAAATAAATTTGCAGACAGCTACCTACTGCATTTGCCTTACATTTTATTTCAGAGGCAAAAAAAATGGCACCATTATCACAGAGAGCCTCCGTGTGGAAAAGATCCTTAGAATGAGAAACTGCATCAGAAACGAAAATGTAGAAAGCTCCCCATTTGCAGTTTCATTTCATTTCCTCTCCAACTGCTACGGATAACCTACTATTGTGTTTTGTTTGTTTTCTTTATATCTCAGAATAAATACCGTTCCAGATTCATAAACAGAATTCACAGATCATTTAAGGCGGAATCTATAATAAGCCTGACTCTGTAATAAGTCCCAACATCTTTAATTTGCTTCCTTCTTCCTCTGGGTTCTCTAAAGCCTTTCATTTTGCAACTGTTGTCCTTTAGATTGTATTCCAGCCTAAGCATTTTATTCGCCATTTGATTATCTTGCTGCTTTCACCAAGACCACAAATGCTGAAATCCTGCCTCATAAACCCCAAGGCTTTCAAGAGACTGGACAGCTAATATCTGACAACAAAGTTCACTTTCCTCCACGGCAGCTAATATGTTCTAGCTCTAAACCCTAAGGGGCTACAGCTATAGACTACCAATTTATAACATGCATCCTATGTGAATTTTCAACAACAGGAAAGTAAGACTCAGCTGTCTCTTTCCTTTAAAAAAAAAAAAAAAAAAATTTAAAATTACATCTCAAAATCTGGACAGACCTGTGCAATACAAGAGCAAAGTGAGCATTCATGACTCCAAAGCATTTTTTCCTTGATGTTGACACTAATACCTGGAATAAATGTATCAGTATTAAGCAAATCATCTTGATAATAACCTATTATTAAAATTGCTTGCAACACCTCTCAGTTGACTGCAGAGTCTTTTTGTCTGTTGTTTCTTTACTCATTGCATTACCTCAAAAAGTATCTATGAAAGCATTCAAATACTCGTGCCATTGAACTTATAGATTATCAGAAAACCTTTTGCCAATATCAAGTTTATTTACAAAACCACCTCTGATTGTTAAAGCCCAGGAATCTAACAATCAAACAATAGCTCCTGTCTCCCTCCAAGTGTTTTAAAAGAAAGGCAGCATCATCGTACCAAAACTGCGGGTAAAACCCAGAGGATGTAGCTTGTGTCAGATCACTCGAAGGCCAGCAATAGAGACAGGACCAGCACGAGGTTCCTGAGCTTTGGGACAGCATTTGAGCTGGTAGGCCATACGTACAGAGTTACGGTCACACACCTCTGCAGCAAATTCACATTTTCCAGAGAAGTCCCACCACAGTCCAGGTGACAACTGGTATCTTTTAAATGTAAATGGGTACCTCATTGGGTTAGTACCTCCTTCTACAGTGGAGCAAAGCTGGAATAGAGTGTTAATAACTTTAACGCCAAGGGTTGTGGCATTGTAAGTCCAGAACAAAATAACATTCTGCTAAGAGCTAACACCATTTAGTAATACGCTAACCATGTATTAGAACGCTTGCTTTGTTATCATTGATTTTATTTCCTTTCATTTCTAACTTAATTTTGATGACCGCCTCATAATAGCTAGGTAAGGAAAGAAACATCTCTGTTTATCAGGCAAACCCTTATGTGGCTTTTTGCTCCATTGTTATGAAATAAAAGCCAGGGAGTGAATGCTATGGGTGAACTGGTAAAATGTGTTTATTTCCCCTGGGAAAATATGTCAGCAGAAAAGTGAACAACTATATGCACACATATTAGAACGCATTAATACAGCTTGCAATTCTAGAGCTGTTTTAAAACTGCCTTTGGTATTCACGGACTACTTGCATCCGAACACATATCCATCTGGATATAGGCATGGTTTCCTCATTTCCCAATGATAACTATGAAACTACATGTATGAAGGAAATCTATTTTTATAAACAGATTACAAGACCGTCCACTGCATTTCTATACAATTGAAAAGGAAATTGCTGCATGAAGAAAAGATGATGCAATCATTTCCCAAATTTGAAAATCCTACCTAGGTCATGACATGGCATTTTTCTCTGGCAAAGCTGTCATCCATTGGCCCCGACACTGCAGGAGGAGGAACAAGGTGACTGAGACTGCCGTTTAATCAGGTCCTAAATCTATTCATGTGACAAAAGCAGGAAACAAGCTGGCAATAACTCATCTGTTACTGGTCACTCTTCATTTTCCAGTAGGTGAAAGGAGGAGCTGAAGAGAAAAGCCCTCAAAGCCCCCCAAAAGGCAGTGTACGACGCCGGCAGTGGGGAAGGCAGCCCTGCTCTCACCTCCCGCGGGAGAGCAGCCCGTTCCTCCCCAGCACAGTGGCCGCCTGCTCCAAAGAGGGGCGTAAAGGGAGCCCTTGGGTGCAGAGGGCACTGCAAGCATATCCCCTGCTCTCCTGGATGGCCTCCACCACCGCCATTCCCTGGGGGGAGTGGAAAATGGACGCAAGAAAACTAAGCGGTCTTAAGATTTTAACAAAACTCCTACACAGTGATGCAACGTGGTGGTGGGGAGGTTGTTTTTTATAACCTTTGACCATTGCCGACAAGCACCCAAGTTGCGCCGCTTCACACTAACAGCCTCTGTAAGTCAAAGCAGTACTTGTTTTAACACTAATTGAACATCAAATGTGAGATAAAACAGCAGAGTGATGGAGGAAGGGAGAAAGAAAATCTGTTTGGCAGAAACGATCGGCTGAGCAAGTCTGGGAGTTACGGGGGACAATAGAGAGAGCATTTAAATGCCAAAGCAGGCGCCACCTTCCCTGCGTTTTAAGCATCGCAGTTACTCTAGACTAGCTAAAGACGAGAGAATTACATCAGGCCCTATAACACAGCGAGGTAAATCATCGTGCAGGAGCCAAGCAGTGAGTTAATAAAAGTCAGGTGGCCATAAATCTATGGAGAATGAATTTCACAGAAATCTTTTCTTTCCTGACGGTTGCACGCTCAGTAAAAATCCCACCTCTGAGTCTGTTCCCAGGCATCCCATATTCTGGGCTTGCATCACTGCAGGCACATATATATATATATATGTATAAAAAAATACACACACATGTAGCATCCCTGCTACAGTTAACTGTACCAAAATTCCCAGAACTAACCACGCAGTTAGCTTTTTATTGAAGCTGGCCCTTGATTTGGACTATCAAACAGATATTGGCAGCTGATGTTTGAAAGGATTTCCTGTGGTAATTTCCAGGCAAGCAAAAAAGACATTAATTAGACATTATCATCACATGTAATGAATAACACAAGATGTCAGAACCTTGCTCAGACAGAAAAAAACAGAATACCAAAACACACAGATTTTTTTTTTTAATTAGGCCCACTCATAACATTAGTCCTAATGCTGTAAAAGATCTTCGGCGCAGCAGCTGTGTATTCCTACATGACAAATTCACTAATACTGTATCTCTTTCAACTTATTAAAACAAAAAATCCGAACTTCTGAAACACCTCAACACTTTCTGAATTCACAATGCTCTAAAACATGTTTGCAACTAAGCACGCATTCGTGAGTTATTTTTAAGGCAGTATTTATGGGAAAATGAAAATAATCCCAGTTGCTGTCAGCATCGGTTTCTTCCCAACTGTTGACTAAGATGTTTTGTGCGCTGAAGACATTTGCAGCCAGCGTAGTTCAAAGACGTAAGGCCTGCTCTGCTTTCCTTGCAGGCAGACAGAACCTTCCCATTGATTTTAATGGGACTTGAATTTAGTCCACAGAGATGCACAAAGTGAGGCTTTTTTAGCACTATTAGTGGTAGCATCTGCCACTATATTTCCTATGAGAAGAAAGGCTATGCAATACCTTTGAGAGATCTGAAACAAGCTGTTAATGTGTAAGCTTTCAGTCTCTGCTAGAATACTGTTTGCAGTCTCAAAGTCAAAGCCAGCAGCATATGCAAGCTGGAATTTAATGCCATAGTACATATTGAAGACATTTAACACTAGATGTCAAAATAAACATGTATCCGTTAAAACTCCTATTACAAACACATCCACTCAAATTCAGATGCTGCAATATAAAAGAGAAGTGTGCCTGGAATGTATTTAATGTCAGGAAGGATGAACTAAAATGTGAGAATGCCGTTTCTTTTCCCAGACTCAAGCTATGTTTATCAGATCACTGGATTTGGGATAGAAGTGTTGTAGTGGTAAAACAAAAAAAATACCATTGATGTAGCACTGATAGTCTAATCACAACCCACAAAGGCAAAGGCTGAGCTCAGACTAAGCACCTTGTCAGAGCTTTACTGCACTAATTATTAACAGAATTTGTTCTAACCCACCGGCATGACAGCCATCTCTGAATACCACATTTACCCCAATATCTGCTTATAAAGCCTATCGAAATACAAGTCTCTCTCATGTCTGACTTTTCACAAATTGCATTTGTTTTAGGATTAAAGCAGGGAATTATTCTGTCTTTGGATAAAAAGGGTTTATTTGACACTTGTCTTCGCTCACCAACGCTCCGCAACATTTAGGCAGCAATGACTTGCATTTATACAGTCTGCTTGAGTCCTATTAAGCTGCAGTCGAGTCAATTTTAACTCAAGTTGTGGAATAGACAATAATAACCTTTAGCTGTACAGCACATCGGTACATGCTATCTAAATTGCAAAATGCATAACATATCATTGTCTGTGACAGATATGAGTCTGCATAACAAAAACCTGATAGATGGGATTTTTTTTCCCGTTGCTTTACATTTTGGTGGCCTCAGCTTCTCCGAGATTGTAGAACCACAGCTCAACTGTAACAGAAAAAAGGGCAATTGTGGAAGCACAGAGATACCTCTTGTCCTGAAACGTACAAACTCACAAGATACCAGTCTACTTGTGCTAGAGAAGATGAAATAAAATGGT
>VZUD01000025.1:1693574-1708880 GCA_013401065.1 Cepphus grylle | reverse complement strand
TAAACAGTAACTATTACATGAGAATACAGGGGAAGTCTAAGGAACTCCTGTAGCTATGGGCAATTCACCATGGGGTGAAGCTGCAGCTTGCCTGGCTGCATCTGCCTTCCCCTGTATCTTCTTACCTCCTCTCTCTACTGCCAGCAATGTCCAGACTTCTCCGTAATTTACATTATCAAAAAGGGAGGTACAGTAAATGAGCTTTGCGAAGGGAAGAGAAGGATATCAAGCTGCCTCATAAGGGATCATTATCTCAAGAAGACGAGAGCATTCACCTTACCATTACATTGCAGACCAAGTTTCATCTGCAAGCAAGTGCACTCTGGGCACTCTCCTTTGGCATTGCCATTGCTGTAGCCAATCCCTTCGCCACGTCCCACACACTACTTGCATACTCCTGCCTCCAAGTTTTGCTGTGAGTTGAGGCAAACATTTATATCACTTTTCATTTTATCCTGATTTTGTCTACGTCAAATGCAATTCTCTTTTTGTTGCACGTGGAAGGATGGCATGTGTTCTTGCTGTTCCCAAAGGACTTCTATAACATAAGTAAGGCTGCAAGACACATAGCTGAAAACAAAGGCCAACAGGAAGATTTTTGAATGTGTAAGATAGTTTGTCTCCAGTTGGCTTTCAGTAGGAACCAGTTGCCATTGTACTGATGTTAACCCTCTCTCATCTTTAAAATGGATTTTAACCACCTTTGGACTTCCACCCACAGGAGCCGTTGCTACCTGCAAAGGGCAGTATTTCTGAACTACGGATCTTTATGCTGTTTGGCAGGAAGATCTGCAAAGAACGTAGTGGAAAGACAAACTTTTGCCCAGCAGGATCTCAGCAGACAGTGAAAAGGATGCATCACATTATCAGAAATGGGTTTTGGATTCTTTTATACTTTAAGCTATGCACAGAAACGTGGAACTGTGATGAGAAACTGAAAATATAATTAATCTTATGAAAAGCAAAAATTAGGACAGCAATGCATTAAACTGCTCATTCATTTCCGTAGTTGCTAGCCTCAATCAGTATTTATATTAAGACATGCCTGTATATTCCTATACAACCTTCTCTACAAATGGCTCTTAGATTTCAAATAATAGAACTATTCAAAAAGCTCTGCCCTGTGTTTGGATAGCGTATCTTTATTTATAATTTATTCTTACTGGATGCTTAAATACATGCATGCAGAACTGCTCACTCTCGGGACATTCTCTGTGCAGTTATAGAAGAGCTACTGGCTACAAAGCCTGTGGACTCAATATTCCTCTGCCTCTTGCTTTTCATGGTTGCCAGGACCAGATCCAGAGCCCAGCAAAGGCAATGGAAAGATTCCCACTGTTTTCAATGGGCTTTGGTTTGGGCTGCAACCCTTCCTTTAGAGAATCTATACCTCATTCAAATCAGACCGGCAGTACATAAACCGGAGAATGAAACTCCCCAGCCTTTAAAATCAGCTCTTACACACATGATATAGCTTTAGAAATAACGTTTCCTCTGCTAAGATATAGTGCCTGTGAGTCATTCTGCCAAACTGACACAGACAGGAATGCTTATTAGGAAACGAAACCAGTTAACTCCATGACAATATATCTTCTCAAGGCAGCTGGCAACCCCCCTCTTCCCCCTGCACAAGTGAGCACCAAGGCAGGTGGAAAAGAGATGCCTGTAAGAGGCACAAGTAAATGGTTAACACGCTAAATAATAGAAGAAAGATGAAAGGCAGAAGATAGAGAGGCAGTAAAGACAAAAGAATCAGCAAGAGATTGCAGAGATGAATGCAAAAGACCATATGGGAATGCTCCAGAACAAACAGTATGTTAAAAATCACGTACATCATCAGCATATTTTCCCAATAAGATAGTATCAGCTCCAATTCTTGAACATCAGATTTTCCTAAAAGAAATCTTAACACACTGTGTATTTTCTTTTAACAATAGCTATACCCTGAAATTAGCTTTAGTAGAAAAATTCGAAGTATCACAAGATTCATCCTAATTTCTTCTACCTCCCCATGCGTCTCTTGCCACTCCCACCTCATTTGAGAAATGAAGGACAAAGCTCTAGAAGTGGGCATCTAAGTCTGTACCACAGGTTGTCATTTCAGCAGTTGAGACCATATGGACAGCCTGCACAATATCAAAAGATCTTCTTGACATCTAACTTATCTGATCTTCAGAGAAACATCATTTAAGACATTTCTGTCCTTAGAGCACAATCTAGCAAAGTCTTGGGCACCTATCCTCATCACTGAGTAAGCTGTGCAAGTCACTTACCCAACTGCAAATAAAAAAATATTCTCAGTGAAGAAAACAGCTCTACATTTCACAGTTGCCAGAAGCACTGCTTTCATTTTCAAGGGTACTCCACACTAACTTGGCACCTGGTATCCTCAATTTTGAGAAGGGCTTGGCAGAAAGCATTCAGTGAATTTTAAGTTTCAGGTATAAATACTAAGAGATATCTGGATGCTGTGACCGGTTCCCTGAGCTTTCCACTCCCAAAGAACAGGAGATAACCTGGTATTCTTCAGATCAGCCTCAAGCAGTTTTATTACAGAGGACATTTAAAAACAGACTACCAGGTTAAGAGATCAACTGGACCATCAGCATCAAAGAGAGGAAAATTACACCGCAGAGCACGTGCCTCCCTCTGCCAGGCTCCCCACGCAGACTCGAGCATGATGGGGCAGCGCTAGCCGGACAGCTGACAGCAGGACTCACCACAGAACGGACCACTCTGGCTCACCGGGCAATGTGAGTGGGGGAACTGCTGCTTTAAATGTATTTCCAGAGACTATCATGTTTCCTTGCCATAGAAATGGAGTATCAAAGGGTTCTCCTGGGGATCTCCTCCTTCTTCTCTTGGGGATCTTGCTTCTCTCATTCTTCAATTACAGAAAAAATACACATAGTTTTTTTCCCCTCCACTCGCTTCTAGAAATTCAGATCATACCATTGTATACAAGACTGTTGCCAGTGAAAACTCAAATCAAGCAGCATCAAGTTTGCATTCCCATTTGGCCACTCCATTTTCTTCTCCCCCAACAGTGTAACCGGAGCAAGTAAACTCTCTGCCCTAAACCCAGTAGGTTGACTAAATCATCACACTTTTGTTGTTGGCATCTCTCAGCCACCTACTCCCTGTTTCTTCCCAGCTCCCCGCTGAAAACAACCATAACATACAGGCATATCAGAAGATGGTTTTGAAAACAGCGAATTGAAGTGCAGATGCTGCTGCCATCAGTTTACCAGGGGACTCTGTCACATCAACCAGCAGCTACTCAAACCGCTCCCTACTTCTTCAGACAGGCTAAAATTAGATTTTGGACATTGGGTCATAAAATGTAATTTGAAAGTGTATGTATCATCTCTAAAGCCACAGACAACGTATCTAGCTTCTGTAGATTCAACAGTAGAATTATATACCGTATAAACTAGAAGTAAAGTCGAGAAGAGTAAAGTTAAAAGCAAACACTTTAAAAAGATATTTCTTGTATAGATCTCGCACAGTAAGTTACAATTTTTCAATAGTTAGTCCTTGGTTTCAATGCCATCATAAGCATAAATTAGTCACAAGCCACCCTCAAAATATTCACTCAGTTACAGTAGCCTTGAAATCTTCATCACTATTAGCGGTTAGGTACATTACTTCTATATTTAAAGCAGAGTTCTTGCCCACTTTAGATAAGAGAATGGCTACTGTGATTTTTCTCAACCAGGCAAAAAAACGTATGAATCTCTCAGATAAATGTATGCTGATCCACGCTTTTTGTAAGACATCAGATTGGCAAACACAGAATTATAAAACTTAATTTCTCCCATATCTGTCCCTAAGAATATATATTTTTAAGAAACTGGTCGTTTAGAATTAGAGTTTAAATTTCCTCACATGCCCTGTTTCTCTGGCAACTCATTTCTTGTCTTAAGAGGCTTTCTGTGGAATTGAAAACATCTACCATTAAGTCTGATGCCATTACTCTGACCTCTATTTTGTCTCAGCTGACCTTAGACTCTGAGCAATCGCCTTTGCTTGAGGCTACCTCTTGTTTCAAGTTCCAGAGGATCCACATTTCAGCAAGGCTCAGGATGCAATACGAAGGTGTCTAGAATGCAAGTGTTCGACTTCTAAATCTATGTTACGAAAATTCTTTCTTGGGTAAACCACTTAACTGATCTATAAAAGTGGCCACTATTACTTAAAACCCCTGACCGAAATCACACCGTGGCTGGTCCAGATAACAGAAACCTGATAAAGGCCAGATGTGAGAGCAGCTCTTTCTGTCCATTTCATTAGGACACCTCCGGAAACTATTAAAGATCATGTTTCTCAGACTGGATAAGGAGCATCTCTAATGTACCCCCAAGGTCTAAAAAGGTGTTAGCAGAGAGTACCACAGGGGCAGCAGGCCAGAGGGGCTGCATTTTCATCAGTGACACAACTGGGGACCCAGGCGCAGTCACAGGGGTGAGCTGCTACTCATGGAGGGTAAACAAACCTCCATTTCCAAAGCTTCAAGTCAGCACACCCCATGCTGTAAAAGAAAAAAAAAAAAATAAAAAAAGGCAAATCCTACATTGCTCTGTAGTGATAGAAATGCACTCTGCAAAACAGGGGAGCTGGTTATTATTCTTCTCCTGGTGCTGGGGAGGCCTCTCCTGGAGTCCACTCTTTAAGAGAAGAAATAGGAAAGATGCCAGAAGAAGGAACCAAAACCAACCAGCAGCTCTGAATGAAGTGTTTTTTCATCATCTACCCATGAAGGAGCATTGAAGGAGTTGGGTCTGATGGTCTATGAAAGAGACAGCGAGGGAGGGACACGGTACCGACGTCGCAGTTTGCAAGAGGCGGCGAGGAGGCGATCCATCGCTCCCCACATGCACAGGGGGACAGGAGCAGCGGCGTGCGATTTAGACATACAAGTCCACATAGCCATGTGAGAAGTGGAACAGGCTGCCAGCCGAGGTGATGTTCTTCACTACGATTATAAGGAAAAAGTTGGGCAAGCACCTGTCAGTCGGCATCTACGTGCCACCTCTCTGGCCCCAGAGCACAGAAACGGCCTCTCCAAAGCCTCTCTCTCTGACAGAGAATTCCCACGGTTACCATGACTCTTCCCTGCAGTTTCAGAAGGTAAGCTCTTCACGTCCCAAATTTGAGATGTGCGTTTGATTTTAAGCAGTTGCATAAGTAATATACATATTTAAATTTATTTCTTTATTTAAAATAACTTGCCTGTGGCTGAAGCCACAACTTCATGAAAAGATCCTTTACAAAATCTGCAAGGGTGTGTGTTTGTTAACTAATGAAAAATACTTTGCAGCAATATGGAATAAAAACCACACCCTGCAAATTCAAACTAATTACCTTGAAATAAGTCATTTACAGGTAGGAATTTAAAACAGCCTGTATATCACAGACTTTGCCGGCTTTTTCACATGTTGAAATCTAAATTTATCTGATTATTTTTTTTTTAATATCCTGAAATGCTATTTACTAGGATAGAAGAGACCATCAAGCTTTATTCATGTTAATACTGTCAGATCTTATCTTAAATTCACTATGCTGTTAGGATCAATATTTCTTTGCTCAGCACATCTCTAATAGAGCCGCTGAACTGATGCGCAGTCTTTGAAGTGTGCCACCCCCCTCACCCTCTCCAAAAGCGAAGGCAGAAGCACAGAAAGCCATTGACATTTACTGCCACATTTTCTGCGAGTAGCATTTTCTCCCTCTAAAGATGCATCTTGGTCTCTTTTAATTAAAATTTATTGTTGTAATTTACATGATGTATTGTTGTCACATACACGGCCGCCCTTCTGTCACCATTCTTAAGAGCTCTTTGAAATCTATCTGACCTATGGCACATCTAAATTTTTCCACAGGTCAATGTGTAGGTGTTTATAACAGGTATTAAACTCAGCAAATGGTTGAATATTGTAATTTCATCACATTAAAAGAGTAAAAATGCAGCAGTATATCTAATGAAAACAGAGAGTTCGTATATTCTGACAGGAGTAAATCCTGCTCCCATACAAGACAACGAGAAACATCTTGCCCACTACGCAGAGTGGGAAAAGGATTTGGTTTACAATGGATAGCAGTAACTGGCATAACTGGAAATGTAATACACGCTCTTGGTCCCAAAATGGAAGTGGACACCCATCATGCTGGATGCTTTACAAACACATAATAAAATTACGGTCCCTAATCCAAAGACCTTTCATGGTAACTGTAGAAACCGAGACTCAAAATGAATCTACTAAACAGATGGCAGCGACGAGAGCATCGGATGACAGGTAAATCTATACTGCTATGAAATACTGTGGGTACCCTGTAAGTGGAAGCGCGCAAGCAGACTCCTTACTTGCAGTGCATGCTGTGAGAACAAATCAAAGCGCGTCCCTGCTGCACCTGACAGAAGGAGGCAACGCTTCTGATGTGCACCCCGCAGGCCACCACCACACCCGAAACGGAGACGCATAAACACAAAATACGGGCCCAGGCAGATTTGCACAAGCAAATGCTGCATGCACAAGAATAGAGGTCAGTGAGTACAAATAAACTTTACTCTGCCTGTCCGTCACATCTGCAGGTGAATCACGCACAAGGGAACCTCACTCTTGGTGGGGCATGGTATTCTACATTCAGACCCAGCTCCCTCTCTTTGCCCCCGCTTTTCACACTTGTTTTCATCCAAAATTCACAGCCTTCACCAGCAAGCAAATAGAAGAAACACCGGCCTTTCAGTCAAAGAAATATACAGCTTAGAGAAGAACTGAGATCTAGTCACATAGCCATTGAAGACCAGGACTGTTGGTTACAGAAATCCCAGTGGATTCCTTCCCTGGGAAAACAACTGTTTTTCTCTCTGTCTTGGGTCAGTGCTCTTTGACGTCTTTGTTTGATATCTGTGCCATATATTTCCACAAGAAGTTGCAATGTTCTTATTACCTGTTCTCTGGCATGCTTATGTGCCTGCATGCTGGCATACATTAATACAAATGAGTTTACACTGTATTTCAATTAATAGGATTTTAAATGTGGCCGTGCAAAAATCTGCACTGCAACTAATATGAATTTGTTTAATTATACAGTTCTCAGAGCTTACTTTCTTTGTGTTTACAGTCTTGTATCCTGAGAGTCTTTGTGGTTTGGTGTAGGAGGAGGGCATAATTAAACTTTAACAACTTTTCTTTATTAATTTCACTTTTAAGTCCCATAGAGAGGAGAGCTGATCTTATCTGGAACGGCTGTAATTTATTGCCTTCCCACTCTGATGTTGCCTGCTGCAAGGAGAAAAGCCATAAAATAATAGTTGGGATGAGACTTCCACCTGGACCTCAGGGTACATGAGGACATCCTCCCCTCCTCCTCCTCTCCCAAGCCCCCAGCAGCAACCTCTAGTCTTGGAGGCAGGCAGCACATACCTCCTGTGCCTTGCAGTCACACTACTTTCCACTTTCTCCAGTCCAAAAAACGTTTCTCCCCGACCACTTCTCTGGTCACCTAAAGAAGGTTTTGCCATACAAGTGAATTAACTGCAGGTTTCAGCGTATCATCCCAAATACAGCCTTAGTTTCATCATTCTGAACTTTCGTGCCTGAAGGGTAGTTCAGATCAACGCAGAAACACAACTGAGCTCTTAAACAACAGGTCTTCCCCCCGCGCCCCCCATAAAAATTGCCACCATAATTACTGTCACTCCTGCTGGCAGTTAAAGAATCAAAGCAATAGGAGGTGGCAAAGCCGAGCACGTCACCTAGTGTATCCCTCTGCAAGTCCATGATTGTTCTCTACATTTCTTCCACGCAGCTTGACAAGACTTGTTAAAAACGCCCAAAGCAATTAAGTTTCAGCATCTTCCTTTGAGAGACAATTCCAGGTTGTAACAGATTTCACTGTCTCAACGAGTTCCCTGATATTCAATCTAAATTTCACTTAACAATTTCCTCTCATTATTTCCTTCTTCAGACCCACTGTGAAACCCTTTGCCTTCAACCAGCATTACATCCTTCAGGTACATAAAAGCATTATCTACTCTTCTTCCCCAGTTTAACCACCACATTTTCCACATCATTTTTGCTCCTCTTGGCGACAAAGAATAAGTTTAGCTTAACTTCAAATCCCTGTGCCACCTTTCCTGAGGGCACATTAGCACATTGTACGGGGACAACCTGCACTGTTGTTGTGCACTCATGTTGCTAGTCTGGGAGCCAACACGAACACAGTAATTTACCTTGATAGTTGTAAAGAAATTCCTTCAAATGACAGAAATATTTACTTCCAAACACTTTTCTGAAATGGCATGAATCTGATCATTGTGTGGCATGCTGCAAATTTCATCTTTTTGCAAAGAATATAGAAATTATGTGGGAGGAGAAGACAAAACCATACAGTTGCAGAGCTACAGCAGGGTGGAAGGTAACTCTAATTTTCAGACTTCCCTCATTTGCCTTGTGTACACTGTGCACTCTCATTCAGCACCTGCTTAACGCACATAATAACTAACACTACAGATAGTAGCTCTTAATCATTTTCAGTATTCAATAGAAAAAACACCAAGCAAAAAAATATTGCTAAAATTTTCTGTACGTGATGAAAGACCTCTAGATACATAATGTTCACTTATTTTCCACCCTAAAAAAAGACAAACAGAAACAGCAGATGAGGGCATTTGCATTCTAAACTCAACAGGGAGCTGAAGTTCAGCTACATGCCTAGAAAATAATCTCTTGAGCATGCCCTTGATGACAGAAGAAGAGCCATTAGTGTATCTTGAAAGTACCTGCTAGAAGATCTGATCACTTCAGCTTGGTCAGCTATCATTCATCAACTGTTTGATAGCAGATGCGAATTCAAACTCCCCAGATCAGATTAAAAAAATGTGCCTGAGAGTTTAGGACATAATCAACATAAGTAGACAACAAACAGACATGCGATCTCAAGAACCATGTTTCTGTGACTATAACGACGCAAGATCTATACAACATCAACAAAAGACTCTCAATGTCAGAAAGAGCATGCAGGTGGCCTGCCTTAGTGTCAGATAGTAACATCTGCACTTTGCCAGTGTAAAGCAGACAGAGATTAAGGGCAAAGAGCACTCTGGTGTCACAATACTGTCTGTCCCTACCAGCTTAAGAAATACTTTTAGCCAACCAAGGCAGCTCTGACCACAGTCAGAGTCTCAGCTGAGTTATCAGCAAATTCTTTATCCAAGAGAGAGCAAATGCCATAATACATTTCACTATTATGTAGCGGTACAAGTGATAAAACAATCTTTGTATCCTTTCTTCGCTCCCATAGCACAAACAGAGTCAGGCATGATTCTGCTTTAAAATGTTTAAAAAAAATTAAAAAAAAAAGCAGTGACAATACTAGCAAATTGAATTTGGCTGCATTATGATATGGTATGGATAAAGTTTGATTCTCAGAAATGCTTCAACAATTTCAAGTTCAGAAAGTAACCTAATTAAGAATGTCAAGTTTACATAATAAAGATCCCACCTCCTTTTTTACTCTCGTTCATCAGCCCCACTGAAGTTAGCAGGAAGCACCTTCCAGCACTGAGAATGTTACATCTCAGGTGTCTATTATGTGAAAGCCGTGCAACTTGTGCTATCACACTTATGTGTATCTGTAACATTCTGCTCCTGGAGCAGCTGTATTCATGTCCTCTTTTCTCCACACAGAGCAATAAATCAGCCTTCACTGTGTAACAGCATATGGCCAATTGTAAAGGCACCGTCCGCTTATAACCCAGTAAACGTGATTTTTGCCATAAATAATAAAGGGCCATCGGTTTTGCACTGATTTGACAGTGCATGGTCTCTGCGGTTCTTTGGGATTGCCTTGGCCTCAGCTGGCTTTAGCATGTTTTAGCAGTCATCTGGTGGGTTGAGTGACGATTCTCTAATCTGTTTTATCTTAAATTCTGCAAATATAGTAATAGTACATGGCAAAGGTCTGACAAACCCAGGCAGTCTCTGCATAAAAACAATAGCCCTTTATGTTAGTTGATGGCAGGACTGCAACTTCCAAACTTGAACAAGAAATCAATGAAAAGGAATCGAACTATGATGAGAAAGAAATATAGAAACCCAGACTCTAGGCTGAGGAGGCAGAAATTCTACCATAAACATCACACAGCTCCTAGTGAAGATCTCGAGGTGGCCCAAGACTTGTCACAGTCCCCCTTCTGCTCTGCTGGAGGCAGGCTGAAGCTGCCGACCACAGGACCCAGAGCTGGGGGCTAGAGCACAGCACTTGAGAAAAGGGGTAGAGAGAAACCAGGTCTTTGTGTAACAATTTAAACTGTGTTATTAATGAGGCTTTTGTATAGTCATTTGATAATTTGGAGTACATTAGAGCATTAATTGTACTATGAATAAATTCTTTGCTCTATATATATGATGTATTCCCTTTTTACGGTTCTTCCTGTTATGCTTTTGTATTTTATATTCTAGAAACAGAATATCTTAAGTTGGAAGGGACCCATACGGATCACTGAGTCTAACTCCCTGCTCCTCGCAGGACTACCTAAACTAAACCATATGACTAAAAAGCATCATCCAGGTGCTCTTTGAACTGCAACAGGCTTGGTGCCATGACCACTTCTCGCTGGTGAGCCTGTTCCAGAGACCAAGAACCCTCTCAGTGAAGAGCCATTTCCTAATGTCCAACCTGAAGTTTCCCTGACGCAGCTTCATTCCATTTCCTCATGTCCTATCACTGGTCATCAGAGGGGACTATATGTAAGCCTTATGTATAACTGTTCCTTTTACACTGTGGAAAACATAACTGTCTCATAAAACCTTTGCATCACATGTTTTTCAAATAATGTGTAAAATTTTCTTTATGATGAAAGCACAAACCATGTGGCAAACTGTTCATCAAACCTGCCCTACTGGGTTGTTCTGCAAGACTTTTAGTACATCGCGTTTCTGGTAATGAAATAATTACATTACATGGCTATACAGATAACAAATACCATTTAATTAGTAAGGAAAGAGTTGGAATTAAACTTGCAGGTTTTTCTAAATAAACATTTTAGGAGCAATTACACTTGACTACAGTGAGGTATGGCCCTTTGCTAGAGCTATAATACCTCAGGAAAGCTTCTTGGCAAGCAAAGTCACTCCTCATGAATGTAGTACGATCTTAATCACAGCTAATGGGTAAATTAAAAATGTCAAAATTAGGGCAGCAGATTAAGTGAATACACTGGGAAATACAGTAATAAGAAAGAACAGCAGGAACTGAAAAATATGTTTCCTTATTATATTAGAGATTTTCCTGCTCTCTCAGTTTTCATCCTTTAATCCTCCTGAATAAACCTGCATGTGGCTCGTTCAGCAGACAGGTGATAGGCATTGAAAGAAGAAGATTGAGCTGGCTTTTGGCTGCGCCATGGTGTACAGGCAAGGAAGGGCGCTGAGAAGCTGGGAGTGCCTCATAACCATCCACTGAGCAGTTTGCCTTTGGGAAATATTACCAACAACCTAAAGAAAATTTGAGCCTAGCAGGCAGGACATAGAAAGAGGTCGGCATATGTTATTCTCTTCCTGTGGAAATGAGGAGGAAGGAGGAAGTTAGGAAAAATTCCTTCACTGAAAGGGTTGTCAAGCATTGGAACAGGCTTGCCCAGGGAGGTGGCTGAGTCGCCATCCCTGGAGGTATTTAAAAGACATGTAGATGTAGTGCTGAGGGACATGGCTTAGTGGTAACCTGGCAGTGTTAACGGCTGGACTCAATGATCTTAAAGATCTCTTCCCAGCAAAACAATTCTATGATTCTATGTTTGTCCATTACCCCAAAATAATTTTTAACTCAAACAAGATCAAAACATGAGTTAAAGCGAGTAGCCATTTATAAAAGGTAAAGCAGACAAAGGTTTACAGATAGGTATGCAAATAAACCCTGTAAGCTGCAAATGGAGCCAGGTTTATGTCATCTCATATGCATCTAGATTCCTCATAGTGCCAGATCAAAGATGCGGTCCTACATTTGTGCAGTGTTTCCATGGGAAAGCATCTGCTGTGAAGGGGACACGTTCTCCTCTAGAACCCAGATCTAGCTGTGCGCATTATTCCATTTCAAAAGTCTTACCCCTTTCCTCTCCCTGCTTTTCACCACATTTACATGAAGCCATACAGGAATGCCGACCGTCCTGGCACACATCACCTCCTCCTTCACCCTTGGTTGCACTCACACAATCATTAAGCTGCCTTAATAGAGATGTGGCTCGCTACTAACCTGGGTGCCCTGCTAGGTTATTTGCAAACTGCCAACCTGTTCTGAGGTGAAATTCGCTTCTCTAAACCAGATTTATTTACACAGTTCATCACTCTTTCCAATGTAATGGGAATCGCATGGCGGGGCAGGGAGGGAATGAATTTTAATATAGAATGGAACATGGCAACATAAGCTGGATAAGAATCTGTCCCAAACACACAAGACTTGACCTATTACTCAGAAACTGTTGCAAGTAAGGAACTGAATCCTTAAATACCACTCATGGTCCTTCAGCTCAGAAGAAAGTGTTTATCAGCCAAGGGAACAAGATTCATAAACAACTGTGTATGCATTTTTAAAAAAAAGAAGGAATTGAGTCATTTTAAAACAGTCTCTTTAAATTCTATGTAGAGCTACTTAAGCAGTCAAAACAATTTCTACAATTGCTGCCCTTTCCCAAAATTATTTCTGCTGCAGACTTTTCAATATCCACACACAAAGTTACTTACCGTTTTGTTTCCCCAACCTCATCACCATTGACTAGCCAGCCATGAGGCTTCAAACAGTTTGGAGCACAACAGAGAGGAGAAAATAGCACTCAGTGACAAGAGTAATGTCAGCTGAGCTGATACCAGACCTGACAGTCTTAAAACGACCATCTCGTAAAGGAGATGTCTCAAACAATGGCAGACAAATGGACTTTACTGGATCATTCACATTTTTAAGGCATTCAGTGTCAGGAAAGGCAACGTGCTATGTGCGGCAAAATTGTAAACAGGCATAAGAAATAATGCATTCAACCTCCCCTATCCCTGTTTTCTGCTTGGCACAGTGTTGCTGCCTCTAAGACTGGAAAATAAACAGCTGTGCACCACCCCCATGCACACAGACACCGTGTTAAATGCTAAGACAATTGGTATTAATCGGTACTGGACTTTTCTTTAAGCTCCTTGTGTAGCTCAACTGTGATGTTATTCACAGGAGACTTAAAAAAAATATGGCTTGTTTCACCTTCCCTGTTATTAAAAAGATGGTATGGATGGCTTAAAAGAAAAAGGGGAGAGGAGAGGGCTACGTAGAAGAAGAAAAAAACCCTGTCCTTGAAAAAACAAATCACATCAATTTCCATGCAATCAGTAACTTACACCACTGGATACATTATGAATGCTCCCACATGACAAAAGCAAAAAGAAACTCAGTAAAGCCTAGGAAGAAAGCAGCATTTAAGCAACTAGATGGCTTCTAGTACCAAGGTTGCATCATTCAAAATTAACTCAGGTATTTTTATGGAATGATAGTTTGCAAAATGAAGAAATACCGTAACAGTCTATGCAGACAGCTGTAAGAATCCACACAAACTAAAGAGGGGTTACATCTGAAGCTCCACCCAAATTTCTAATCACTAAAACATCACCAAATGTTCATTTTGAAGACTTTCCTTGGATCTTGACAGGCTTTAGTATTTGTAGAAGTTGTAAACCCTAATTTCTTAATAATGAAAAAACACACCATTAAAGGAGAGGCACGGGAATTATGTCACCATATAAACTTGCCACCTACACTGAATTAAGCACAATACTGGAGCAGTGCGACACATTTGTAATGACAAATTGTATCCGGGGAAATTACCTTCTCTTAAGGTTCCTCTCAAAATTCAGCCCATAAAATATTTGAACCTTTCTGGCAAACCTAAGGTCAGTTTTAATAAAGATGGGGTTTTTTGTCAAAACCATGCAGTGCTCAGACCCAAGATGAAAGTGAATGAAACATGGGAATACTGACTGAATGTTGCTCTGATTTTAAAAAAAGAACAAACAACTCTTGTTCATAATATTTTTCATAGCAAGTGCAACAGATAACTGCGCATCCCAGTGAATTTGAACTAAAAATGGTGTGCAATTCCTACAACTGAATACCTTCTAATCTTGAAAGCAAGCCACATATCCCTAAATACTTATTGTCACCGTTCAAAATTATCAGATCATTATTTTATAATGGCTACTAAGGTATCACATAGGAAAAGTCAGTCTTTCAGTTTCACGGTCCCAGACTGGGTTCCGAAGAAGTCTGCAGGATAATTTATAACACGAAGGGGTTTTAAGCCTTTTTTTTAGGCTAGATTTTCAGCACTCAGGAGCTCTAGTCCAAGTACCTGAATCAGTTGGTTTATCGGACTTTTGCAGTGCTACTCTTGGAGAATCAAGGGGAGCTTTGGAGAACTTTTGAAAACCTAGGAAAAGAAAAGCGTATCTAGGAAGAATGTCTGTAACTGTGAATAACAAGCTGGGTGGAAAAAATAACATGCTCAACCACAGAAAGCTCATTTTTAAAAAGAGAATGGGAAAAGTCTTCAGCCTTTTAGCACGCTTTTGAGAAATCTAAAGCTTTTAATAGCCCACATTTAACTAAACAGCCTCCCATTCCAAACTCCTGTTTTTAAAACAATATTACACAGCTGTTAGTCATTGAATTTTCAACTTGGTACTTTCAGAAAAAATTAGATATTTTTACATATGAACTAAAAGTGCATAGTCTAATTACATTTGTGCATCATGCATCAACTCTCAAGATTAAGGTAGGTGGTGCAATGAATACTTAATCAATTGAGTTATTCACCCTCTCATGTTCATCATAATTCAACATATACAGTTTGAATTTTTTGTTAGTATTTTTGTTCTAAGGATTGGATGTTGACAGTAAAGTCCTAAGAAGTTCTTGAAAAAAACGCATTATCTGTACAAACGACAGAAATGTAAGAAAAGTTCTGAACAACCTAATAGTTTTCTGACAAGAATATTTCTATATCCTGGACTCATATGAATTCCTGTGGATCACTTTCCCCATTATTTAGTTTCCTGAAAGAACACATTAAAAAAAAAAAGAGTTAAAATATTGTCTTTCCACTAGACTATAATAAAACCTGAAACCTGCTTTCTCCCTATGGAATAGTAGGGCAGGTAAAGGCTTATTGTCTCCTGATGTACGTTCATCTCATGCAAACAATTTAAAAAATTACAGAAAATATATTAAGACTTTCATTGATACAGTATCTGTAAGAAAAAAGCTTTGCAG
>VZUD01000025.1:1669507-1691965 GCA_013401065.1 Cepphus grylle | reverse complement strand
AAAACAAAACTCCATGTTGCCTGTTCAGGTGGGTAGTTTTCTCGTTTTGATGTGCTCCAGAACCCACTTTCTAAAACTTTCTCCTCATTATGTTCTAAAAACAAGACCAGGTAAATAACATTCATTATCCCTAGCATCAGTAAATTTTAATTACTTAGGCTTTCTCCCCACACAGGGAACTGCTGGGAATTTAGCTGCTCTCAGACCTTTCCGCCCCCGGCGCTGTTGGTTGATGCGGTGTGGTTTCAGCAGAGCAGGCCTGAATGCCAAGCGTGGGGACTCACCGGCATTCATTTACAAGGCAGCAAGCATGGAGGTTTTCTCATTCACAAAATGCTGCAGATGCTCCTGATGCCGGGGCAACTTGTAACACCAACAGTGACAACTGGGGTGGAGGGGGGGGACATCAGCTCAAGATGAGAAAGGACAACGCTGCAAAGAAATTTTCTGACTGTGAATCCCACTGCACGGCTGGCAGCCCTGCCCTGCCCTTGCAGCGATGAGCGCGCCAAGCAGCCCGGCCATGACACAAAGTAGTGGTAGGAAAAGAGTTAGAGACGCAGGTAGGAGCGGGCTGCATGGAGCCCGCATCCACTGCAGCACCAGCATAAGGCAAGTTCCCTCCCCTTCTGCAAAACATGGCTTGAACCACTTTGAACTGTCCTCAGTGTTACGTTAAGAGCACTTACAACCTCGCCTTTCCTTCGGCAGCTGTCGCTGCTGACTCCAAATTTGTATTGTCTATGCCCTATCAGCCCTGCAGAATTTGACATTTCATTTAATTTTTTTTTTTCAGAGAACATTTTTTTTTTTTCTTCAGCAATGATGTTTCAAGGTATTTGTGAATCTTGATTTGCATTTGTCAAACGATTCTGGGGCAGGGAGGGGGAAGGACAAATGAAAGAAGGGAAGGGGGGGGGGGGCGGGGGGAGAGATAAACAACTGTTATATTTGGCCAGAAATAGGTGGATTCAGATTCAAATCCTCTTTTCACTTTTTGGGATCTGAATCTCAACACCAGCTCCTACAAGACTGCCATAATCATCACAACGTGTGGTTACAGGTACCGGTATCTACTGGAGCAGGGAATGGAAAAAGAAAGTTATGCTTCCCAAACGAATGCCTTGTCACCAAGCTTTATGAACTCTTCATTGGTCTCAGCTTTTAAATTTGAGAAAACATAGCTTTCAAATTTATTTTTTTAAAAAAGAGAACGAGGAAGTTGGTAAAAACAAAATTAATGTAAACATATTCTACCGACCAGATCAGCATCGTGAGGCCCTGGATGAAGCCTTACCCTTTGGATTCTTTTGCTGCCCAGCTCCAATTCTATCAAACTCAGCCATCAGAAAAAATGCTGGACTCAGAGTTTTAAAGCCATGCACACGGTCTGCATTTCCTACTATAGACCTCACCGCTTTGCAAAGTAGTTCTGTGAACTCACCTTGGAAAATTTACACCAAGTTTAACGTAATCAGTATTTTCTTTAACTTTACTGTATATCTAGCAAAGCACCCTGACCTCAAGGGTTTTCTAGTCTTTCTCATTTGCAGAAACAGCTCTGGAGAGCCTTAGTGGAGTGTGCTAGAATGAGGGAGTGCTTCTTCCAGACACGCTCAGCATCACCATGGATTATTGCACATGTCTGAGACATCCGACTGTACGGGGTCACCGCCTTAGTCTGTTGTTTTATCAGCAAGTCAGTCCCAAGGTGACAAGTGCAACAACTCATTTCAAAAGGAGAGTTAGTCGGGAGAAAATAAAAAAGGGTTGAAAATCAGAATCTGGTAAGAGTTTTTAGAAGCCACAGGAGCAAATATAATACTGTCTACATGCTGCTTAACACCTTCCCCGCTTTACAGAGCAGGCGTTTATATGTTTTCCTCATCTGTTTCAAAACACATTTAGCGGTGTCACGGAGTTCGGCTTTGCAAAAGTGGTTTTGCCGGTGGGGAAAATGGGGCATGGAGACATGAAATGGCTTGTCCAGTTTATCGGATATAGTTGGTGACAGAGCTAAGAGCATATCCAATGTGCCCTGCATTCCTGTCCAGCACCCTGGCTTAAACTGATGTCAGTAAAAGTGGTATGAAACAACTGCAAAGGTGAGCCTTATTACCTTTGCAATAATCTCCAGTCCATGGGAAGGGGGAGGCTTGCTGAACTTAAAAGCTGAGCCCTTCCAGGTTCATTGCTTTAGTGTCAGTAACAATCTCAGCACCTCCGTAACAGTCGGGCTGCTAATAGGAGTCAACACTGCTAACAGAACTAACGTATTATGGCTGCGTGAAAATTTAGCAATACTGCAAAATATTTCCATGGGAAACGGTAGCAAAACCCATTTTCTTGCTTTTGAGTCTATAGAGGGAGCTGATTTATGGGCTGTGCGAGTTATGTTGGTATATTCATTTAGAGTTATAACACTTAATTAGAGTTATGATACTCTAAGTACACCTACAGATGCAGCCAGGAAAAATTTTTTAAATGTTTATCTATCTGCAGGTGCCCCACAAATCTGGACATCCTTGGATTTAAGATACACACACACACGCACCCCACCTACAGTAAGTACTGGCTACAGTCTCACCATCATAGCATTAACACAAGCTGCAAAACCCAAGTCAGCAGCACAATAAATACGTGGAAGTTCAGTACACTCAGCCCTGTGCTCCAAGGGGCAGGCTGGAACTGGGAGACTTGATTAAAGTCCATTTAGCAATATCCATACAACACTGCAATCACCAACCAGGTACCCTGCTGCACCCCCATCTTGCGCTGTAAACTCCATGTGCATTTTCTATACCATGAGGCAAACTAATCTAGCGTATGTAAAGACCCAAAGGATTCAAATACTTGCATAGGGAACAAATTTAAAATAAGATTTCCACACATTGTGAAGCACAAGATATATGGTACAATAAACAATCCCTTACCCAGGATGTGCTGCTGCAGTTAACTTTCTTCTTAAGTGCTGGGCTCTGAAGGGCACTAAATAATCTCTCTTTTCTGACAGTGGCACACACTAACAAGGAAAATAACAGGAACGGTGCCGAAAAGCTGAGTGATTTAGATAGTGATTCAGTCTGACGAGAACTGTAATGAAATAATTTTCACTCCCGGTTGCCTTCTGTGACTATTTGAGACTGAAATTTCAAAAGGTTAAAAGCTTGCACTTGGCATCAGATACCCATATCAGAGCAAGTCCCCAGCCTGTGCGCTCACTAGGTGATAAGGGCGCAAAGGATTGGTCTCCCGCGCAGACTAAACTGCAGAGGAGCTCCACAGCTGGTGGGCGGCTATGGCTATGCTGTCCTGCCACCAGAGCTCCTGGTGCTCTTCACCCCCAGGTACTCCACTGCAGGACCATCTTCCCAACTCACCCAGAGCCTCTCCTGCTCTACCATTACTCCATGAAGTTTCGAGTAAGAGCAGCACGTTAAACCTCTCATCCAATCCTTTAACATTTTGTCGATGCTCCAATAGGGCCGGTTGGGTTTTGGCAGGTTTGTTGTGGCATTTTTTTCTTGTAGAGTTTCCTCTAAGGCCTCTGAAAACTAATGCACCTGAAAGTAAGTTTTGCATTCCTTTTCTAATGGCATTTTATATAGAAGATTTGTGAACTGGAAAATTATGCATTTGTGTTTGCTTATCATCATATCAATAGGAGGCTAATTTTGTTGTCTTCTCTATAAGGTAATTTGATGAATACCTAACTAGCTTTGACTTGTCTTCCTTATTAGTGTTTTTTGTATTAAAATTTTATGAATCGAAGAGCAATAAGTTTGTATTTGCTTATCTTATTAACGCACATACTGAATCCTGAAGGCATTTTGCCCACTTACACTAAATTATCGAGGCAGGTTTTTGGCAATATAACTGACTGATCATGCAGCTCTACTTTAGTTTTAGCTTATATTAAAATTCTCATGGTGAACATTAACTTCCTGTCTGATAACACACATTTTCTGTTTCAGAAACACTTGGTAACTTGTATTTAAGAAGTCTTCTGTTTGTGCACTGGTGATATAGAGAACAGGTCGCTTGTTTCACGGTGATTTCTTGATTACAGTTTTCAAAATACTGAAAAAATATTAAAAGACTATTTCTTTGTGTGCATTCCAAGTTCAAGCCCCTGCAGAAGAAAGGAAACAAATCTTTTTCAGCTTTTTTTACGCATCTGCCCAGTTCTGCAATACAGATTCAGGCAGGCTGATATCACCATTCAGGGAAGTACGTAACTGTGTCCATAAATTCTACAGTTTCCAATGGGAATTCAACACATTTACTCTCTGTCCGATACTCTGATTTTCATTTCACAGTCTTTTTCCCCCACCTCTGTTGAAATTTAATAAATCTAAGGCAAACTTTTCCCAAATATTATTTCTTTCAGTTAATGGGCAAACTCATGTATGCTCTCTGTTCCTACATGAGCCTCACGCTGTGGAAGCTTTCTTCATTTTATCTTCCTCTCTGATGGGGAGAAGTGGGTCTACCAATGGAAAAGTCATTATAGGACAGCCAGATTTATAAAGCTCTTATAAACAAACCCTTCACAGGTAACTAATTACAAATGAAGTGCGATGACTTTTACTGCACTGAGTATCACCTACTAAGCTCGTTTTTGACAGCGAAATTTTAACATACATAAACAAACTCTTAAATTTTGAGAGGTAGGAGGCAACTTGAATGTGAGTGGCAGAATGTAATTAATCACTATCCCATCTTCCACAAGTAGAGTCTATGAGTCTGTCTTGCCCACGATGGTAAGTCATGTCCCTGTCTTAATCCCAACCCACGAGCTTTCTCATCTTATTCCCCCCCCCCCAATCCTGTTGAGGAAGGGAGGCGAGAGAGCCGCTGGGTGGGTGTCTGCCAGCTGGCCACGGTCAACCCAACACACCCCTTCAGTGCCAAAGAGCTCCCCAAGGGCAGGCTGGCCTTCCCCTTCCTTCCAGAGGATGCCACCCTGCTCCAGCCTTCAAAAAATAACATAGCACCAGTATGAGCACTGCAGTAAAAACAAGTCCCCTGCATCAGTCCCAAGTAAGCCTGGAACAGTAGCAATTCTTGTAGCTAAGGATTGGGAACAGGGATCAGTGACACAATTTTCCAGATCACACAGCTGCAACTAGTCTCAGGCAAAAGGGCAGTTGTTCACCCTGTGCAAACTTAGAAACTCCCTATCTAATCCATAGGGAAATAGATTGAAAACTCAAAGGTAAGCAATAGTAGCTAAAATTTGTGGCCTTTCAATACTTAAAGGGGTCTATAAGAAAGATGGGGACAAGCTTTTTATTAGGGCCTGTTGTGATAGGGCAAGGGGTAATGGTTTTAAACTAAAAAAGGGTAGATTTAGACTAGATATAAGGAAGAAATTTTTTACAATGAGGGTGGTGAAACACCGGAACATGTTACCCAGAGAGGTGGTAAATGCCCCATCACTGGAAACATTCAAGGGCAGGCTGGACGGTGCTCTGAGCAACCTGATCTAGCTTAGGATGTCCCTCTCATTGCAAGGGTACTAGATGACCTTTAAAGGTCCCTTCCAACCCAAACTATTCTATCATTCTATAAAATGTAGGGTTGCTATGAAGAATCTCACTCATGTGGAAATTTTGCCATCGAAGACTTAAGTGGAAAGGACACATTACGAATTTTAAATGGGGGCTTGCTGTGTCAAAATGACTATATAGCATAAAGACAGGGGCTGAAGTAAAAATGGAGAAAATGATCCAATATCTGACAGAGAAAAAAATGCAAAAGCCAAGTGCTTAATCATGTATTTTTAAGCTGTGTCAAAAATCATGACATCAACAGGCTATGCATTTTGCCTTTGGGAAGATGAGCAATATTGCTTTACTCTAAACCTTTAGGGTGCTCCAGTCACCATAGAACTATGACACAATGCCAGCTGGATGCCTTGTTTCCTTAAGGTTTCTTGAAAAATACCAGGTAAAATATGCAGATAGTTCCTCGAGGCACAAAGGAAAATAGTAGTTTTACAAATTAGGTTGAGCTGCTAAGGTAAATTCTGCTTCCCAGCTGTAGATGAGGGACTTTTCAAAGATCATGTTTTCCAAACCCAAGGACAGCCCTTGCAGTAAGTCAAGCAAAGGAGGTCACAGAAGGTCTGCATGGATGCACAGGGAGGTTCCCACAAAAACATAAAAAGGAAGCATAGAATGAGTGGAAGCAGGGTCTGGGCTTCCCACTACAAGAGAGAAAGGGACATACTGGAGTGAGTCCAGAACAGGACCACAAAGATGATGAAGACACTGGAGCATCTCTCACACACAGAGAGGCTGAGAGAGCTGGGACTGTTCAGCCTGGAGAAGAGAAGGCTCAAGGGGCTCCTATCAATGTGTACGAATACCTCATGGAGGAGTAAAGGAGACAAAGCCAGATTCTTCTCAGTGACATCCAATGACAGTAAAAGAGGTAACAGGCACAAAATGAAATGCAGGAAAGAACATTTAAATGTATGAAAAACCTGTTTTACCCAGAGTATGGTTGAACGCTGCACAGGTTGCCCAGAGAGGCTGTGGAGTCTCCATCCTTGGAGATACTCAAAGCCCAACTGAAAAATGTCATAAGCAACTGGCTCTATTTGACTCTGCTCTGAGCATGGGGGTTGGACAAGATGATCTCCAGAGATGCCTTCCTATCTCAGCCATCCCATGATTCTGTGATCCCACTACCAGACCACTGTATTAATTTGAGACATATGCAGCATGTAGAGAGGTTTACTCATTATGGGCCATATTATCACTTTCACAAGGGCAGTAACTACTGAAAACAAAAGAGGCCAGCTGCGAAGAGCCCAAGGGCAGTGTACTAGCCTTCACCATTATAAAATGGAGACCTCAAGCCTGCTCAGATTTCAGTTTAAATTGCTCCAAAAGAGCATTATTAAAACAAAAATAGACTCCTCAATGGACAATTCTTTTGACTTGTCCTATTCTCATGATCTTTCCAGAAATTAATAGACTTCATTTTAACCTTGACTGCACAAGAGAATTGCTGTCTTTGAAGATGAACTGTTGGAAGTACAAACAGTCCAGAGCATCCACTCCAGCCTTGCCAAATTTGTTGCAGTTTTGTTCCGTATCCGCACTATCTCCACTCTGAGCCACAGTGACCCATATGGACATGGGAGACTGTGTACGCAACCTGGGAACAACACATTCTCTGAGGTTTGGAAAGATCAATAGTTCCCCTGAAAGATAGCCAAATTAATAACAGCAGTTTATCAGTAATCATATTACTTCAATTCATACTGACTGCTTTACTCAACCTACTGAAACACTGTCCATTTGCACTAGCTATTACACATTTCTTAACTCTTAAAGCGCAAAAGTGAGACAAACCTTTAGAAAGCTTTGAACTGGATTAGTACATCAAATAATGGTCAAACATTTAACCGATAGACTATCAGATTTCCAAATGGGAATCCTAAAACAAAACTGCACAAAGGAAGTTTATTGCTTCAGTGATTTCTTTTTATCAGCTAGGAGCCCTTTCCTAGATTCTTCTAACAGAGGATGTTGAAACTAACAGTGTGGACCCGCGATGGTAGCAAAACGTCTTGGGTATACACAGCAAGCGTAAACCCTGCCTCAGCTGACAGAAGCCGACAAGACTGAAGGATCGCTTTGGGGAAAGGTAAATGTAGGTCCTGGAGCTCTGTGCCAGGCAACCAAACCTTGATTGCATACAGTGGTGGCTGCATACCTCACTGTAAACAAAACCCAATCTTCATTAACGTTCAAATTAACAAGCCAGCTTACAGGAATAAAAAAAACCTGAAAACTTTGTTTATATATCTCTATGCGTGCGCTTATGTAAGACATAAGAAAAGAGCAAGGGAACATAGAAAGGAAGAGCAAGGGAAAGACTAAATGACACAGGTGATGGAAGTCAGCTCAGTGAAGTGCGAGCAGAGGTAGATGCACAGCTCCTGATGCCATAGTAACAACATGATACATAAGATTTACAGCCACTCTTTTAGGCACAACAGTCAAGTTAGTGCACCTGGCTCCCGAGTCCTGGGGATCCTTCTTAATCTATTGAAAATAACCAAACTTTGTATAAAATATGTAAAACATTTTCACACATACACAAGCAATTTTTAATCAACTCTTTAATTACCTAGAGTTCACTAATCACTGCAGTTCAGTCCTGCTTTTATTGCTCACGGTCCCTAACGAGAAAGGGGTCTATAAGACTCCAAGAGCTATGTAAAGATAACACTCCTTCAATTCATTTAAGCAGTAGGGTGGGTTTTTTTCCTTTCAGCTGTATGTAAGACACACGTTTCTGTGGTATTGGGTCAGTGGGGAACAGCATACCTTTTCACAGTCATATTAATCTGGCTACTTTCTCCCGGCTTGGAATGATCAACTCTGTAACTAGTGCTAGAAATCACTATACACTTGGGACAAAACGATAACACTGCTAGCTGTTAGTAGAGACTTCCTGTAGGGGCTTTGTAATCATACTGACTATGTGACACAGCAAACATAATTGCACATGAGTAGTTATTTCAATACTATTGTATTTATTAATATACTTGTTCACAAAAGTGTGGGGTTTTCAGAACGATAAATAAAATGCTAACAAATATAAGGGAAGATACCTTTCTGCTTCATAAAGTTTCACCAGTGCTATAAAAGCAGCCTTCTTTAAATTATTTAGCTGAGTATATCTTATTCGTATACTCGAACGTTTCAACACCGCTGGGAAACACTTACCTGCCTTAGTGATGCTCTCGAATTCTGAGTGCTTGCTAACCTGACAGCCTTTGGGACTGGCGCGGTAAGACAGTCGGACGTCTGAAATACAGCTCTCGGCCTGTGCATCTCCCCAACCACTTTAAGAATCTCATCCATAGACTTGAATCCATGTTTTCACATGGTAAGCTATCAAAGCTTCCAAGTGGATATTTAATTAAGACAAAAGGTTTACACAGATTAAATCAAGTATGTAATCATATAAGTGCTTGCATATTTTGCTATGTCCTTGTCCTTTACTGACACGGACTTTACAGAAAACAAAAAACACAACTGTGCAAATGTCAAGGACCACAACATATTTAGGAGGAGGAAAAGCTGCAATTCCATGGAGGACTACTCATTGGCATGTTTCTGTGCTCCTCATTTCACTCAGAAAAACAGATCCTGACCAAGTCAGGTCTCCAGGATTCTGTTTCACCAGTCAACCTATGCCAAGTAAAGAGTACAACTATGGAGCAGAAATCCATGCTTTAGGGACAAGATACTACAATATTTAGTGAATTTTCAAATGCCACAGTTCTTTAAGAAGCTGAATCCTGCCCTCCTGCAGACTCGTCGGGACCGCTGCAGGCTGCTGCCGAGAGCTCTCATCAACACACGTGAGAGTGGCGAGGCCTCCAGAGAAGAGGGGGAAGATGCTATCTTGGGTCCCTTTGCAGATTAAGGCATTGTTCTTGTTCAGTGTGCATTCATGCCCACTACTTTCTACTTCTTACAGTAGAGTGGGTCTCCTAACTGACTCCATAACCATTTTAAACCCAATAATACCCAGGCTATTTCACTAAAACTGCCTCTTCCTACAAGCAATTCCCCCCACTACAGCAAGACTCAAAGGTGGTTTGCTGTTGGCGTACAGGCTGATGTATATGGAATTTCCAACTTCTGAAGAATTCAGCCACCACAGATGCATACAAAACCTGTTTCAAAGCTACATAAGACATAAGGCAATGGAAAACAATGCTTCAAGCGCAAATTTTAGGGGGGTTGCTGACAACATTTAGTTTCAAATTGAGTTTGTGTGTGGTACAAATTCAAGCCAAAAGCCTTTGGACAAGAGCACACTATGGATGTGTAGCATTCTGTACAAATTGTTCATTTCCCCTTAATCCTGATTTAAAAGCTAGGTTCCTGCATATTTTTCAGCTGTACTTCAGTATAACTTAAGCAGCTTCTGACCTTGTAGAATCCAAATCACATGTGTATGTCTGGGGTCTCACACAGCTTCCCCACTTTCCTTTACACACACCACCATTCAGCTCTAGAAATCATTATCTAAATTTGTATTTTGAGGCACTCCCTGAGCTTGGACTTCCACTGCATCCCTTTGCCAGAAATGAGATTTCACACGCAAGATGCCTAAAAATTGCACCTGTGCCCTGCACAACACCCTGAGCAGACCTTTCTGCAAAGCTCCAGTTTATAAGATTTTCCAGTAATGCCTGAGCCCTTTGTGACCACCAGCTACTGGATGTAAGACAGAGACATGGGAGAGGGATTACTAAATCAATCATTTTTATTTTGCGACAGCACAAGTGATGCTGATATAAGACGGACATGTAGATGCAATTCCCTTTCTCAGTTTCAATGTGTGACTGTTACGGATTCCTCAGAAAGAGGATTTTCTTGGCTAGGCAATAGTTAGCTCTTTGTGAAAGCCTTGCCTGAATGGGTGATTCTCAAGGCTTGACAGCCCGCTGATTCAGTGCAACATGAAGTCTCAGTGGAGTCTACAGCACGGCACAGGACAGCTCTGCAATCAAAATTGCCCTTACAAAGCAAAATGGAGGTAACAAATTGATACAGCTGCATATAGATTTGTCTCCTAATTTGTCACAGGTTTAAAAATAAAACTGGATTCTATTTTGCTTTACTGTCAACACTTCAGCTACAGAATAACACCGCTGTTAGTAATGTGTTGTACTTAATGAGCCTTATTCTCTCTCCTGTGCTGCAGTAAACTCTCTTGCTATTACCCATGCATGCAGACTCCTGAGTACCAATACGGGCCTCCAGGCAACACTACCAGACAAAAAAAAACCCCAAGCAGTAACATCTCCATAAAGCCTCCTTCCTGAGAGATCATCTTTTGAATCAACTCTTGAATTAACATTTACCTATTTTACATAGCAAAAGACACAATAACTGGAGGTGACAATTCCTTGCAGGTCCCACTGGAACCGCGGTGGCTTAGGACATGAGGGGAGAAAGAAATAGTCTCCCAAAGCTACTGTTATCAGAGGCTCCTGCACACTTCTTACCACAATGGGGAAATGCCTAACACGCGTTCGTTTGACTAGCATTTAATTTCATCTGCTGAACAGTTGTTCACATTTACAAAAGAAGCAGGTCTTCTAGGAATTTCAGATCCCCCAGAGCAGGCAGGACAAGTCCAGAGCAGCATCACACACCGGTGTCAGAGTAGCAGCTTCTCTGCCGGTTCCCACGGGCTCAGAGCGGAGGGAAGCTGAGCAGAGCGAGCTCTGCTGCACTCGGCAACTCTCTTCTCAGTGCCGAGGATAAACGCAGCGGGGGCCTGGAGACCAATATGGCATGTTCTCTGAACAAACCCTGATGCGGCAGCTCGGCTGAGATTCTTTCAGAAGTCAGCACCAGCCATTGAACACCTCTCGCCTTTCCAGTGAATAAATGTAAACTAAACCTATCCTTTTGCAGAACTGTAATTATTATGATGCAGTTTGCCAGAGCTCTGCTGCACAGACACAGTGGTTTTTGGAGTACGTTGTAAGCTATCCTATAAGCTCTCAGCCTTTTCAAGGCAAAGAAAATGACTATTCCAATAATACCTCTGAAAATCTTCCTGTAAAGAAGTAACTTTGAAGGATGTTGCTATTTAAGATTCCACAAGCAGTATGCTCATTTTTTTCCTTTATGGAGTCTTTCCCTTATATAGTTGTCCCTTATAGGAGTTGTCCCAGTAGCAGCTGGAAGCAATTCTCTCCTCTGGATTTCAGGCTCATGGAGAAGATAATGCCATTCACCAATATCCCAATTATCCGGCAGCCTGAATACAGACTTCTGAAATCTACAGACTTCATTGTATTCAGATATAAATTCTCACACCATCTCCCTCCTCTTGCTGCCTTTGTGCACAGGAAGAAAATAAGCGGGTTAAGTCAGAAAGCCCAACAGTCTCTTAGATGATCCAGCAGCCTTGCGGACAATTTCTGAACAGGCGTAGTTAGTCCAGTATGTCAAACTGTATACATTACACACTGGTGGAGGGGCGAAACTCTAGGCTGTGCACCGTAGACACAATTTATTCAGAGTCTGCACTCTGAATACACATAGGCTAAACACATCAGTGGATGTTCAGAACAAGCCAAGAGGTGGCCTGGAATAAACCTTGAGAAGGTACAGCACAAAATGAAACGCAGGTTGCTCAAGCTTAAAGGCAGTAGGAAAAAGCTCTAGATAAAGATAATAAAGATTGAAAGAAAGAGGAGATAGATAATGACAGATACAGAGAAGGCTGAAGTATTCTATACTTTCTATGCTTCTGCCTTTGCAGAAAATGTTCAAAATGCTTAGCGCAATTAGCTTGAGCAAGAGGAGAGAAACACAGGCAAGAGCAGGGATAGAGCTGGGTATTTAAAGAAGTCAGATGAATTCAAATTTGCAGGGCCTGATGAAACACGCTGGAGTGCCTAAGGAACTAGCTAAAGCAATCTCCAAACCATTAGTGATTATCTTCAAGAACTTACGGAGAATGGCAAGTTCCCAGAGGCCTGAGGAAAGACAAATAGGTGAACAGCTTTTAAAAGTGGAAAAGAAGGACCTGGGGATTTGTAGACAAGGTTGCATTGCATTGACACCTGGAAAGATACTGGAACAAATTATTAATAATTAGTTTTTAATCCCCTCAAGCATAATAAGCTGAAAAGAAACAGACAACTTAGATTTGTCAAGAGCAGATCACATCAGACCAAACTCATTAACTTCTCTGACAGCATAACTGGCTTCGTGGAGCATGGAGAAACTGTAAATGTGATGGATTTTGACTTTTGTAAGGCTTTTGAGACTGTGTATCGTGGTGTTCTCCTATGCAAAGGAGGGAAACAGAGTCATTAGATTAGTCTAAGGTAGGTGCATTATCCTCTGTACTCAAAATTAGCAACGGTTTGCTATCACGTTGGGAGGGCATTTCAATAAAGTTCTAGCTGAGGCTTGGTTCTATTTAATCATCTCACTAAAGACTTGCACGATGGAATAGAGAATCCAGCTACAAAATCTGTGGGCAACAGCAAGCTGGTTGAAAGCAGTCTGGATGAAAAGCTGACAGTCAGTAATGATCTTGATCAAGTGGAGAAATGGTTTGAAATCAATAGGATGAAATTCAATACCGACTGCAAAGTGGATGTAGGAAGGAAGAAAGAACGCACAAATACAAAATGCGCAATAACTGGCAAAGGCTGTAACAGACTTTGGGCTAAGTGAGAGTAAACAATGTGCTCCAAAAACAGCAAGTGCCTTTCTGAGATGTACTAACAGGAGCATCGTGAGCACAACAAGGTCAGTCTTTATTCCACTCGACTTGTCTCAGTACAGACACAGCCTTACTGAAGTACTTTGTCCCGTTCTCCTCCACACTTTAGGAAAGATGTAAACAAAGTGGAAAGATCCCAAGGAAGGGCAAAAATAATATGAAATTTAAAAACATGACTTATCAAGGTGAAAGGAACTGATAGAGAAGACTAAGAAAGAACCTGCTTAATTTCCTTTGCTATAAAAAGTCATTATGAACTTGATGGTTATCTATTGTTCTGTGCGTTTGCTGGTTAGGTATAGAATTTTAGCAAGGAAAGAAATATGCTAGATATGAGGTGGGACTTTGTAATTACAATGCAAAAAAAGCGTAAAAGCAGGTTATGGGTAGGGAGGTTGTGGAATATCTACCACAGAAAAGTTTTAAATGTGCATTAAAGAAACACCTGACAGTGAACATTTAGACAAAGGATAGACCAGATGTGCCGCGGAGGTCCTTAACATTTCTGTGTGGCTGAACTATGAATCCCCATGAAACTTGTCCTTGGCACGGGCACAGACTCCACATATGGCAGTCTCAGGTCACCCTCTCATCTCCAAAATACAGGCGTCTTGTTTTCTGGAACTAGGAGCCTGGGAGATCTCCACCAAAGTCAGCAGAGAAAAGAATAGTAACAGATGTTCTGGAACATAAATCCTACTCCCATTCAGAGTGATGCAGACTCCTAAAGCATATAAGCTTTTGGTTGCTTTCATTTGTCCTCTTACCTATTGGTAAGATAGGTCCAATAGAAGACATAGCTTCTTCCTACAAATTTTGCCTCACTACTGTCCTTTGATAATCTTACCACTAGTACTGAATCTGAACTGTTAAGACATGCTAAACTACTGCATCCTTCACAGTTTCAAACATTTAAGTGATGCAAAATGAAAGCTATGCCATACGCCTACCTGCACGGCTGTGCTTTGAGGAAAAAATATGCCCATGTAGCCCTTTGTTTTAGTTGCATCCGTTTCATTAAGCACATTCACTACTGAAATTATCACAGTAGATGCGCAATTTTCATCTTACCAGAGATCTTAGAAAAGCAGTCGCGTGCTACCCCACTAACAATCTCTCTTTAACCACTATTTCTTACTCTGTTCAGAGGACCCAGCTACGTTCTAAACTTTTATAGGGTGAGATGAACCTGGACAAACATTTCTTCATCCACCTTCTTCACCTACTCTGAAAACCTGATGATTTTTAACCATTCATTTGCCATTCAAGATTCTTACGGGCTAGACCAGCAAGATAGTGTTTTCTCACAAGCAGTTGCATCTCTTTCTCATGCTGCCGCATCCCTTAAACTGCTGCAACATGGTATTAGTGGAAATTGTTACCATTATGCCTAGGCAATCCACTGCTTATGATTCTCTGGCTGGAAACCAATGCTGTATTCATAAGGGCTAACAGTTAACAACGATATTTTATTAGAGGACAGGTTCAAGGATTGGCAGCTTGCGCTGCTGTTGTTATCCAAGACCAACCTTCTCAATTAAAGCTCTGTTAAATCTAGCAGATTCGCCTCATGTCTGTCATTTGTGGCTACCACTAAAACATCCCTTCTCTTGTTTTGTGTTGTTATCTACTCATAGATTATAAAGTAAATTCTGCCTTGGAGACAAAACCACATATGAGCAGCTGAAGATAGAATTTGGCCCTCTATTTTCAATCTGCCCTAAAACAGATTGTTTACTTGATTGACACTTTGTGAATTTTATTAATTACACAGTAGTTCCTCAGTTCTATTATCTGAGCTGTGAACTGCATTTTTTATTATTTTTTCCTACTTTCGTATTTTTCCCTATTGCAAAGCATTATTGTTATCTGAATTTTCTGCTACTGATCTGTTTCCTTTTCAGCCTCATATTTGATATGTAGCCAACAGCAATGAACCAGCACTTTGGTTAATTTTTGAGTAGAAGTCCGCAGCTGGTGTAAATTACTGTTACTCCATTATTAATCAGAAAAACTTCAGTGTGGAGATATTTGACATTACCTATCTGATGCTATGTAAGTACTTGAATTCTTGGTACCTGGAGAGGTCACCTCTTGTTTTTAATGTGATGCAATCCCCTCTTCCTACCACACTGCTCTTTATAATCAAAATTGAATCCATGAGAAACAAATCTAACACCATACCACATTTACCCTTAATTCAGATCAGTATAAGTAGACTAGAGCCACTTTTTGTCATTTTATCTCGCTCTCAGAGTGACGCAGAGTTGGAACAAGGGCAGGGCTCCAGCCTATACCTACTTCCATCCCCATCTCTCCTTTCCTGAGAGGAAACCAGCTGACTTCTGGGAAAACCGCTTGAAATCCATGCCATACAATGACAATAACAGAAAAAAACAAAGCACAAGACTTTCCACTGTATACCCTTGTGCCACTAACGCTGTACTTAACGTTTTGTCTTTGCATGGTTCCAGAAAGAAACAAAACAAAAATGATGGAGGTTTTGTTGCCTGGTCTGAGAACAGGGCACTTCAGTGGTGATAATGTAAAATAATTACAAGTGACCATCTGGTAGAGCGCTTGTTTAGATAAACTTAATTGAAGCTGCAGGCAAACACCAGTACATACTTGGAATGCTGCTTCAACACACCACACTACCACCTTTGTCAGAAAAACCTGCGGGGCATTTAGCATCTCAGGAAAAAGTAAACCTCCCTAAGACTGAGGCATGTGAATCCTGCAGAAATCAGAAACACAGAGTAAGATATAAAATGGAGGGGCTGAAACTCTTCCCCCACACTGAAACACAGGGCTGCAGACGTAGCACTTCATTGCTGGGGCCGCCGTGCTTTGGAGCACTACTTGACTTAAAGAGAATCAGATTTGGCTCTGACCCTGCAGCAAGTCTTTTCATCTCTCGCTGTCCCAACTTTCTCTATCTGTAAGGTGGGGAAAAAAAATGATGTGACATTTTGCTTTAAAAATCTACAAGCATAAATTTGCATAATCCTTTTTGTTACTTAAAAGTACTACAGCTTGCCATTTTGCATGGTGGAAGTAATCTTCAGGGCCCCTCATTAATCAGAGCAAGAAAATCCTCTCGCCTGGTATAGAAGTACATGGCATGGCTGGGCTGGGCTGTGTCACGAACGTCCTCTCCCTCAAAACCCTAGGAAAGGCCATTTCTTTAGGATTTTTATGAGATGATAATTTGGATTGCGCAGCTTGCTTAGCGGAGCTGAAGGGCATTGGCGGTATCAGGAGGGCTCAGTGCGCGTTTTATCACTCAGCTCTGCAAACGCAGATCGCAGTCAGGTCAGGAGAGTCGTGGCAGGGCGGGGGGGGTGGTAGGGGGTTGGCTGCACCGGCACCTCTGCCACTGCCCGGCTGCTGCTCCGAACAGAGAAGTGGAGGCCTCTTCACCTGGCATGCACTCAGTTGGGCACTCAGGTGATGGCTCAGTTAATAGTAACTCACTATTATTTTGGCCTCCTCCTTTCATGGGCTTTCCCACAAATATGTCACCATCTACTTTTGAACACAGCATTACGGTAACCGCTGTTCAAGACAGAGAAGAGATGCGTAATTTCAAATGCGAAGTATGCAAAAATAGCCCCCAATGTCTCCATTAATACAGAAGGTAGGCAGCAGTTCTCTGTACCAAGCTAATCATGTTTCAGAAATAAGTAAACACTACAGGAAATATATCTGCACCAAAGCTTAATTCCTACATGGGTAATGTTTGCTTGCAGCATCCCCAGAATGATACACCAAGGAAAGAAGTGCTGACTAACAGATACACACTCACCTCTTGTAAATTTTTAACCAGCCCTCCCAGCTTCTGTTCGGGCAGCGCTGTGCACGCATACCCCTTCAGCTGCATTTTTCAAGATGCAAACGCCTGGCAACATTCCTAAATAGCGCCCACTGTCCAACAACCATGGATCAAGCCAATATGCATCAATACATCTACTCCCACCATCTGTGAGGGCAAAACTGCAACTTCCAATACATACATTGGTGCTCTCTTGGACATAGGTAATGTACCGTACACACGTTAGATAGTAGCACAGATGTCAGCACCCACAGAAAACCAGTAGAAATATTTGCACATCTGAAAACATCCTCAGTAACACCCTCCCATTGTAGAAACGCTGCCTTTGAATTCACTGCCAAAGATTAGAAGTTTATGAGGATGACAATTCACGCTATCGGCCACTCTGCTTCTTGAGCAGCCTCACACCCCCGGGTAAAAACCCGCATTACCCCCACGGTCAGCAATCACGCAGCCCCACGTCTCAGCACTGAGAGCATCTTGGCTCTCTGTGGCTGCCCTAAGCCAGCACCGGCACTGTGTCACCAACCCTAAGACCAGCATAACTGCCCCTGATTTATTTGGCAGAGCTTTTTTTGGCGGGGGGAGGGGGGGTGAAGAGGAGGGAGTATGAACCCAAAAGCTCATTTTTAAAATGCAAGATTCAAAAACAAACCCGCTTTTTCTGTAAGTAGGCAAGTCCGAGCAAGGATGAACAGCTTAGCAGCATGGAGTATTAAGTTAAATGGAGCATTCAGACTGGTTAGATCAGCTTACGAGCCACAACATATTAACTGCTTCGTACTATACAGTATTATGCAGGTAGAGTAAAGGATTTGATGGAGAGCATAAAACTAATCTTTGTTGTAATAAAATAAAATAAAAAAAAAAAGACTCCTAAATGACATCAAGATCGCCACTTAGAGAATTCTGATAACCTTTCCCATTTTTCCTTCTAGAGTTGAGAGGCTTGAGCTATGGATGGCCGAGAAAAAAGTATCTCCCTAAAGGATGGCAAATTAAAAGCCACACAGATAGTCAAGCAGGGATGGTACTCAAAATCAGACCGAGACAATTCTGACCACAGCAGATGCTGACAAAGGCTTACACTTTTTAAAGGATTTTTTTAAGAATGACAGTAAATATAGAAGTGCATAGAAGTGCAAAAACTTGCAAATATTTACTGAGAATCTTCTTCTCCTAGTTTTTCTAAGTTGTTCCTATCATTGATATTTTAATGGAAATGCTGAGTCAACTAAAGAAGATATTTAGCATCAAGGCTACACATTTCAGGGAAACAGATATAAGAGGTTGAGGTCAGGCTTCTGCCTGGCTATTGCTTATAAGGGAACGTTTCACCTGAAGGAAGCCTCTGGAAGCCCACAGGATCATACAAGGATGATTTCCAAAAGCATCTTTCTGTGGTCATAGGCAGAAGGAGGATGGGACTGATGGTGAGTGTGTCGCGGCAGGTTATACGCAGGGGGTGGACATCGCACTACTCTGAGGCCATTACTTTGAGGTGTGCGGGAAGCTGCGCACCCATTCCGACACCATGCTGCTTGCAAAGCAAAGCCAGCTCCTTATACAGACGTTTCTACCAAATGCCTTTCCCTGCTGAAAACAGGTAAAGGAACGGTCTTTTGCCAGTCCAATTTTTTTGCTTTACAAAACCAGTTATACCAGTCCTTAATTCGTCCTTTTCTGACCCACCAGAGCTGGCAGCTCTGACACAGTTTGGCACTAAGTGTAGACAGAGCAGCTGTACGAAGCACAACCTAAACAGCTCCTAACAAGGAAAACATGGTTGATGACTCATCTCTGATTGCATTTTAATACAGCAACTCAGAGTTTTATTTTCAGTTCTTAGTAAAGCAAACACTTGTCAAAGACCAGTACAACACAGCCACAACCCACTGAGCCTGTGCACATCGCAGTAGTGGTCTCTAGTTTTGTGGGTTTTTACATTGCTCAACCCAAAAACCTATTTTGAGCTTCTGAAACTAAACAGAGTAAGTGAGGATTTAGCCTGCTGTTTTCAATAACGCTGAAAGCAGTGTATGCTCCCATACCGACTTATCCATGTGTAGGATCCTATAAGCATACAGACTATGCGCTAACCTTTACAGTATTTCAGAAGGGCTCATCTGCTGTCAAAGTGCTGCCTCTCCTGCCAAGCTAGGAACTCAGCATCCACAGATGCTAAAATGAAGCTTCAAAAGGATATTGCTAAGGGTTCAAAAAATACCTCATTGTCCATCTCCCTTCAACAGATGCCAAGCTGTGAACAGCAAGAGAAAAGATGCCATGAGTGTCGACTGTGGTGGACCTGTTTCTTCAGAAGTGAACTGCAACTGCCAAGTTACTTCTCTCAGTTCTTTCCAAGTCAGTTTTGTCACAGCTGAACATGTTAAAATAAAATAAAAAAAAAAATTAAAAAAAAAGAACAAAGAAACACTAATTCTTCTCTAAAGACCTGATCCGTCTCACTGCTGCTCTCCATGGGATTTGGATCGTGACATTCCATAATACTCACAGAAGAGTTTATATTTTAAAGGAAAAATAAATAGGTGATATTTATCATTTTTATATTGCTTCAATTCTTTTATATTATATTTATATCATTCTTTTATATTATGGCCATTATTTTATATTAGATTATATGGGTATAATATAAAGGTGTCTAAAATATGAGAAACTGCTCACCCACGCTAATAAGCTAGGCCTAAGCATATATAATAATTTAAAACCAAATCTTTCTAGGAATTGGATAATGCAATCAGCTCAGTAAAGCATCCTTGTGCAATGACTGTGTGCTGAAGGAATAGTGTTTACAATCAATAAAAGACACAGTGAAGGCAAAATTTATCCTAGAGCTTTAAATCACCTTGAAATGGTTTTGTCTGAAGTATCAGCTTTTTTAGGAAAGGAGTATTTTTGGGTCTTATTTCTTTTATATATAACTATTTTATGTTTAAATTAAGAAAAAGAAACACTTCAGAAGTATGCGCCTTATATATAGTAAACAGCAGAAAAAAGAGAAATAGCGTAATTGATCCATTTCTTAATTCAGCTACATGCCACACTCACTCTTCTTGTAAAAGCAATTATAGCATGCGTACCAAAGTTTATGGATCGTGTGGCATTCTCCAAAATGGTGAGGTATACCATGTGCATCTTGTTTCAGAAATAGAATAGCTTTCACTGTTTTCAATAAGGCAAAGAAATTAAATGAAACATTGATACACAAATGTTTTCCCTTGAAATCTCTTCTATGTGAGTTACTTGAGGCATGGCTGTATATACAATACCTGGCAAAGGATTTGTCACAAATAACCCGCAATCTTTCACCACATTATCAATATAAAAAGAAGCTGCTAATGTGTGTATTTCAATGGCAGCACACTAAATGAGACACAGGTACGTTACTATCAATGCACATTAAACGTCTGATACTAAGGCTCCAGGTTATGAGGACGTATTTATTTTGACCAGTTTAAAAAATAAGTATCAGACTACGTAACCCTTTCCTAAACTATGAAGGAAAATAAGGGCTCAGTGTAACCCCTTACAGAATTTAAAAGCTGCCAGTATTCAAAGCTGTTCTCAGTAGCAATGCAGGCTCAACAGGCAACAGGTAAGAAATCTGTGCAACTCTTTGAGTCAGATGAAGAGCCACTATTTAAGCCCTGGCTACACTGACCCCACACCACAATTTAACTACGTGACACTCAAGATGCGCTATCCTGTTCTTGAAAGATGTTCATTATCCTGAGCATGCCTAAAAGGGTTTTTAGAAGAAACCAGTATTGCATTATCTAACTCTTTTTGAAATTCCATTGGAGAGAAACAAGTTCTTCAGGTTCAGTTTGCTGAGAACAAGAAACAGCATTTTCACGCGCAGCTACTTATTATAAATAACTTGCATGAGTTGAACCTGTAAAGTAAATCCTAGCTGACGTTAGAACATCAAACTGGCAACTGAAGTTGTGTTTCTACATCAAGCACACAGCGCTTGAGTATCAAAGGTATCACTTTTATAATCAACTAATGTAATTACATATGTATATTATGTAATAATGTAATTACATATGCATATTACATACATGCCTTGTATACAATGGTGATGATGCAGCGTATTAAGATACTATATTTAGACACATCATCAACCTTTGAGCAGTACAACTATCTGGACACATCTCTAATCTTCTCACTTGCATAATGTTTCATTAAAATTAATAGTTTACAAAGGACATTGATTAGAGTTCCCTGGATCTGAATCATGGAAAAAATCACAATCGGGAAGCAATACCGCCGAGAAAAAGAAAAGAACACATAGAAAAGCAATAGCGGTAGAATTTCCATCAATTTGTATTATTCAAGTTTGACTGCACATATCAGCAAGACTGTAAAAATAGAGGTTTCATCTCCTGTGTGTTCGTTACACGTTGTGAAGACTATGTGGTAACTGGAAGGAAGGAGAAAAGAATCTCACCTCAGTGAAAAAGTCTGCTGTCACTATTAGATGCTGGCATCCATCCTCATAACAGCTGGTGACAGCAAAGACCTTCCAGGATTTGGTTTGCTGGTGAGTTTTCACCTTTTCCCTTTGCCACCTTGGCTCTGCACTTTTGCACCAGGCCAACAAGAATAACGTCATATATAATACAGAAAGCTTTGCAGTAAAACAAGAGTACTCAATAAATCTAGGGCCCAGTCCTCATGGATAGTATTGACGAACAAGGAGTCTGATTTTCAGAAAGCCAAGAAGGACAGCTCTCTGATGAGCCAAATGAGAGTGCTGGTTGTGCATGAACTCCTGCTCACGCAAATAACACATGCTGGTCATCCTGCTGCAGGCCAAAGGCAAAGATGCAGTCAATGGTGCAGAAAGCAGATTTGGGTAAATTCTTCCATGTTTGGCAGACAGAAACCTAAAAGGAGAGCTGTAGTATCCGAGTTCCACTTTTCAAGTACTTCTGGCATTCTTCTGCCACGATCTATGGTATCAGATGGATAAATAAGCTTGACAGAGAAAATTGAGATCCTGGACAAACATATTCTGCCCCACATTTCTGGGCATCACTCAAGGCCAGGTTGTGCTTGGAAAGACAGTGGCTTACAATAGCTTCTGGTAGGCAGAAACATAGCACGTTCCGGAGCCCCATCTACGTCCAACTCACCCTCATTGAAGTAGGTCTGCAATATACTACAAAATACAGAATCATAGAATGGTTCGGGTTAGAAGGGACCTTAAAGACCACCTAGTTCTAACCCCCCTGCCATGGTCAGAGACATGTGGAATATGTTGAACTGTACCTTCCAAGAATAGCTCTAAGCCTATGCCT
>VZUD01000025.1:1642092-1669434 GCA_013401065.1 Cepphus grylle | reverse complement strand
TTACCCCTGTTTGACTGACAGGGCAGACAAAGCCCAAGGATATTCTCTACACAAGCCAAATGAAACAGAAATAAGGGATGGGAAAGGTCAACGCAGTGGCGTGTGTAGTACACACGCGTACTAAATGAGTAATACATGCTTCAAAAAGACTGCATTGCAGATACTAATATTCACACAGAAAGCCATAGACAGAATTTAGCCCCATACTGAGCATTTTGGGAGAACAGTCGGTACCTCTCAGAACTGCAGAACAACTGCTTGCAGCAAGCTCAGATGATGGATCTATACATTAGTAGTTACCTGCTGCTGTAGGGCATAACAGTCCCACTAAATACTGAGCCATAAATTGACTCTTCTAGTGCTAAGTAGCAGTAGTATTTAAGAATTAATAATTCATTATTAATCACTAATTTTATTACCTATAATGTAATTGGGCTCACGAATATTTATTTCCCCACAAATACTTCACCGTTCTTTTTCCGTTTTTAATCTTAGGACTCCTACAGTGATTATATGTCTTTTTGTTATGCTAAAAATGTTCTTCTGGTTTGAAACATTCACCTCTCAAATAGCCATGTACTCTTCCCATTATTTTTCTTTGGTACAAAGCAATGCAAAAACGGGTACTCATTTTCACTTCAGTGGGAACTTCTAACTTCTAACCCCTCTGTGAGTTTTACTGAAATGTTTCATGTCTGAGCACCTAAGAAGTAGGGCATCCAAAATCAACGTCCCCTTTGGAACATATAGCTTATTATTTCATCTTAACCATCTCGCTTTCGAGTCCTCAAACTCCTCCTCTCGGGTCGGTATCTGCTATCTGTGCCACTGGCAGCTTTACAGCTCTGACCAAGGGCACAGCTGTGTAGAAAAAGACTTAATTAATTATCTCCTCATAAAACCAGGGATACAGATGCTCCATGAGGCTTTTATCCAGTGGTTACCCAGCATGAGGCTCCCCAAGAGGTGGTGGAGCTCTTTACACCCCAACATACCCAACTGGAGCTCTTCTCCCAGACACGAACGATGATGCTCCCCTCACTAGCTCACCGTGCTGATCAGTACCGTCCATCTGCCACCCTTCTACCGCCATAGGAATCAGGGCACCAAGGAACCAGCGTAACCTTACAGCCTCTACCTCAGAGAAATCAGGTTTAACAGAGGGTCTTGCAACAACGAAGTCCTCACCCACCTCCCTTCCCACTTCTCTGTTACCCATGAAGGGTAGATAGCATTAGAAGCACATAAGCTGCCTGGACACTTACAGAGACCTCCTCCCATCACTCCCATCTCATCCTACTCCACTTTCAATCCTCTGCTTTTATTCAGCATTTGCTTTTGCACCTTCTGCTTGCGCACTCTGTCCACCAGAGTTGGTGTCTTCCATCCTATCTTCACAAGCAAGGCCCTGAGATTGTTCTGAAGTGCCATGTATTATTACCCTCACATAAATAGCAATATGCCACAAGGGTTGGACAAGTAGTTCCTTCACGCCTTTTGGAACTACTTTTGGCTTGTAGATACACTTTTCGTCAAGTCACCTTTCTTAGTTGTCCAGTACCAAAATTTAAATTATATCCATTAATACAGTAAGTCTCTAAAATTATGGTACAGCTTGTACCAAACCAGGTTATATCATCCAGACATACAACACTGGCCTAGTAACTCCCTATATCTTGTCAGGGAGTAGGCAGCTCTTACACAAATCAAAATGGTAAAAGAAATTCTTTGTTGTACTAAAAACTCACTGTCCCAGGGTATGAAAACCAAGCAGGATTTCAAAAAGGATTTTGCAGACAGTAAGGAAAGAACTGCATGTAACACTGAATGCTTCTGACTTGTATCAATCTTAAAATGCAACAAAAGCTTGGCTTCTAACTCATGAGAGCTACACAGGCATTAACTGTATCTGCCTTATTAACCCATAAACAAATTGACACCAAAGAGGATGCTTGTATCAGCTGTCTAATACAGCAGAATGCCTGTGACAGGCTTTGCCCAAATTGCAACAGAAAGGGGGTAAAAGAGAAGTGTTCATGGGGACCTTGTGATTAAATCACCCGAGAGGGGCTCCTTCCAGGCTCTGGGAAACATACTGTGAAATGACAAACTAATAATGTGGTAGCAATATCTTCCTACTTACACAGTCTTGCAATGGTATGTTGTTTAATGCACATGAAATGGTGGTCTGCCACTCTGAGAACTGCCAAAGAAAAGCTAACTCAAACAAAAAGTAGTTCATAAACTCTTAACTATTTAAATGACCTCAGTGCATTTACTAGGACTTTACTAAGATGTTACAGATTTGATTAATCCAAAATAATTCACATCCTATGATTTCATGAGTTTCACTCTTCATCTGTGCAGAATTTTCATGCTACTGGTAAATATGCCCAAGAAAGAGTCAAGATTAGCCCCTGGGACTTCCTCCGCCCTTTCTGAGATTGAGTATGGAAACTTTTGAAATAACAACAAAGTTCTTGCAGAACAGGCTGCAGTGCATCAGCAAATACAAAGAGAGACCCCGATTCCATCATGATATGTGTTCAAGTCAGAAGCAACTCCAAAATAAAACAGGTTTACAGTCTGGAAACAGAGTCCTCTTGATATTATTAATATTGTTTAGTTCTCATTACAGAGATCTGATATTGCTTATGATACAGATGTTACAGTTTATAATATAGTATCTGCCATGGCTCTCACCCTGTTACTCTGGCATAAGTTCATATCTTTATTTTTTTTTTTTCATATGAGGGGAGAAGCTCCCACATATTTTGTTCATTGTGTTCATTTCTTCTTCTTTGGCTTTTCTTTTCACTGTATTCTGCTCCTATTTCTGTCTTCATTTACCTCCCACACTCAATGCATTTCTAGCAAAAGATTTCAAAATTCAGTATTTTTATTTCTCATAAAATAAAGAGGAAGGTAAAGAACATCATCACGGTGAAGAAAAATTACCTGAGAGATCTCGAGTATTTTTTTTTGCATTCATTCTCTATTTTTCCTTAATAGGAAAGAGGTGGTAGAAGCTCTTTCCATTCCCATACACTAACCACTACTAATCACACGGGTATTGATTCAGTCTGTGAAAATGTATTGCAATGAGAAATTTACCTTTTGACCTTCAGTCTCTGCAATTCTTTTGTGATGAGCAAGAAAGCACTTAGAGTTCCCAGACCTAAAACAATTTATATGGAAACAACACAAGGAAAGAAAAGGTATAGGAAATGCCTTCTAACCCCGTCTTGTCAGAGACAGCGTTTTTGCAGTAGGCACCTTCCCTTTCTTGATCTTTCCATCACTTCTAGCTGGGATTTATCATCTCTGCTACTGTCATAGATTTGTTTATGCCATCTCTTCATGCAAATTCTCACAAATGACTCTTAAGAACAACTTGTGAATTTGCTAAATAAGAAGTCAGAATGCCTGTAGTTGCAAATGTCTACAAAGCTGTGAAGGCTGAGGGAGAGCGGTGAGAAACTCCTACTAAACATACTCATTGGAGCCAGCAGCAACCAGGGCTCCCCCATGGCTGCCCTGGGCAGCCTGCCATGCAGAGCGCTCCTGCTTCTGCGGACATTTGGGCACTGGGTTCTTCAGCCCAGCAGGCTTGAAATGACCAAGGGCCGGGCTTGTAGCTCAGTCAGCAAGATGGGTCTGCCCCCCAGCCATGGAACCCAGCCCCTTGGAGTCTGAATTCAGTCAGTATTCCTGGCAGCATCAGCTTGTGGAAAGAGGGGCTACGCCTATAACGCTAAATTAAAGGTATCGAAAGAAGTTTCCTAGCAGGAGAACGCAACTACCACAATCATGACATTGTCAAAAGGGTCCCTGGCGTGCTTTTGGCCCATTTCAATTAACAATACTTCCAATGTTTATTAGGCATGACGGGAGGCTTAGCATGTGCCCAAGTCTAGTCCCAGTAGTGGTTTGGATGTGGCTACCTTACTCCATAGGGTAAGAGTGTTTAATGGCAGAGACATGGCCTGTGCTGCCACAGGTGGCCTGATGCTGCACCTCCCTTACCAAATAGCACAGCCCCTCCGGGCAGATCTGCAGAGCAAGACAGCTCTGCTGGGGAGCCAATGCCTACACTATACACTTATATAGGTCTCGTGTTGACAAGCTCTTTTTCGCTCCTGTGGACTGAGTGTCCATTTGCAGCTAGAGCACACCAGATGCCTTCCTGAGAATGCATTTTGACATTTAGTTTCATCTGCAAGGAATCTAGCTCACCTGCTCCAAGGCCACTCTGCTTTGTTACCAAAACTGTGTGTAGTGCCAGGAGATGCACTTCAAAAAATACGAAAAGTATTTTCCCACAAAGGAAGGAGTGTTTCAGGGGAAAAAATAAAATCATAATCCTTTTCTACTCTATCTAGTAACTACTTAATAATTTTCTTTACACGTTTCAGTATCGCATTGAATGAATTAAGACTTATACAGCTTTCTAGTGTTTCATTATGAGGTTTGATCTATTTTGATGTAGAAATGATCTTAGGCGCTAAAAGTAATCTCCAATTACAATAAACGTTCTGTTTAGGATAGATGCCGTGTTATCTGAGGATGTGGCATTTTGACAAAAGAGGAATGATGTATCTTTTAGAGAACTGCTGGGTTTTTCAACTGATTTTTCTATAGGTAACTTTGTGCCATTTTTGAGACAGATGGTGAGGGGTAGATATAACAATGTTGGAGTAAAATTCATGATTAAATAGAAGTGGCGGTTTGGAGAAAGCAAACTGAATGTTTGCCATATGAATAGTTAATATATTTGAACGCTTGTATATTGTCTCTCATGTTTTTATTTCCTTTTTAATGACAAGGGGGCATTAATGACAACATTTCTGGCACACACATACATAAACAAAATGTTAATGTTTTTCCTCTGGTTTACAGATACATTTAGATACACAGAGAGTTGTATCCATGTAGGCCTACCTAACCTTTCACATACGGAAGTTGAAACTTCTTACTTTTGACCATCACTGAAATTAATGTGTTTTGTATGAGGGAGAATTATAAAATCAGGCTCCCGTATTTTTTATGGCATCTGTTTTCCCTGTTATGGCTAGGAACAGAAGAATCCTTATAGCAAAATCATCTGGAACTCGTGACAAAATAATGATGTCCGTGCAGACACAGATGACATGGTTACAGTAAAAAACAAATAAAATGTCACATCATAAATCCATTATTGTTACAAAGAAGAGAATAGTGCAAATCCTGATATGTCAGACTTCAAATTTCCAGGGGATTACTATTACTACTCCTCTAAGATTAACCTGCAAGAGTTTGGTTCATACCTCCTTTTTATCGAGGTACCTTCTATGACCTTCAGCAATGTTACCAAGACACATTGAGAGGACAGTTTGGCCCAACATTTTCAAAACTATTGGTACAGTTTGTGATACAACCAAGTCAATACGTACAGCCAAAATAGTCCGTGTGGCACTACTTAGCATCCAAGTCTTCAGGCTTAATATAGTATGTAGCCATAAATGACTCTTCTCTGGGTTTATTTCAGTGATCTTAGGATATTGTTCAAGTCTGAAACAGCCTGGTCTTCACCTATATTTTAAAGATCAAGTGTGTTGTTCCTAAATGTTTAAAAAGTCAGTGTGATACAATGATGAATGTGGGTAACATTTGACTGTACCTTGTGAATTAAAATGAAACAGGTTTCCGGGTACGAAGCCAGAAAAAAAAAAAAAAACGTGAAGAAATTAATTAGGAGGTAAATTCACACAGCATTTTGTAGTGGTTGCTTATTCTACACTCTTATTCCAAAGAAATATGAGTGTGCGTCCTGCTGGAGCATAGATTGCACACACAGGCAACCTACTGCAGAATTTCTGGAAAAATTCTACTGAAACTTATGTTACGCTTTTATCAGTTACATGGTTGTGACATTTTTTTTGTATATTACCTACATATAAAAAAAGAAATCAGCACTTTTTTTGTATTCATCTTGCTTAGGTAAATTTGTTCAAGAGCACTTGAGTGCTTCTTTTTCCAGAAAATATGTATTAATTATGAAGCACGGATGAAGAGAACATAACTCGTAAATAGAATTAATTTTTTTTAGATACTTTTCACAGCCAGTATGTCCAAAGGAAAAACTTCTACCCATTTTCCTGTTGGTTAAACTCAGTCCCATTCTAAACAGCGGATGTGCAAAAATTGCATGTTACTGTGAAAGTATTGAGTTAGAATGATAGAATGAGATTTTTCAGACCTCTCTGAGGTAAAAGGCTTCAGGAGCCACTGAACAATTAAATCCTTTGCATTTAGGAGCTAAGCTTTTCAGTCAACACTTTCAATACAAATGTGACAGCATAGTTTCAATAAATGTTACCACTCATCAAATAAAATATTTTCAACAAAAGGTATTTTACCAGCTCTACCTGCCACCTACTAAGATAATTAAGGATCTGTTCAAAGTTTTACTCTCAGTTTAAAGAACAGCACATTTCAGCTAAAACTTAAACAACTTGTCATTTTGACTTACGCCTGGGGTGAACAGCACGCGTTCCTATACATACGACCTTTGGCACCATTCACATCTGCTCCTGGGCTCAATTCCAAAAGACGCAGTTTTAAAATAGTGTAAATAGGTGCTCTTACAGATTTTTTTTCTTTATTACTTTCCAATATCTTAGCCCCACTTCCACTTCTTTAAAAAAAAATAAAAAAACAGGGGGTTAATGGCCTTGGCTCACGGTCAAACACAGCTCCTGCCAACTTTAACCCATGCTACTGTTGCAAGTAGCTGAGGCCGTTCGCTATAAAACAGATGGATGTTCTCAAATAAAGTCTGATTTCCATAGGCTGCCGAATCATACAATTAAAACACCCACTTGGATAATCAAGTGTGAATACACACAAACTCAGGAGTACTTGATAAACACATGCCATTGTGCAACAAGCCCAGCTGCTTGGAAAATCAGCTCACTCATGGACTTGCCTAAACCAGGTCAAAGCCAGAGCTGGCTCCCTAATCCACAGGTTAATTAAGTTTCCCCCCATCAGAAATGTAGCCCAACCCTGCACAACACCCAGTTTCTGTGCTGCAGCAGCTGTTCCTCAGCCTCCCAGCAGAGAGGGATTCTTGGAAGTCTTAGGTACTTCCTCAAGCTTGACCCGTCATGATATAAACGTTTCTCCACTCCTCTTTTCTTTCTGTACCTTTGAAGTCGTGGAGGCAGCAACATCTGCCAAAGTGCATCAGACAAATTGGCACTTAGAGCTGAGCAGTGGTTCTCTCCTAAATTTATTTCCAGAGGTTGATGTGAATGCAGTACGAACAGATAACTATGATGAATCTATCTACTCATAAAGATTAATTGGTTCTATTTGCTGCTTCTGCTATTGTTATTTAAAGAATCAACAACCTAATTTTCATTAATATTTTGCAGAATAAAATATGATTTAGGCTATTATGAGTATTCACCCATCTCCCTCAAGAAAACTGCCAAAGATAACATTACAAATGCACAGGTAATTTATTTGCTCAGCCATGTGTATCAAAATAAAATACGTTTCTCTGCATATTCTGACCAACTAGCCACTCAGTAATATTTTAAGACTGTGTAATATCAAAATTAAATATGTTTTCATAACTGCACTTGTCAGGATCATAGCTCAATGTATTTTCTTTGCACAAAATAGCCAAATTTGAGTGAGATGGTAAAGCTAAAGGGCACATTTGCCTTGGGAATTAATCAACAGCCTACAAGGAATATGCACATTGAATTTCTTTTTGCTAAAATAATGGTGAATATGGAAATCTTCCATGTTTTAAAAATGAATACTCCTTCAAGGAACAGACGCAGACACAGAGTTTAAACTAGGAGCGCCAGAATAATCAACAACATACGCATAAAGCAAGACACCCTTTAGGCCCACAACAGCGTGGGACACAGGCAACAAAACGCTCAGCCAGATTTTACCTAGCAAGAGGGAGATGTTCTTTGCAAGTGATAGACGGTAAGAATAAAAGACCTATAATCTCAGATATGACTGAGTGGTTCCAGATGGGAAATGAGAAGGTCATTGAAGTATCAGCTGCATTTGTTGTTTCATTAATTACCATTCACAGGAATAAGCTTGCATGCAGCCAGCCTGAATGGGGCCAGATAATATCTCAGAAAGATGCGTTAGGAAAATGTCCTCCTCCGGTTCTCAGCAAAATTTGTGGGCCCAGGGTGGACTTACACCTGGAATATCTGCATCCTCCATTATTTTTTTTCTTTTTTTTTTTACTTAAGTGAATAAAAAGAACCCAAACAAAATTTTGCATAAAGATCCTTTCTAGGTCTGGATAAAAAGGATCATCCAACTGCAGTTGTGAAAGATTGCAAGGTGAGACGTGGGGTGCCACCAACGAACCCACCAAAAAAAGAAAACTAACCAGAATGACCTAAACCAAATGCAATGTATGCAAATTAACCTCAATCACCTTGGTTAGCAATTGTGTGCATTTTGCTCTTCCATATAGTAGATGATCTCGCTACCTCTCCTAGGTACGGTTAGTTGTCCTCATTTCTTTCAGTAGACAGCTTTGCACTGAGGCAGAATTGGAGCCAGGCACAACACTTTTGTCTGATCACAAACAGCGAGGCAAAAAAGAACTAATCTCGACTAAAACTTTACCAGTTTATTTTGTGTGACAGATAATGCATTTCTACAGCCTCCCATGAGAACTCATATGAAGGAGCTTTAGCGAGCTATCAACACACTTTGTAACTCATACACATCGCATTAATCATCAGCTTACATTAAAAAGGCCACCTGTCCTTGCCTGTTTGTTCCCTACAATGAAAAACATTCCTCTGTATTGCAGTTGTTCAATTAATCTGTGTATTTCTTACAAGATTTTGCACATTAGCATCTACGCATACTGCAATCACTAAACCTACAGCTCTTCTTGTCAAAGTTTATGCCTCTGTTTTCAGGTATGAGGGAAACAAACTGAATAAAATAACACAAACGCATTAGTTCTGTGCTCAACTGCTGACCGCTTAAAGACCAATGTTCAGATAGGAGTACTATAATTCTACCTCCCGCTCTGGACCTGATGGTGAGATGCCGTAAATTTCACAGACTCATGCTGATGGCATTTCTAGCTCAGTTTTGTATGCTTAAGCAGCGTGGATAAGCTTCTGAGTTTTCAGGTATCTTCCAAAAAAAAAACAATCTCAGCTACACAACACAGGTCAACCCAGTTTCAAACACTGCCCTGAACTTTTTCAAACATTAAAAAGAGGAGGGCTTTAGATCTCAGATCTGTACTGTTCCGCCCTATCTCCAGGCCTGACCAACAAGATGCTATTGACTTGCACATCTCTGGGAACGTAGCTTTAGGCCAAGAGCAATCTAAAACAATGAAAAATCTAAAACCATCAGGAAAATAAAAGCACGCTCCTCCACACCACTCTCCAGCCACCACATTAGTAGGGGAGCTCATCCTGATAGCCACAAATAGGCCCTGTTACTTAAGACTCCGTCACTTTCCACAACCATCCCTGGGTTACCACTTGATTTACATGATAGGATAGAGAGATAAAAGCAAAGAGTGGAATTATGATGCAGACTAAAAGTTAAAACAACAAGAGATGGATTAGGAAGGCGTGCAAGGAAAGGGATCAAAGGATGACTTGTGCGTGTGATGACCTGGAACTGATCCTGCAGCTTGTGGCAGCCAATTATAGGTTTTATTCTGGTGTGATTTAACAGCTATTTGAGAAGCTTGCATCATCAGATTCAGTTATTGTGGCTTTCAATAATTTTAGAAGATACAGAACTAGAGATGAATGCTAATTATTTTGTTTGTGTAAGAGCTGGCTTTTTGTTGTTGTTGTTTGTAAACGCATATGATCTAAGAGCCGTTTTCCAAGATATGGTAATGGTAAATAATATTATTGCTCATGTAAATATTTGTAAAATATACAAAGAGTTATTCTTTACTTGGACAGTACTAACTGTTCACCAACTAGAAGGGAGCTCTAAAGCCTTCTGCCTTTAGATGTATGTTATTAGCTGTGTATTCACACAAAAATAAAACTTTCATAGAGAGGACCATATTTCTGTTTGTACTTTAGCGCTTTTCCTTCATGCTTCACGTGACTAGAGAGGTAAGAAAACCAGCACTTCAGTGAGTGATTAAAATCAGCTAAAAAATACATGACAGTCTTCACAATAAAATCCTAAATTCAGCCCTCAGTGATTTAAGATGGCTTATGTACCCCACTAGAAAACTAACCTACATAAGGAAGACTGCTTCTTCACATTAAATTGGGGTTGGGGGGTGTTTTGTTTTGGGGTTTTTTTTGGGGGGTGGCGTGGGGGAGGAGGTGTTAGTGTTTTTGTTTTGTTTCAGGGTGTTTCTTTTAAGTGCAAGGGACCAAATAAAAATGGTTCTTATTGTTTGATTTGGATTTTCTTTAAGTTTACCACCAGTTATAGTTTCCCTTCTCCCGTGATAATGACCGCATCTACTTCTGGTTCTACATGCAGAATCATTTTAAATTTAACCTTAATTGATCAAATCATCAACCCTAAAAAAATCTTAGCCCTTACTTGGATTTCTGTTTCAGATAAAGAATCCATATAAACACTTGGGCTTTTAATGTTTTACCCCAAATCATTGAATAGATGATACAACAAAATAATCTACATTCCATACGTCCTTTTCCAGCATTAATGGAACTACTTTGTATCCTATTTCAGAAGCAGCACTTCACCCTTAGATGTAACTAGCTCAAATGTAAAATAACAGTGAGACATCTTATTTTTGTCCCTAGGTTCCCTTGTGTGGAAGTAACTATATTGTCCTCATCCTGCTCTTCTTTTTACACGCATGTCCCGTTCCTATTCTGATGGACTGGAGAACTGGGGAGAATGTTCAGCGGATGAGTTTTGTTTGCTTTAGAAAGGGAAAAGTAGACAGTGGGATTGGCCAAATAGGAAAAAAAAACAAACTAGAAAAACCTGGGCAAACACTGCGCCAGGTGCCCCGGCCACGGTGGTCTCTGGCCAGAGAGACAGACCCTGGCACTACCGTAGGAGCCCTTCAAAACCATTGCTAGCCCCAGAATAGGCATTATCCTGCAATAACAGCTGGGTAAATAAGCGTATGTCTGGATATACTTCAACATAAGGGTATAAAAATGCACAAAGGAAGTAACAGATGGAAATGTACTGTCCACCACCATTAAAAACTGGAGGTGAGGGCATGTTCCTAATAAAAAGTCATAATTTCAGCAGATAGCTGCCAAGGCCAGAGGTGTTACAGCTGTTTATAGCAACTCGGGGCCTATTTCATTCTCCTGAAGATGAACAGGGGCCTGCTTTTATTCAGCACAAAACACTCATGATGCAATAAATATGGCAGCACAAATGCTCACCTAACGTAAATAAATACAGCTTCAAAAAAGCACTGTACAGCTGCTAAGGACTCAGTCCTGTGTGTAAATTATTTCCTCTCACAACACTATCCAGATTTATTGCTTGAGAGTGACAAAGAATCAATCTTTAATCAAAAATATAAGTCCTAAAATGAATTTATATTAAAAACTACAGAATCATTTCTCATCTATTGCTCCAGTGACAACCGAACATACAGAGAGTCTGGAACACAAGCAACAGCGTTCAGCCACTTTCATTTGCACTCCATTCATTCATTAAAGTGGTTTTACCGTTATTTCCACAAAAGAACTCATAAGATTTGAAAGAAACATAAAACGTATATTCCCATCATTTGGTGTTAAACCAAATCCCCCAGAGGCCAACCCCTGCCTCACTGCAGCTGGGGTCTGTAAAACCCTGTTTGCAGCTCAGGTGCACCACTCGCTGCAACCGGGAAACAAGAAAACGTAGGCAGCCACAGTCCTCTGCCAGAGGGTACATACTACACGCACCCTTGGAAATCCGAACTAATTTGTGGGTGACAAAACTCCCAATGAACCGGGGGTGGGTGGAGGGGAGCTGACCCCTGGCCTTCTGCTTTTCCTACTTTTTCCAGAAGAAGCTGCATGGATGGGGAAGGAAGGAAAGGACGTGTAACGTATTTGTACTGTTAGAAAGGAGCTGGGCACATTATCAGCAGCATTTTTTGGATGTATCTTTAGAATTACCAACCATTCTAAAATACAAATTCTACAGCAGAAAAATGAATCTTTTACTTATTTAAGAGGTTCTTCCCATTTGCTTTTGACAAGACTGTCATTTTGAAATAGCCGCTCTCACTTTAAGACAGATGCTAGCCTCATGTGGACCAATACCGGGACTCATTTACAGCCAGGTTAGACTCTAATTTTGCATACTGCTAGGAAAGGTGACAGAGTTCACCTCTGATGTGAGCTAAGAGGAAACCAGGGGCTCATTCTCACACCGACGCTGCCTGGAGCCTTTTTGGCTACAGCAAATTCAGAGCTCTCTTTGGTGAGCCTGGGCATTCAGCTCCCAGTTTTGCTGGCAAACAAACCACGTCAAACCGCGCCACCGCCTCTGTACCAGCAGCAATCATAAAGCATAGCCCTTTTCCATCTACAACTGTGCCCATTCAACATCTCATTCAGCAAGGACCACACTTTGAGCTGGTGAAACCTTGGCTGTCGCAGTTGGCTGGGGGTCTGCCGCTGGCAGCGGGAGGAGCGGGCCAGCTCCCCTTTACTTGCGTAGCCACGTCTCAAAGCCTATGCTTAAAGCCTGACTTCCTATTAATTCTTTCCTAAGTCTGAATCATTGCCTGAGCAGGCCATAAATAGTAGCTAATGCTAAACAGTATTAGCAATAACAGTATTATGATTTTTTTTTCTTCATTTAACCAATAATTATTAAGCCCAGGTGGATAAACTGTGAAACTAACTCTCAAAATATTTTCCAAAATGATAAACACCAACCTACAAACATCACCAAATACTTGAAAAGCTCTGACAATCTCACAGAGGAAACACTTATTGCCAAAAAAACCCCCACCAAAATAAGTTTTAAAATTAATAGGTTACTCTTTTCCATCAGAATATTTAAGTACACTAAAGAAATACATTCCCAGTAAGTTATACACTTTAGGGCTGGAAGCTCAGAAACCTACATAAATGTGTTTCTCCCTAGGGCAGATGACCCGTGCATTGAAGTCAATTGAAAAAATGTGGTACGTAAAGTCAGTCACACAGATCTGAGCCTGGGGAGTGCCAGCGTTAGAGCTCCTGCCTGGAGTACTGAAAATACCAAAAATAATTGAATTCTTATCCAAAGGAATAAATTAGTTTTATTTTAATAAAATGTTAAAATTATTTCGCCTTTTTTTTATTCACTGAAGAACATATTTAATGCTTTAAACAGTCAGAAGGAAAGAACCTCTCTTTTCTAAGAGCACTTTCTACTCTATTTTCCGCTTTCTTGATTTGTAAAAGGAAGATTTTGCAAGTGATTCCTACAACGTCTTTATTTCATCACTTTCAGTGCTCACTCACATTAATACTCTGGGCTGTGAAGCAGAGCAGCTGAGGCAGCAGTTCATGTCTTGCTCTGTCATTTCTGCAGAAATGGTAACCTCTAAAAGAAGGACTAGGATAGCAAGTAGCTGCCTTAATGGGTCAAATCATTAAAACTAAATCTCTCCGTTCATTTCTCGGCATTCACATCATGTACATGCACAGGTCCACACATAGGTAGGTAAGATTTAGAGAAAGTAAGTCTTCCATCATTCTAAGACGATTTATAGAGAAGAATCAAAAGGACGAGAAAAAATTACCTCATTTTCATTTTCAACCCTATTAAAATTGTAACTTGTTCTCTTCATGTGAATATTACATATCCTGATTTTCACAAACTTCATCTCCAATTTAATCTCCAGCAGTTCCTAAGCAGTAATGCTCCTCTTGGCTAAGAGATCTTGTTTAAAGAAACACTTTAGAAATTATATCATTTACACTCCAACCCATTATTCAATAAAGCTGTAATCATGTTGCCCTAAATCTATTTGTCCCACATTGAATAATCTTTTATCTTTTCCACTTGAACAGACTCTGCATGCTGTTGTACAATCAAGGGTAATGCCATTCTTCCCAAACATGATTGCCTTCATTTTAATTTCCCCCTATTATTAAAATAACAGAAATAATCATTTCACAAATTATGCTTTCCTTTACCACTAGCCCCTTAAGACCTACTTCAACAAAGGACTTTATTAAAATATAACCAGCTTCTCTATTCCTTTTTTTCCCTTGCAGCAGAGAAAAGGGTCTGGGGATAACGCAGTGCTATACTAATGTTTAGATTTGTATTTTGGAATACCAACAACCAGTGTGACCAAAAGTGCTTGTTCTTATGATCTTTTAAAAGCCTCAAAATTATTTTAGGAAGAAAAAAAAAAACAATTTCTGCAAGACCCTTTAATTTTTTTTTCTTACAAAAGATGTAAATGTAATAAAAATTAAAATATATACTATAAAATTATAAGAGTACACTAGCATGAAGATTTTGAAGTGTGGAGGATACAGTAGTTCCCCTGGCACACACACAGACACACACGTATTCAGGTGGCTAACTTTCTCCCACGGTTTCCAGGACCCATATATATGAGCCCCGGCTTCAAAGCAAACTGGAGTCCCGAGGAACTGCATACACTGAAAGGTGCTGAGAAGCTGCAGCCAGTTCAGCAGGATTAGGGCTTTCAAGCAATTTCTCTTTTGGGCACACGCTACGCCTAGCAGCTGGCAACAAGCTGCCCCTCCATACCACCTTCTGAACACTGATTAAAACCACAAAACAGTTTATTGCCATGCACTCAGGGCTTTTTCAACCTTAGACTCGCGTGAGCTTCCTTTCTGGATACTTCAGCCGAGGTTGGCTGAGAGGAGGAGTACGGCACTTAAACTCTGTTGGAGTTTTAGAAGGCAGCACGTCCCATATATTCAAGCCTTTCTCCATATCCCTGTTAGTACAGTAGCGAAAATTAAGGTAGCAATACTACTGCCGGAAAAGGCAACATGCAAATGATTCATTTACTTTTTGTCCCTCCTTTCCCTTTCATCTTCTGACCACCCTGCATTTAGCCATAAGTCCATTTGGTTTAGTAATTTCTCATTAAGAACATGCTCAAGATCAATACATTCTTCCTCATCATCACTATCATCTCCCAGTTCCCAAATAAAAGATGCACAGTCATCAGTTCTTGGCCAGATGTTTTCCCCAGAGTCAACTTCATCTGAACTGAGGGTTCTTTTTGCCCTTCTCTCAGACTCTTCCCAAAAACCACCACTCAGTCAAGGCTTGTGTGAAATATTGATGACATAAATGAAAAACATACTGAGTAGTTTCCACTAAGACACAAACATGGAATAACCGATCACTTATGTCAAAGCCAGGGACGTATTCTTTTGTACCAAGACATTTCACCAAGTTACTTGTGCTCTTATGCAAGATACAGACTGTTAAAGCCTCTGTATTACTTTATGTTTTTCCCATGCACATACTTCTCCAGATAAAGTCATCATATGTGTTCTTCCTCCTCCATACAGTTGGCACAAAATGTTCAGCTGGACACCAGATAAGGCAAAAGAAGGATGAGAAACAGAGGCGCTAAAGCAATAGGACTCCCAGGTGATAGCAGCGCAGTATTGATTTACATTTTGAAAACAATGTTGAAGAAAGACAGAAATTATTTGAAGCAAAAGAGAAGCGTATAATAACTAGAAATTATAAGTGTGTTGATCAGGATATAATCAATATTAGCTTGCACTGAACCCAAATACAAGCATACTAAAATAGCGTCGGCAACAGCAATATGTACGCATTTTGCAACCCTGATGGTCCAGTCCAACACCATGTACAGTATCATACATACACAGGTACATGAGCAACCTGACCAGCAAAGGGGCAAAGAGAAGTAGTTGCTTCTAGCAACTACTCGAACTACATAGTAGACAGCTGGAATTCAGTAGAGTTTTTTTAAAAAGTTGAAAATTTGTCAGTCTTCTAAACACTTCTATGAATGTGTTCTCTAATTTCCTGATAATATATAGAGATATACAAAAATATGTACCTAGGGAAGCCAGGATTATAGGGATCACACTTTTGTTTCTGGCTCCAGCCATCCTGTTTATTTTTAATGTCACATTGTATGTTTCACATGACGGGCTTTGAAATTCAGTAAGGTTTTCTAAGATCATCCCCTCCACTGTAGGAGAAGAGGAGCCATTATAGCTCCTGGTGCAAACCGCTGCCCGAAGCTGTTCTTCTGAGAATAGTGCTAATCTCGAACATGCAAATAAAAAGCGGTGGGAAACAAGAGAGTAATCAGCTCCCCATCAACAGTGAATGAATGGCACAATTCTTTGCCCATCTTTATTTTTCACACTCAAGTTAATTGAGAGATGGCTATGAAATAGTCAGGTAGTAACAAAATGTGTAATGGCACATTAGCCCCTAACTTCACCATTAAGCAAGCATGTTTGTTATCCACTGACAAATCAAATACTCTGTGAAACCTAAGTATCACGGGTACAACAGCAGCATTCAAAACCTATTCTCAATGGATTAAATAAAAAAAAAACAAAAGAGTTATAAACATATTGACAGAATTGACAAAATGCTGAACATCTCACACCTAAGGCTGCAGATCTGAGCCCTCTCCTGGCCATGGCTGTCCAAGGCACCTCCTACCTCCTGCTTGTTCCCCTTCCCCCTGTTGCAGAAGAGGAACAGGAGTCACCGTCCCCTCTGGAGTGATGGGCTGAGCTGCCCAGAAGATCTCTCCATGACCTACTTCTGTCAGGAGGAGCTATGTTAGCTGTTTGAATTGCTTTTTTTGACTGTAATGAGACTGGAAGTTCTCCTACCCCTAACCAAAAGGGTTCATCTAGAGCTCAGCAAACCCCAGCACAGTGGTGGCAACAAACGATAACCTACTCGCAGTTCCTCTGCGCCCAGAGAAAAAGCTGATGTTGGCTGTGCAGAGAGCACGCTTGCCATTTCCACTTAAAAGCCATTTGCAAGATGATCCGAAATGAACTGCTGACTCCAAGTCTGGTTCTGGGGGGACACAAAACACTACCTTCTTTGTGAACAATTTTTCCTCGGCTGGGAAATGAATGACTCCCAAGCTGCCACAGCTGATCACTGGAGAACAGGGTGCAGGACAGAGCATTTCGTGCTGCCCCTGCCTGCGCTCTCTTGTTGTGGATAAGCCAAAGACTCCCAGACGCAGGCTTGAAAAGCCAGGACTAATATACCCACTAAAAAAGCAAACATGCCAGCAGCAGAACAGCTCTGCTGGTACCTCTGAGAGCTCTTGCTACCTTACACAACCCCCACAGCATCAGTAATGGAGCATTTGCTGAGGTGAACAAAAATAACAGTCTAAATCAAGCAACGTGGCAATACACATGCCACATCATGGTTTGCCAGCTAAATCACATTTTTGCTGAAAATTGTTTTCTGTTGGAAACCCTGACAGGAGAAAAATCCTCACACCACTTTCCTCCTGATGGTGCAGTACACAGCTCAGTTCACTGGTGGAGACTTCTTGAGATCAGATCTGACCTCACCATTGCTGGAGGGGTCACTACATGCGTTCCACGTGAGCTCTCTCCAAGTTTCATCATCTTTCACAGTACACGAGAAAGACCTCCTTGCTCCTTGCCTATTTGAGACATGCCTTTTGCTACCACACACATGAAGGCTAGGGAATAAGAAATCACAGTACATTTGTTACATTTTTTTAATTGCCGCATAAATGTATCCCATCAAGCAAAAACTGCTTCTACACTTAATGTAGGGGAAAAATTGGGACCAACATGTACATAATCAATAACACACGATCTTTGGGTACAGACATGCATTGTATGTCAGTGGAGATGGTTAAAAAGACAACTCTCCCTAAAACGAATGTTCCTTTCTGTTTTCTAAATTAGTGTCAGTGACAAGCTCACATTTTCTGATTTCAGAACAGATAAAGATCTCAACACGTATCACAGAGGCTTCCGTTGGACCGAATGCCCATACTTCTTTCCAACACAAAGTCAAATACCAAGCATTCCTTTCCAGTGCAATTTCTTCATATTATCTTCCTGTTTCTTTAATATCATGCTGGCTTCCTCAGTTATCTCTGCATTGCTGAGGTGATGGTCAAGCATTTAGTATCCAGCTTATCTCCATCTGCTGTCTACAAGGATAGATTTGCTGTACTGCAGGAAAAGGGAACTCCAACATTAAACTCACGGTCTACCGCTTTATTTCAAATGTAAAAACTAATAGGGCAAGAAGCACAATAAGAAACAACCACGCAACAGCCTGGAAAACCCCCAATGAAAAGATTTTTAAAAATCAGTGTTTTTTAATGAACAGAACTGCCTTGAAAACACAATCATCATCTTTATAGAAAGTAGCACCACAAATAATTATCACACCCCAGGGGACCATAGGTTTCACAGATGAGCTAAGAAAGAGGAGTTGTATAGGTCACTTTTTTCCTCCCCTGCCATCATACAGTGCACTGACAAACGTACAAAACAAGGAAAATGCCTAGTACTGCTGCCACAAAAAGCGCTTGGAGAGCTGCCCGAGTACCCATGCTTTGGCACATCTCTGTGCCAGGGCCCGTGGCTGCAATTCGCGCTCTATAGTGCACACGCGTTAGGGCAGAGGATGCATTTGTTATGGGGCACGCGCTGCTGCTGCAAGGTGGTGACAATGCCTGCCTCCTTAGGTCTTTGTCACCCCTAGTCTGGCTCCAGAAACACAGGGATTAATCTCCTCCCATATACTGCTCTCTCTAAAACCGATTTAAGGGAAAGATTTACCCTGATACACACACAGTAGGGAATTACGTGGATTGAATTTTATCAAAACCTTAGTTGCAAATTCCTTACTGCTGTGTTACAAGAAAGTAACGGCATAAAAGTCCTCATTTATATTAGATGAAATGTCTGCATTTCTCCATTATACAAAGAATGTATAACTACCTGCTGGTTAAAAGGAAAAAAGGCTGGAGCAAAACCTCCGTGATCAACTCCTCCTGATTTCTGGAGTACTTGCAGGTTTTTAATTCAAAGCAATCCATATAGTTTTCCTTCCACTTTGCATTCAGGGAGCCTACAGTCTAGATCTAGTTGAAGCACATCTGACAGAGTCAATTTATTTTCTAGGATTTCTGTTTGTTGTGGCATTGACCTTTAATTGCAGTTTGCACAAAGGCCCAGACCTTCATGCTTGCCAAGATCTAATTTATCTCTAAAATACAATATGCAGAATTGAGCTAACTGAAACTCAGCGGAGTAAATACAAAAGTCTGGCCTATAGTCATCTAAGGTATTTCAACATTATCCTTAACTGGTTAAGTGTGCAAATCTATGATCACAATAATTATATTTTGGGCTAAATCAGATTTAAATAAAAGAAGGCTGAAAAACTGGCTCAGCCTCTCCATTTCTAAAAACACATGTTTTATTTTATTGGCAAACCATCACATTTAAGAAATCTAATAATCACGCAAGAGCTGACAAAAGATGAGGCGGCACACATTGCTGCTGACATACGAAATGCATTTTCTCGCCCACTCATGCTTCTGGGTTTTGTTTTGGTTCCCCCCCCGCTAGCTGAAGGAGCAGTTAGTGTTATTTAGACTCAAGTCTGCTCAAGAACCTGCTAAACTTTGAGGAGCAGTTTCATGACCAATAAAGCTAATGAAGACTGAATTCTTACTAAATTCTGTCTCCTGTGGCTTTCCCTCGTGTAGATTTTCTGATGTTTAATAGGACTGAAATCTCACAGGAACCTTTCTTTTAGCTGCGGCAGTAATAGGTTCTCCTCTTTCTGGCTGCTTGTTTTTATAAAACTTCTAGAAATGCAGTATCTCTGAGACTTCTACATCTCTGAAATTTGGTTGAAACTAGCCAATAGATTAAATACATACTGGAGAATGAGGAAAATATATAAGTGCATGCGTGAGTTCATGTGTACACACATATAGACAAGAACGTGATCGTACAAGTCTTCTTTCCTTGGAAAACGAGGCTAAATCATGATTCTCTCATCGGAAGCGTGCAGCGCTAGATGCTGCAATGTGCTAAATCTCTAAATGGTAGCTTGAAGCATGTGTTACCAGCAGGGCCTTTTGCGAATGGGGGTGCATTCTCAGGGAAATGATCTTTGTCCAGAATAAGACCCTATTTTATGGATGAGTCTCCTTCAGTAATGACAGGAGATCTTCACATCAAACAGTCGGTTCTTGACTGTGTGCACAAATGCGGCTCTTGCCAGCAAAATTTTCACTTCACCTTTTAATGCTGGCAACATCCAAACAGGCCTGTGCAGCTCATCGAAAGTCCTCTCGGTACAAAAATTGGTCACACAGCTCATTTTTAGATGCATGCCTTCTCTCTGTGTTCAGTTAACTTCTTCCTCTCATACCAGCAGGGACTGAAGACTCGAGCTGCTTCTTTCAGAGCCCCACGAGTCTCTGCTTTCTCCTTCTCTCTACTGCTCACCTGAAACTCAAAGGTCATCATAAAGAGGCATTTTCATCCTTAATGACCTTCACCCTTATTCCTTAACCTCCTCACCCTTGTTGATTTGGGCTGTAGTGAAACAATGAGGGTTCTTGAATTTTATACTCCGCAGCTTGGAAATCTCATTTTACACATCTGCCCAGATTACCGGTTGTCCTTCATCTCCGAGAACCATTTACTAATTTTGAGCATCTGACTGACAGAACAAAAGAAAATAGGATACAATTTGCCAGAATTACCTGACATCTTTCCATTCCAAAAGATTCAAAGCCTATCTGCAAAAATAGCACTCGTGCACAGAAGTGAATGCATTTCAACTTAGTGTTAGGATGTGAGGTAGAGGAAAGGAAATGAATGAATGAATGAGGAAGAAGCACAGAAGGGGAAAAAAATAAGAGGGTTACTAGGTTTTCATTGTTTTCTTTTGCCCGAATACACAAACACTACAGAAGATAAACGAAGACTTAAATCAGAAAAAATGGTTTTCCCTAGGCACGTATCTACAGCAGCACACTTACCAACAGTGCTTGGTTCAAAGGATGTTCCCTTTTACAGATAAACTCCATCTTTTATGAGGAAAAAAGATTTTTATAACTGAAGGTGTGAACGCAATACAGTCACTAGTGGTTATCTGCAAATTAAAATCGAGTGTGCACAAGGAAATATTTAAAATCATATTTCTTCTCTGAAATCCTATATTGAGTTCCACGTCTTCCACACCAGACTCAGTGAAGCTGCTGGCCTCTAGGCAGAAAAGGACAGCAATTTCTTTTCTTTTTTCATACTGCTCTGCCTTGCTCAAGACAATTTATAATGCTATTAGCTATTATATGGGGGAATATGAAACCCCAACTTTAGGAAGGAAGTTAAGTAGGTGCAGTTTTTCAACTGTTTAAGCAGAATTTGACCAAGAGAAAAACGTTCACACGCATTGCAATAAATGAGGAGAATTGCTTCCAAAAGTGAGTTAGGTATGGAGGCATGTTAGTGGCATTATAGTCAAAAAGGAGATGAGCTTTCAACTTTTGAAGTTGCTTTGGAAGATACTTTTGGCTATAGTTACTTGTAATAGTCAAATAAGTATGCAGATCTGTGCATATGCAAAATCACATACAGTCTTTACCACTCATACTAGATTTGATGTAATATACATAGTATACACACATGTAATACGGTTTTATATGAAAAGACATCCTTTCTCTAGATCTATTCTGGTGTTTATACAAAAGCAGGATGAAGTGATTTTGCTTTTTTCAAAATAAAATTCAAATGAATTCTCAAGGAGAATGAAACGTTTGTAAAATTCAAGCAAGAACAGGAAATAGAAGTAACCCATTTCTAATATTAAACTACTGCTGTCATCAAATTAGCTCAGTTTCCTCCTAAATCAGTAGTGGTTCATTAGTGTCGTACCTCAAATTGTACCTTAAAATGGGGTACTGCTTACATCATTAAAATATTTTCATATATCTCTATATGTGTACGCATAAGATATTATAGGTATACACTCGTGTATATATTAAAAACAAAAGAGCTTCTAAAATTGTGTAACATGTCAAAGCTCATCAGAAGGCAGCCGCACCCAGGTTTTGGAAACTGGGAAAGCTGACAAAATCAACAGTATTTAGACTAGAAGTGACTCTTTCCTTCTTAACTGTATCCTAATCTAATTGCTTAATAGTTGGTACAGTCCTGAATAGTCAGAAATAAAATTAACACGTTGCTCCATATTGACAGAGAAGTTTCTCAAAACTCCACCAAGGAGACACTCCCTCTGTCCTGGAAATTGTTCTTTCCACAGGGTGCTCACAAATTTATGCTTTAAACAGTTGTATTCTGCACAAAGGTCACGATCCAAAGTGATACTGACACATTTTGAATGCAAAACTGGCAGAAATTGTGTGCCAGTGCATCACACGCACACAGCTGCTACCCAGCCTGCTTACTCATATGAGAAGCTGAGGATTTTTACATTTCATTGCAAAATCTTGGGCATCTGCTCTTGAGCCACCCTCATCATTGCCGAATGGACCTTCTCTCCAGGTACTTCTTTTTTGCCAAAGGCAGTCTAGAAGTTGCAGAGTGGGTAACCCAAGCCAAACCATATCCAAAAGCCACCAAGCAGGAAACCTACTTGGAGCACAATGAAGCACTGAGTTGAACCAAAACCACAGAAACTCAAGGCTCTATCATTCATAGACACGACCAGAGAAAGCTGGTTTGCGTTGCTTACCCAGTGACTAACACACAAACCCCCTCAGGAGCAGAGACTCAAAACCCAGGTCTCCCCCACTCGAGCTGCATGCCTCACTCCTAGACATTAAGGTCAAGCTCTTGCTTGCTTTCTCCCCTTGAAATTTCCTCCTTGGATTCCTGTCAATCTGCTGTCCAACTCCGATAGAAATGATGATGGATGATCTCTAGGGAAACGTAAGGGGGTGGTGAAGACAGTTTCCTAGCAGCAGGTAATATATAGGTGATTTTCTCAGACTGAGGAGGGAATTTAACCCCAACTTCCCTGTTCCTGTCCCCTGCTGCTGTTACTGTCACACAGCCACCACTGGCTCTGCATTCAAATAAAAGGACAAGCTCGTCATCTCTGTCGGATGCCTGTGGTAGCTGTGACATTGCAGTTTTACATTACACCTAAATGAAGGCAGCAAATACATGCCTTAGTCTCAGAGAAAAAACAACAGAAATTCAGAAATGAAGCTCCTCTCTCTGGTATTTCTATGGGTTAATTTTGAAGCTCCCATCTCAGCATGCTAAAGGTCATCAATTTCATTCTCTGAGCTAACACTGCAGCATCTCAAAGCCTGTAAGATGTGGCCCAAATTCCCTCCACATCATTCAAAATACGGAATCTCTGCATGTTTTTCATTCACTACCAGGACAGGTGTGTTAGTGAAGACCTACCTACTTATGTTGCTGGATTAATTTCTCTCCTGTAGCTTCTTTCTGTTATGCAAAATTTACATATCTACTTAGCTGGAGCCAATATTCTCATCCTACCAAAATGTCTGGTTGCCTTTGGGCATGTATTCTTCCACTGGTTTTCCCTGGATAAAAAAAAAAATAATCTATGTAAACCTAAAGCCCTCTATACCATCAAAAATGTGTTACACCTCAGGTGTTGAACATGATCCAAACAGCAGCAGGAGGAAACAGTTTCCCAAAGGAGGTGCTGAACACACACAAAGACTAGCACAGTTCGCTAAAAAGAGCTGCCAGAACCCTACTGCTGTGCTCATTGTAAAATATATATATCTATACATATATCTATTAAAAAAATTATATAGAGATATATTTGGCATCATTCATAGTTCCAAAAATGTATTCCTTTGTAGGTGGTGGAAAGCACTTTTTTCAGTCCTCCTTTTTTCCACAGAAGAGAAAATTAATATAACATTGTTTCTTCTATTTGCTCAGCAGTTTCCAAAGCAATAGGTCTGTGCAATTCTTCTCTTTCTGCCTTTTGGACAGGAGGATCTATCCTAGGGCATCAACCATGTGGCAAAGCTGAGATTTTTCATCTCAATTCAATATTCTGCTGAGGGCTTTCCTTTTCCCTGGATGAGGTCTCCAAATTTCCTTACTTCTCTTTATCCTGCCAAGGAACTTTTTCTCTTGCTAAATATTTGACGCAATTTTAACCCAATGATGGATATTGTTGTCTGGCTTTTTTCTGGTCTTAGCACAAGGTGTGTCATTTTGCCTTTCCTACACATTTAACATATGTGTTCAGTGCGTAGAAATTCAGCTCTATAAATCTGCTTTAGTCTTTTAACCCTCCAGTGCCTCTGGCTTTTTTTTTTTTATTATTGCTGGAACACAATTCGTGGCAATATATTAGACTGTGTATGAGCATCTAAGTTAAAATAAACAGCCATCCTGTTTGCTTTTAGATCAATAGCCTATTCATCTCCCATTCTGTTGCTGCCCATAGCTGCTAGGGAAAAAAAAAAAAAGAAGGAAAAAAAAATATCACACAGTGAATGTCACATTTTTGTCCTTTTTGTGCACATCGTAAAGGTGATGACAGACTCTCTGCCCAGCTGTATTTCTTGCACATTTTCCCATATGCTCAGGGCACTGGGAAATTGCTTCAGCTGGTGTGCGTTGCCACAACAGAGCCCGTTTCGTTGGAACCTGACTTCCCGTTCGAGTTGTGCCGCTGCCGCGGGACTCTCCCTCTCATGTGCCTGTAATCGCTACCTGCAGTCAGTGCAGCTTTCTGGCCCGCAGGCCGAGAGCTGTGCTGGTGGAAGCTGCCATAGGAAAATCTTTCAGTATCGTCTTCAGGGAAATACCAATCACGTTCATGAGAACAGTGGCACTGCTGGCTCCAAGAAGAGAAAAACAACCAACCCTTCTAGATACGCTATTGCCTTCGAAATTGTGAGAGTAAGTGATCTTTTACTTTCTGGGGCTTGTGAGATTTGGTTTTGCTTTTAGCATTCATATCTCCTAAGGTTTTTCCTACAGATTCGAGGACTAGATCTTCCAAAATGATGGCTGAGAGGTTCAGATAACTGCCGGATTCGGGGGATGGGTCAAACACAAACTATTATGAAACCCCTTAGAAGATTATAAGCACTGAGGACACTGAAACCTATGTGCAAATTGTAGCTTTTTCAAAACAATATCCTGCCTTTCTTTACTAGATAAATACAGAAAGTGGAGATACTACTTTTGCTGATGCACAAGGAAGATAATCAAGAGCAATCCAACTATGGCCCATCTTTTCCATGAACAGGACTCTTGTTTCCCCCTTTTGCAATATTTCTACCATACCTTTCACCAGAAGGAAGTTCAACAACCAGCAATTAATATTACCTCTGTCTGGAATATATCATCATTCTGTTCCATGAAACTCTACAGAGTAGTGAAAGAAGCCTGTCCAGGCTTTCCATGTCTTACACACTATGCTCTAGTAGGTACCAACATCTGTATCATCTTTTCAAACCACATGAAATAACATAAAAGAAAATTTTTCTTCAGTGTTTTCACACCTTTGCACATCATTTAGTATATCTGTTTATTTGCTAAAAAAGCAAAGGCCAGCTGACAAATATTTCTAAATTGTTTTGTTATCAGTAAAAATAGGTGTTTTGTTATCTGTCGCTTCCATCCTTAGGAGCTGACTGCTTGCAGTGGGGATACAGGTCTGAGCATTGTCTTAACTACTTATGGTAACAAATCCTTCTAGTAGTAGGCCTTTGTTTCCATAGCAACTGTCTAATAATTTGCCAGATAACATTTATGTGATAAACAAGCCTAGAAATCATTGTTGACTCACATTAGAAGAAATCCTATACATTTTGTGCTGCACTCTCAGAGGCAGCAGTTGCAATGTGCAGCTCTGAGGTTTCCTATTTCACATTAGGAGGTACTCAATCTTCTCCAAGAAGTAATAGGATTAAGCAATTTCCCCAAGCATCATAGAATATTCAACACAACTCATTTTAATGTGATCAGGATAAAGGCAACATCCTCTGCATCTGTCACCACACTAGGCATTCACAATTAATTAAGAAATGCATCTGCAAGCAGCGCCTCGTTTAAAAGGGCTCCTTGAAGGAAAGAAAAAGAAAGAAAAAGCAGCCAACCATGCATACAATTCCTAGAACTGTAAAATTTTGTTTAAAAAAAATTAAAATACAGACATTATACGTAAATAAAAATTCTGAGCCATACCACAGTTCCTTACTGGCCTTTTGGTTTACTTCTTGGGGTTTCTTTGTGAAGACAGTATGTACAATTATACTGGGTGTCTGAAGCAAGCAGAAACACTGAACATTTGCCGCACAGGAAAGTGGAACTGGCAACACGGCACGGTCTGGTGACAGAGGAAGCTAGATGGAAATACAAATTGCCCTCACTCACGGTCTTCAAAAAATAACACTTAAGTGGGGCAAGACTGTCCCAGGTAACAGCTGTGCGTGACTGAAGAACAGAGCTGCCTGGCAGGCTGGGAAATATCTATCCCAACAAAGAACCAAAATGAACGTTCAAAGCATTTTGAAGAAAATGAGAGTGACTTTACTATCTGGCAAAGCAGCACACAAACATCAAAATCATCAGATGTCCATCACAGTCAAGTTCATCTGGCTGACATCTGCTGCCGTCTTACCACACCGTCACTGGACAACATTTATGTCCTGACGCAAAGGAGCAGCAGCCCCTCATGACCACCGCTCACACACGGGGAAATCTACTTATCCATTTTGTTGTGTTAACGCTCCTATTGGACTCTTCACAAAACTTGTTTGCTGCGTTTTCTTGTTTCACCTTTTCAACAGGGAATCCAACCCCTGTTTGGTACAAGACTGTCAACCTCAGCAAAAATTAGTAGTCAGTGAAATCACTGACATGGGTCACAGCTCAGGAGAGCTCCCTTCCACCTCTGAGTGTGAAACTCAAACCATAACACACTTAAAACCAATCAAGTCTTGCATTTGAAATAAGAACCTCTGAAATTCTTTAATCTGTAACACACAGGACTTCAGATTAGATTATCATCATGTTCCCTTTTAGCTCTTAAATCTGTGCATCTTTTAAAAAAATATATGCGTTTCAACTTGAAAATCTAGTTTGTAATCCTTAGTGCCTGCAATTAGAGTTGCATAAATTATTTATTGGGAATCCATAACAGCAAACAGGTTTCTCAAGAGTTTAGCTGAGTTTTGCTCAGACCAGTTTATTGCTTGTGGTAAAAAAAGATATGTAAGCAGTATAACTGTCCCTTGAATTTCTGATTCAGAATCTCAATGCACAGTGCAAGGCTGTGCGAGACCTCAGAACTTAAGCCAACAGGGACCAAAGC
>VZUD01000025.1:1625605-1642027 GCA_013401065.1 Cepphus grylle | reverse complement strand
TTGTTCTTCTGAATGAAATAAAATCACAATAACATACTCAATTTACTAATTGCATAGCTTAACACTAACAAAAAATCAAAAGGAAAAATTCTTAAAGAAACTATGTATTCCTGTTTCAAGATAGACTTTTTATATTGTATAAATAATAGCCTTAAATATTCAAGTTACTGGTTTGAGTAATAGAAATGACTTAGAAGTTTCTTGGCTTTATCTTAAAATCTGTGTTAAAATCAGCAGCAACTGAATCTCAATGTATCTTTTATGTGGAGTGTGCTGAGCTTTTTACAAGTGCTGTCTAGACCTCAGATAACCCACTTCTATTGTTAGATGTATTAAATATCTTTATCATTGTTTCCATCTCACAGTGGAAATGATAGAGGATTATAAAAATGGACAGAAGAATGTAGGTATAGAAGCACTATGCATTTAAGGTTTTGATATCACTTATTCATATAACAATTGACTAGTGAGCAAATGGCTGAATTATTTCACTCCTCTAAGATGCGATTTCCATCTTTCCCTACAAAGTTCAAGAATTCGTTCCTCTCGTGCCCCTCTGAAAGCAATACACTGGATTCAGCCTCTTCCTTTTGATCAGAAAACCTGTGAGCTGACGCTTAATTTTAGAGACAAATTTTAAGCAAATTCAGTCATCTTTCCATAGTATCATTTAAAATACGCATCCACTCACATAGATACATCCACAAATCAAAAGGTTTTTGGTTTTGACCCCACAGATTGAAGATACTCTTCCGTTTCATGTACTATGTCTCACTCGGAGTGCCCAGAGCTGTCTCCATATGAGCTTACTCCACATGAGTTGAGTGCTACAGAATTACTCCTATAGATTTAAAGACTGATCATTCTCCATTAAATGACACACAACTTGTCTGCGAGGGTGAGATCAATTCTTTGTACTGTACTATATTTGGTTTGCTCATCCAGTTGCAATTGAATTAGCTTTCAGCACCACCAAGATATTTAACATTTATAAAAATAAGTAAGTTTGAGTCAAACACTGCCCTGACAAACTCAACTGGAGCTTCTGCTACTTGCACAGGGGCTAATGACTCTTGGAAATAAAAAGAAAAAACAAACTTTTCCACACTGTGTCAAAAACTTTTCAGCGGACCTACATTTTGCAAACCAACGCCAAACTACTTTTGTAGCTGACAAAGGCATTTGCTACACAGGGATATTTTATGATAAATTTATTGTGCTACGTCTGTCTACCAAAGTGTACACTTGACAGACAAGTCATTTTACAGTACAATAAGTAAGGTAGAGCACTTCATATCCAAGTGTTTTGCCTTGGATTGTCAACCAGTGTCAGCTAACAGCTGTGTTTTGAAAGAAATCCCTCTGAGCTATTTCTCGTAGCTCATCTCCAGCAAGCCATAGGCTTCCCACAGCAAGGTGAAGTTTCACCTACTGTCATCCGTCCCCACCCCCTGTCACTAGTCAATGAGCCATCATCTCACTCCACTGCTGTTCACTTCTTCCTAATTGGGATCTAGGTTGTTCATGTTGTCATGAACTGAATGTATGTGATGCGACAAACCTGAAACATTTCCGACTTTGAGCTCCTGTTTTATGCATTAATTCATGCATTTGAGTACATGGGTTGGAGGCAAAGATGATGCAACTAGACTGTTTCACCTCCACAGTACAAAATACGGAAGACAGAAATTTATCACTGAGTTAGCTTGCAGTAAGCATAAGAGAAGCTCAAAAAGGTAAATAGTTTCTCTTAAGATTTAATGGTTTTGACCTACTTTGTATAACTTCAGCGATCTGTTAACTTCAGAGATCTAAGCCACTGAAACCTCCCCCCAGCACGCAACTATTTGGAATATTGTTTTTTGTAATGAATTGTGATCATAGGATGCAGAATGAAGTAACGCAAAAGGAATTCACCCAATTGTTCAAGTCATCTTAGCCCATCTGTAAGGAAAGATGTTTATGCTTACAGTGTAAACCAATATAATCATAAGACTATAATTATTTTTGATATTTCCGCTAGTATCAACCACTGTAATTCATCTGGGGAGGTTAGAATAGATATTATGAAATATTTCTTCACTGAAGGGGTTATCAAGCATTGGAACAGGCTGCCCAGGGAAGTGGTTGAGGCACCATCCCTGGAGGTATTTAAAAGACAGGTAGACATGGTGCTTAGAGACATGGTTTAGTGGTGGACTTGGCAGTGTTAATGGTTGGACTCAATGATCTTAAGGGTCTTTTCTAACCTAAACGATTCCACGATTCTATGATCTCCTCAGCAACACGGCTGGTCTGAGCACATCAAATACATCCTCTGCTCCACACATTGGTTTTCCTAAAACACTGAGCCAAGCTGAAAGTGTGGGACCATAACTATTAAGTGTAATCTTCATTAAAAAAAATGAATTTTATTTCACCTGAGGTAGCAAATTACATCTTTTTCAGACTCGCACATTTCTCCAGGAGTACAAGAAATTGGCCATCAGCCTTCTCCAACACTTATGCCTTAATGAGTAAGCAGAAAACATCTAGACAAAATAATCCTGAAAATATCAAAGTGGCTTTTCAGAGTTTTTTGGGCTTTCTCAAGACTCTCAAGTTTTCTCTCTCTCAACAGACATTAGCAGTTGCAGCACACAAACTATTCAAACATGCATGAAAAGAATATACAAAAGGAGGTGCCCTCAGCTCTACTGGTGCAGTTCCCCGAGGGGATTTTTTTTGAGCAGCACTGACTGGCGTATTTTCTTACTAGAAAATTAAAAATCCAGACCTGAAATAAATAAATAACGGCAAGAGCTTTTTTTTAATCGCCATAAAGAACACAAATCAGAGCTGCACATCATATTCTCACGGAGTTTCACCAGGAATTGGAGACCTGCCTGCCCTTTGAGCATTTAAAAATGTCACCCTGTAGTACAGAGATAGAAGCGTTCAAATTCTTCACTATTTCCAATTAAAATGCGTCCTCACAGCACTTCCGCTCACTGAATCTGATTAGTTAGTATGTGGTGGCTTGATTGTGATAAAAGGCAACAAACTGGGAAACAGCAAAGAAAGGTTAACATGACAATGCCTTTAGGATCTCTAGCGGTATCATTGCATAGTTAAAAATACTATGATAAAAATTAATCCAATTAATATATTCATTTCATTTTAGATTTGCTGCTTCAATCCACCTTCCAGCAAAGGTTCGGTCCTTTGGCTGTGCTGAAGGGAGGGAAGATGAAGATGCTATGCTATGAAGATTTTTCGGTTTCCTCTTAAAAAGTCACTTGTGGCCACTGTTGATATCTTGTACTTACATTCTGCAACCCAGCTACAGAAGGAAAAAAAGGCCACTTTGTGGTGCGACATGGTCTGATGGTAACAAGACTGAAAAGCTCAGCTGATAACTGATGAACGTCAGAATAGGGGCAAAATCCCTACAAACAAGATGGATGATGAACTCCAGCGGGCTGTAAATACCATGCAAGATTTTGCCAAGCTGACTGAAAGTCTTTTGAGTTACGTTTCCATCCCAGGGTAGCCCTACTCAGCATAGTCTTTTAAGGGCTGCTCTATAGATAGCAGATAAAAGCTCATTCAAAATGACCTTTCCTGGAAGATTTGGGTTTTTTTCCTAGCCCCAGAAAGTTCTGATATACCACAACTTAAAGTGACATCATTTTGTATTTTCAAAGTCTGAACCAATGTTTGGAGGCTTCTGCACTGCATGAGTTATAATTCCAGACTTTACTGGGGCTTGAGTATTGGGGGATTTTCAGGCACACAGGAGGGACAAATCATTCCAATAACTTTTCAGATGGTTATCAGAAGGCACAAGAGAATAGGATGATATCTAAGAAGCAGCAGTTTCCACTCCCAGGGGAAAAAATAAAGCCAGCTGAATAAGGAAAACAAATATTCACAAAGCAAACCGGGGTTCAACAATTCAGATACAATTTTTCTCTTACTAATGTGACAACCAAGTTCACTGATTCATGACACTAAGGTGATTACTATTTAACTTTTTTTGTTGTTGTTGTTATTTACTCTCAGCTATTTCTCTTTTTCTTTTTTGAACATTTTTATCACTGGCTCAGCAAACAGAGGCGAGGCCAGTTAATAACTCGTAACAACACAAAAGTGTATTTGAGAGGCTTGGGGGGCGATTTTTCTGGTGACTCAGTATTAATGTGCTGCTCCTGACACTGGAGGCCATTTCTCCATTTGTCTCAAAATAAGTAAGTTAGGGATACAAAAATAAAATCCCCTTTTCAAGAAATCATTTAGTAAGTTGTCCCAAAATCAGAAACACCACACCAAAGAAGGCAAGAAGGCCTCTCATAATATTTCATTTCAGCTGGTTTTGGTCTCTTAGGCTTGTATGTAGGATACATATTGTAATTATTCTGTTTTTGCATTTAACCTAATGTATCTATGAAATTTCTCAACAATTTTAAGAGTCACTGAAATGACTGTCGGTGAATGTAAAATGATCTCCTGACTTCAATTTCTGATTGGAATCTCCAATTTCCTATGGTACCATATCTTGAGAGTTTACTTTGAGTCTTTGGATAATTGAGACTGCATTAAAAGTCCACAGTACCTAACTGATCTAACTACCTGAAATTCACAGCCTTTTCTTAAAAAACAAAAAATAAATAAAAATTAAACCTTTATCAGCTCAGGGAAAAATGGCTAAAAAATGCAAACACTTAAGAATCCAAAAACAAATGGCAAATAAAAGTGTTTTGGCTTACCCCCAAAATGTAAGTGACTTACCTGTGTGATACCCAAGATCTAGCTCATGACATTGAAGTGTTTAGCGGTGGGAGTTTTACACAAGTGGCAAACAGAAAGAATCCCAAGCCCATAGGAATCACAAGTTTTTTTGAAGAAGCAGATTCGTAGCACCTTGCGATACCTAACTCACAACACGACATTTACTGGTATTTGTGAGGGAGCACCAATCCACTTTTTCCTGTTGATTTCAGGGGAATTTAGTATTTTCTTTCCCTTCTGTTTCTCACTAGCTCTTCTCACTGACAGCCAGCTTTGAGATTTAGTGCCCACTTACTTATTATCTCAAAGAGAGACGCAGCCTCAAATCACTGAGATTTGCCTGTCACTAGCGTTGCTGAAAAACAGAGAGAAAGAAATCAAAAAGCTAAAAATAGCTTGTAGCAGTATTGAGGTTTATTACGTGAGTTTATTAGTGGAGCAAGTAAAACAAACAAAAAAAGGCAGATGTTGCTTTATATGTCTCCTGTTCCAGTAGAGCCCAGTATATTCCCTTCCCGAACGACAGTCAAGTAAATAAACAGTATTTCTATGCCAAAAGAGCCCGTGTTTAGACAAACAGTCGATTTCCAATGAACACATATGCAAACCTATGGGAACAGCCGTGATTTTTGCTAGTATTTCTTCTCTGTTAAGCAGCCTGGTAGTTGAACTGCTTGCTGCCTTTGCCTGTTACCTCTTTCGTTTTTTAATAAGCTCACAAGATTTTGCAAAGATCTGTAATGACTGTTCAGGTTTAGCTCAAATGCGCATTACTTGCATGATTATTTCATTATTTCCATGCGTGCAAACCTCTATGGAAATTGCCTTTTGTGCTGCAGAGTTTGTCCAGTATAAAATCCCGGGGCACACCCCTATTTAAAAGATGACACACTTTATTAGTTTTCATTTAACATCTGCTTGTGCTGCAGACAGATTTTTTTTTTTTAAAAAAAAACCACATTATGTAATTAGCTCTGATTTTATCGATTGCCTGTTGATGTGTGTTACTAACAGCAAATTTGATAAGCCTAGTGCAGGAAAGACTGCAAAAATAACTCAAGAAATTTAGAAAGTGACTGCCACCCATAGACTAAAACCAACATAACACAATCGATGTCTGTAAGCAGCTACAGGGCCAAGAATAAGCAACTACATCAGAAAGGCAAGAAAAGCTTCTCCTGCAGGCTTTCATTCTTGCTGCCGTTTACAAATGGCACCGTAGAAACTTAATGGAGAGAGGAAACTAAACATCCTTGATATAACTTTATGAAGTTACTAATAGGGTCACTGCTAAGACAAAAAAATGTCCTGCCTTACAGGCACTGTAGTGTTGGAAGTTGACGGAAGAAGATGGAAGAGGCATTTTTGAAAACACACAATTAATTTCAAATTGCTCTGCCTCACATATAAAGCTTAACTTTAAAAACAAATAAACAAACAAATGTGCCTGAGCTGCACTTTTGGCAGGACAGCGGAGTAACTGTCATGCAGGGAGTGCTCTGGATGTTCATACTTTCAGCACTCACTTTACTTGTAGACGCTCACGTGGTTTGCCAGCGTAGGCTACAACTCGTCCCCAAGGCCCTTCACCGTGCTGGAGACACACGAGCCATGTGGCTTTTGCATGGATCAGGGTCTAAACAAGTCACACTCCAGCTAAACACAAAGCAGGTTTGGGCAAGGTTTAATGTTGTGCTCTCCTCACTTGGGTACTAACACCTCACCACGCTACAGCCTTCTGTTCTCTTGCTGTCAGAGCGTGCAAAAAAGGGGTTACTCGGATGTGGGGGGAGAGAAGGTTATTTAATCCTAAATTTCCAGGCACTTCCGTTGAGCGCAAAACCTGAGCTTGATAAAGTCTGTCTTGTAAAGATGAAAGCTGGAAGAAGCAAACTACAGACAAGAAGGTATTCCCTAGCTTTGATTATAGTAAACACTGATAGTCTCACTAAGCTTTAAAATTTTATATAAAAGTGTTACTGTGCCAATGATACAAATTATTTTGGAGAGATATCCCATTTCAATCTTTATCTCAGGTTGTTTATGAATGATGTAACACAGTAGGGGAAATTAAGGAAGGATGGTCTTAGTAGAAATATCGTGTCTAGAAGCAAATGGAAAATCTATACAAAACAAAGAATCACCAGCTTCTCTTTCCTTAAGTCATATGTGCAAAATGAGCCTTCTTTTACCAGAACTAGCACGGATAATGTATACTGTATGAAAGCGTAGATGATCACCTGCAATGCATGGATCTACCTCAAAATCATGTGCAGTCGTTTCTTCCATTTTTTGCTTTGTCCCACTTCAAGGCTTATACCAAATGACAACATATAGGTTCCCATTTGGGTCCCAGTGTCTGTATGGACACAACACTGTTGTGGCACCAAATGAAAGCAACCTATAGCAATTTTAAGTTGAGGCAGCAGCTGACAATGGAAAAGGAGCCTTTCTCTTTTCCCCCAAAGCAAAACAAAACAAACAAAAAAAAGACAGGCAAGCAGAACTGCCATCTAGTACTGACTTAGTTGACCCCCAGCTAGCAGAGGTAAGGATAGCATCACAGCAGCCCTAGTGTGGATGGAAGACACTACCACATGGTTTTCAAGGTTGCTTTTCAAAACATTTAACAGCAATAGACTCTAGAAGAGGAAAAAAGCACATAATTACAGTCATAAGGGAACATTTTTTGCATAGTTTCACTTTTTATGGATCAGTAAAAATTACACCAAGCATCACATGGCACGCGAAGAAGATTTTAATTCCATGGGTCTAATTCCTAGGACAATTCTGTTTGTCTTTCTCTCATTTAGTGACTAGATGATTTGTATCAGTGTTCTCATCAGAAAGGTATCTTCAACGATATACTGTAGTTAGGATTCAAGCATGCCACAGGCTCTGCCCTTCCCAGAGGCTAAACAACAATAACAACAATAATAATAATAGGAAGAGGAAAGGTTTGTAAACTGATCCAGACTTTCTTTGTGTCTTTACTGGAAATCTAGTGCATGGTGACAGCTGGTAAGAGAGAGACCCAATCCCCCCGGACAGCTAGTAACCCCATCACTCACAGACAGCTAACAACTTGGGCAAGACGAGCTGATGATCCCTTCACGTTAGCCAGTGACAGATGATTCACCTCACCAAATCATCAGTAGTTGGTACAAACATGACAATAAGTTTGGTCACATTGGAAAAACCATAACAGTAACAACTCTTACTGTTCCAGTGCTTTTTATCCTGCATATGAGCGTGTTTAGCACTACATTTCCTATGCAAGTGCAGGCATCTTGCGAATTTGATTCCTACACAGTAGGCTCCTCTGAATTGTGATCAACCTGACTAAGGACTCATCCTATAAAAAGCTATTTAGAGCAAAACCACAGCAAAACAAAAACACATTTAAGATGCATTTCAAAGATACATGCTGAAAATGGAAATAATAGTCTGAATACAAACAACCACATAATAATCCCCTGTGAAATTCTTGGGTACTTTAGCTTTTCATTTTCTCTTAATCTTTACTTGCAAACCTCCCATTAAGAAACAAAGCCCAGAAATTCCCACCTGTTAGTTAGCAGCAAGCCAAAGAGAACTGTGAAATCGTAAATTGATATCTCCATTACAGAACAAGCATTTTCTTTCAAATTCACAACAGTCATTTCCTTTGGGGATGCTACTCCCTGGCAAGCTGGCCTGGTGAAAATGCAGGCACTGGAATAACTCGTCTCACTAGAGAGCAGTTCTACTGTCAGGCGTACCGTCCTCTATAAGCTCATACGGAGAACTCCATCCTATCACATCCAGTGCTTGTCCCAGTTAAGGGGATTACAAAGTCTATGTTTGGCAAGAATGCCTGTTGTATAAATAACGTATGGATCCTTCATAACATATGGTTAGTCTTTCCTTTGCAACAGATCTAACTTTACCTAAATCCAGCAACAGCACTGCGCCGTTTTCACTGCCCACTTGCTTTCTATCTGGCCAAACTGAATCGTAACTAAGAGAGGACAGCTTTAATTGCATGCTGGCTAGGGTGCACAGATGGAACTCAGAAGCTTTACCTTGTATATCAAAGAGGAAAGCTTGCCCAAAATGACTGTAAAGAGTTGTAGCATAGCACAAATGTGGCACTACTTCATCAGTTCCTGCAATGTATTTCCTCTGTCACATTGTAAAGCCAATGGTGACATAAGTCCAAACAAATTAAGTGTTGTCAACTGTGTTAGCCTTTTGCCATTGCAGTGCCGTCTCCTGAATGTAGATCAGGCTAAATAATCCTTGAGGTACCAGTAACTACACTATATTTGTGGAAGTAACTCTCTTTTTATCCTCTGCTATTTCAGTATCCTTAATGTAACTTGCAGGCAACAAGTGAAAATCAACCATACTAGCCAGAGAGTAAGCACTTCATATTCTGTATGGAAATGGGATACATTCAAAAAGTAGGAAGTGGGATTATACACATCCGTTATAGACACAACAGTTCACACAACGATCATTTTCAGGCAACTGCATGAGCAAGTCTTGCTTCTGCAACAGAAAATATGTTGAACTTGTAAGTGAACCAAATGAGAGGGATGAGCCGTTCAGATTTATTTCAGACACTACATTTTGCTCAGATTTGGGTTATTCTAACCACTCTACTATGACAAGATCACACGTCTTCAGAACACATTAAACCAAAGCTGAAAGGGACGACTTATTCTATACGCAAAGTGATACACATTTCATTTCTGCTTGCATGAGTCTTCATGTAATAAAGGCAGACACAGGATACCGCAGAGAGTGTTTGGGGTAGGAGAAGCATCTCTGAGATGGGAAAGCTTGGGGGGTAGTACTGGCCTCTGAACTGCTGCAAGTGCAGGGTTGTTTCTTCCCCAGTGGTGTAACCCTGCAAGGGCTGGTGGGTCACCTGTGATCATTCACTAGAAGTGTGGAGAGATGAAGCAATATCCACAATGCCAGGCTATGCAGAAATCAAGGGCTGCGGATAACAATGTTCTTTAGCAAAAAGGACATTGGGCCATTCTTCAAGCTAGATAAATGTATGTAGAGCATATAGCAACAGGCCGTACCTGGTTTTGAAAGAGACACCTGGTTTAAACAGGAGAGAAGAGACAACTGACTGTGATGATGAGTAAGCAGTAGAGAGCAACAGCCCAGTCTAGACATGGAGGGTAGCTACAGCAAACCACGTAACTGAGCAGCTGGGAGTCTGCTCGTATCATACTCCCCAACACAGCAACGCAGAGCTGGCTACTGAAAGCAATATGAGTCATTTTAGAGATCTTCTTATTTAAAAATAATTTATATCTGGAAACAAAGACTTTTAAAGAAACCCACCCAGAGCTGCGGTAATCCTCTGGAGGCAAGTCCCCAGTGCAACAGTCCCTCAGTGGAGTTACGCAGCGCAGCACGTGCAGGTCTTAGAGCATCACCGGAGCAATAAACTCAGTCTTTTGGGCAGAGATTGCCTCGTGACTTGAGCCAGCAGAGCACTGGCATATCAGCTAAACAGCAAGGACAGGCTTCTGAGTGTGCTGTGTACAATATCCTCATCTGTAAGGTTGGCAGAGCTGAAGAGCATTTAAATTGGGGAGCTGGAGATGGGAGAGGAAATGGATGAAGTTCAGGGCTGCAAAACAGCCCCCTCTGAGAGCAAGTCCACAAATGGAACAATTTCCCATGACAGCATTTGAGATACACCACATATAAGACAGGTCATATATCAACCCCAGCCTACCTTTACAGGAAACATTTTGTTTTCATGGTACATTTAGCTAATACTGAATTATAATTGAGCTCATGTGACACTACCTATTATGCAAATACATTCATTATGATTCATGGTATTACAATAGGTAGTAAATGAATTGATAATTACATGACACTTAAAATAAATAGGATAACACTTCGTAAAATCACAGCTAAGTGTTACTTTTTACAACACATTATGTTCGTATCCTACTCTTAGAACAGACTGCAAGAGGTCTGGCGTAAGAGTGGCAATGCGGTATCTGCAACGAATAGACTGCAGCGTGCTTTCTCTTCATTAGCACGGAAGCGTACTATGTGTTTTAGATGCAATGAAGATATTTAATTAGAAAGCTGCCTAATGTACTCTCAATGTCTTATCATCCAGCTGTTGACCACAGGGAACCACACAGGATATTTCAGTTAATATGAACTAGATGAGTTTTTGCCCCTCTGAGATGATAAATACATTCATGCAGAAAGCTCCATATAGCTTTCTATAGCACAGGCATAGGCATTATTAAAAACAGTATTGGATAAAAAGCAGAATAAAATCAAGCTGTTCCTGGATTTCACAACAGGCTACAGAGGTTAATTACTACCCTACCTATCTAAATAGTACGAATTTGGAGACTGAAATGGAATTGGTGGCGTGGAAGACTTGTTTTTAATCAAAGGATAATGTACAACTGGATCTAAAACCCCACCGAACACCTGACAAATCATAAAATATGATTAGGGAGAGAAAGATGTTACATCTTTTCCCAAATAGCAAAATCCGGGCTAGTGACAGATCTTATTTAATTTCTTTGGGGGACCAAAATAAGGAATGCCAAAATAAACATAGCAAACAAATACACAACTGCAACAGGAGAGCAGAGAGACGCTAAAGAAGATTTCAACGTTGCTGAGACATAGCGGCAGCCTCTGCTGCACTGACTGGGCAGATAAAGAACTTCACTTTCTAGCCCAGTGAAGCTGGCTGCTTTTGCAAGTGTATGTAGCCCATCCGTTTAGGTTAAGAACATGCTGCAGTCAGCCAGCCAAAACCAAAACCCACCATCTCCTCAATGACTGAACTTCTTTGTCTTGTTTCCCGTGCCTGCTGCAAAGCACATTGGAACCATTTGAAGAATTTTAAGTCATGGTGATTCCCACTTTTAGAAAAGGAAAAGTTAAACAAAAACACCTCACTATTAACATAACAAGAAGCATCAGATACCAAGTCAAGATAATTTGTCTGACATGCAATAACATGTGGATAATATGTCTGTTTGACATGCAATAACATACAACTGTCAAGACTATTACATGAAAAAAAACCAAAATGTAGCAAGTTTGTGGACCGCTCAATTTCTGATGTTATTTTACATACCGGACCTGCAGCAGCGCGAATATTTTGTCCAGTTTTCTGTTCATTTTGCAGCCCTCAGCAATTTTAAATGAATAGCGTGCTCTGGCAGTTTCATAAATTTCCTAATTGGGTTCAGATCCCTCTCCCTCCCCCAAAAATATGTGTAGGTGAAGCACCTCGCTTCTGGTACTTTAATAAAGATCATCACTGTTGATTTCCCATATGGCCATCTTAAATGGCTGAAGAAAGACAACTAAACTAGCAATCAGAAAGCAATCAGTAGAGGTTAGTACAACATCTGTCTTCCCATCTTTTCCTTAGGCATAATGGGGTGTTTAAAGAGACACCACCAAGCAGAACTTAGCCCCAATTAAAGGTTTTGTGAAAAACTCAGAGAGCAATGTCAGAGCCAATACAGATGCTTACAAAATTTTAAGAAGTAATTACAAGGGAAAGCATCTTTTGAACTAAGCAAAAACTGCCCTGGGTTTGCCACTCAGTGCTGCGGCACCTCGCTGGTATGTGCAAAACTGACAGTGAAACTTGCCCAGAAACTGTCTGAAAATGGAAGTAAAGTTGCCTGGTTGCTCTCATCAGCTAAAGATGGATAGATGTCAAGCATACGCCAGATTACAAGTAGAAAGAGTAAATCCTGTTTTGAAATTCCTTCTCTAAATTATTTAAGAAGTTAGCAATAGATGTCAGGCTATTTTAATATACATTTCAATCCTCACATATTACTTCAAGACGTGTTTTGTTACTGAAATCTCATCACTTCTGCCAGGAAGACTGGCCTTGCAGGCACAGCCCCCAGCAAAATTAAGTGTCCAGCTGCATGAGCCAGAGAAGAGCAGCGGTGGAGAACTCTTCCTCTCTTTACATTCACCAACAAAGCAAGACTGATATGCAGAAAAAGGAGAAAGAAAAATAGCCCTATTCCACTCTAACTTGCAGAAGTTATTTTGGTCTAGAGCCTCAGAAGACAAAGGAGCAACTTCATAATCTCCATGTAAGCTTTTTGTACAGCCTTCTAATAAACAGAATTGCACCGAGGCATTCAAGGAAAATAATTTAGAAGTCTCACTAAAAGGTCAAGTGTATTTGTTTTTTGTAAATTCAGATTCAATAGCAGCTGGGAAATTGATATTGCTCATTTCTGAATTCCTATGAACATCATGGCTTTAAAAGCTTCAGTCAACAGGTTAATATTAATGGCTTTCTAGTCCATTTATGAGAGGTCACAGAAGGAAAATGGAGCAGAAACTGGGTAAGGCAAAATATAGAGTACAACCTGGACAGGAAGGCAAGGGGCGGGGGGGGGGGGAGCAAAACCACATAAAAGCATAACATAAAGAAGAAAATAATCTAGTTGCAAACAAGGATCTACACAGTATCTGCTGATGCCAACTCCACTTATGATCAATATTCTTCTGTGTTTGATTCTATATATAACATACGCTTTCCAAATAGAAATCTATTTGAAAGGTAGAACTGCATCATCTTTGAAGGGAAAAACACTTAAGTTAACATATATTAAGACATTAATGATTCATGTTGAAAGTCTAAAATGAATGTGAGAGCTTCCCACACCCAGTTGGCATAGGGGGAGGCGAGAAGAGCACCTTGCAAGCTATGAAAGCAAGCCATAATCTCCATAAGACTTCTCAGGAGCTGGGAAGGTGGGCAAAGAGGCAGAGCTCAGTGCAACTACTTATAAAGCAGAACCTAGCTTAAAAACTCCACTAAAAACCATTTCTGCTTCGGCTCACTCCCAAAGTAGGATATGTGGTTTATTCAAAAAGACGTCTTTAAATAGAAAGCTTTGCGGTCCTGACAGTATTCAGATAATACCTCATATGTTAAATAGACCCGAGATTTCTTTTCTCTTTATGTAATTTGACAAAACAACAAAGTAAAACAAAGTAATAGGTGCTCTGGTTGGGGAACTTGGAGTAAACATGTGCAATTCTCTCCATGCTGTTCCTTCCAGACAATTGTCTAAAAAAGCATGAAGCCTTGCTCCTGTTCCTGAACATCTTTAGAACAGCAGCAAAGGTTTGGCTCAGTGTAACCCCAGACAGGGACACAAAAATAAAGAGAAGCAACATTTTGTGACATCCATAGCCTTATGTATGCTGCTTACAGCTTCCGTCTGAGATTTATACGCTAATCCAAAGAGGTAATTAAAGAACAATTAAATTAAGATTTATAGAATGTGATGAAACTGGCACTAAAGAAGCAAACTACAGCACTGCAAACGACATAACATAAAATAGCATTTGAAGCATACTGCAATGAACCTGCTGCCTGATCTCGTGACGCTGCCACAGAGAGTCAATCAGGAAAGGTCTGCACTAGCAGCCATTGCAGGAAGCCCCAGGACCAAATTCGACACTCAGACAAGGTTCTTGTGCCACAAAGGGGAAGCCTATGACATTCTCAAAGCCAGGAGCAGTTAACCAGAGTCGATGGCTGATGAGTAGAAACACCCCACCAAAGGCAGGAAGGTGTCCACGGTGGGAAGGCCAAGTAGGCAGTGGTCTGCCTAAAACGAGCTGCGTCAAAAGCCTAAGAGCCAGGCAGGATTTGGCCACCTGGCTGGGGCCAACATTTAAAGCAAGAAAAAAGCACAGCAGACTAAATGCAAAGCACAATGGAGAGTCTGAAGAATGGAAAATGCAAGGGGATTTCCTTCCATATCAACCACAATTCTTGCTAGGGGGAATTTGCAGAAAAATTAATTACCCTCCCAAGATGTCTGGACAAGGTAGGACATCCTCTCCTTTCAGCCTGAGATAATTAATGGAAGATGGAGTCACCCTGGTGTGTTTATTAGGCTATTGCTAAAGATGAGTGCAATGCAGGGAGGCTGACAACTGTACCAGGCCACTTCTGTGATCTTTGCTCATTTTTCTCTGAAGTTTTTATTCATTTCCCAAAAATCAGGATATAGTTTTACTGCAAGAAAATAACTACCAAGAGGTGAAAGAGTGTAAAATGAATGCACTCTGTAATACTAGTCATTTATCATTTATATGAAGTGTGTAATTGCTGAAAACGGCTAACAGATTGCAGGTCAATAGGGTCAAAATGTGTACTTCCCACACCATTGAGGAGAACAACTCATTGTGTTTGTGCATAATATCGTAATTTTAAAACAGGACGAGATGCAGTTGCCGATATAAAGCAGCATCTCCTTCCCTTCAAAGGAGCGGTGCTGATTTACACCAGCTGCTGCTTCTGGCCCCATGTTTCACAGCATAAAATGGTCCTACTGAGATGTCAAGTTTTTGTCACTGGAGAAAACATCCCCTCAGCGATTTCTTTCCCAGTTCCACTTTGTAAATGTTGCAGGCAAAGGTATCCAGGCCCTGGTTTAAGGCTCCCAGAATGGCATCAGGGACCATATGCAGTTTCCAGTTCCCACAGGACAGTGGATTTCCCTGTCACAACAATCAGCAAGAGAGTTGTAAAATCTCCTCCTGCAACTTGGCAGGGGAAGGCATGGCTACGAGCGGTGTGCCAATTTGAGGACATGCCACACCTCGTGGGGACTTGGAGCTGTCAGGCACCGAGCAATTGCCCAGAGCTAAAGACCATGAGGGGATGCTTTGGCTAAACCTCTTGCGGGCACTAAGGATGAGGTGTTGTCTCGTCAAAGGAGATCTACGCTGTAATTCAGCGCGACGGCAGCATGTTCAAGCACATCTGAGCTAGCGTGATACCAGCTATCAATGGTGGAGTTGTCACCAGAACCAATATCCACAATCCCAAACAGGCAGGTACTGCCCATATTCAGCTTCACTGCTAATGGTTGCCCAGGTAGCTGAGCTCTGGGCTTTCACTGCAGACCTACGCTGAGACAGAGCACAGAGCAGTTGCTTTTGGCTCTGACCCTAGAGCTGTATAGCATTTTCTTTCATCTCCAGATTGCTGAGCATGTATAAACATGAATCTCCTGTGTAAAAACAAACCAAAACAAAAAGGAAAAAAAAAAAAAAAGGATGATCCCTTCCTTCTGCTGTAAATAACTTCTTAAAGCTGTTTCCATTTTAAAGCATTTGCAAATATCAAGAAAGTGTACAGTTAACATATCCAACATATTTTATTCGCAATTAGAGGAATAAAGGCACATTTTAAAAATAGTTATTGCATCTTTTGTGGAAGGTATCACACAATTAAGTACTGGAACCAGCTATGCACATTCATGCAGACGCAAACTAAAGATGTTCTTCTCTGCAGGACGTTTCAGCCGCCACTGCGTAGAGAGGTTAAAAAAAAAAAAAAAAGAAGAAACCAAGCAAGTCACAATGACAGACTGAGCAGAACAGTGACACCAGTCTACAATTCAGAGGTGCAATCACTCCTTGCAGATTTTCATCAGCTTTCTGACACTCCCCACTGAAAACTTCATTGTGCAGGCTAACATTTATTTTTTCTATTACATTGTTAGTTTTGTTCATCTCGACAGATATTAATATTGATACTAACATTACTCACACAAAAATACATTTTAAAAGGCAAATATTACAAAGACCTAA
>VZUD01000025.1:1553027-1589660 GCA_013401065.1 Cepphus grylle | reverse complement strand
TCGACTTTATCATCACTGGAATCTAGCTCTATACAATCAAAACATTCCCTAATGTACAGAGCCATCATCTTGATTCTTTCACCAAGGTATGGGTAAGTACCATCCTTTGCATGTTTTGCAAGAAAAGTCTGATATTGGTGATCTATTTTACATGCATGTCCATGAAAATATTAGCAAAGTACAATTTTTGGTCGACTAATTACTACCTATACCTTCTTTCTTGTTCTATGTCTTCAGCTTGATGCAGGGAGCCCATCTTTGTTGCTATGATGTGTTGCCATGTTTTCTTCCCTTTCATGAAACAAATGCACAGGCACTGCAACATACAAGACACTATCCCACCTGACAAGTCCCCTGAGAGTTCCCTAAAACGGAGGAGGGGGTGGGTTTTTTTCCTCATCATCAACCGAGAATCCAAGATGTAACTTAAACATATATATTCCATAAAAGAAATTTCAGCAGTTCCTAAGAAATATGTGCAATTAACAAAGGCTATAAAAAAAAATGTGTAAAAATTTTATTGCCATATCTGAAAAGACATAAAATAAATAGGCCAAAAATCTTGAACAGCTGCAAAGCTGAAGCTGGAAATGTACCAATTAAGACATACATGTTTCAAAAGGCCTTGAGAAGGAGAAGAGAAGAAAACAACTTAATCCCTAGCAATAACAAGCCATGTTCCAGTGCCCAGCCACAGGAATGAGAGGCAGACAAAGAAAAGAGGAACAGTGAAGCCTTTTTATCTGAGGCTAAAGAGCAGCAGATCATCCAGTGAGATTCTTCTATGGGATGTTTCAGAATAGAAAGAGGAAGGACATAGTTCTAATATTTCCCCAGGACACAACAGCCTTACAAGCTAAGAGGAATCCTTATTAAATATAATCTTAATGCTTTTTATTGTTTTCTTTTTGAGTAGCTTTAGGACTGCAAATCTAAGCTTTTAAGTAAGCACATTATTTCAATCATGTCTCATGAAGCAGTTTCCTCAGAGCAAGAGCACAAAAGATGTGCCACTTCCACGGAAGCAGCAGTCCCCAAAGCTATGGCACTGCAGCCCATCTACTCTAGCCAGTGCCCTAAAACACACTGCCTGGGGAACACCACACCGACAGCAAGCCAGGACTTAACTTCTCCTGCCTACCTGGTAGCATGGGACAGCAAGAGGCAGAAGCACATGCTGCTGAGCATGTGACAAGATAGTGATGGCAGCCCTGGAGGGGACAGTTACAGCTTGAAAGTCCAGTTCAGCTGGTGTACCACCAAATTCAGAAGAAAGGCTCTCCTCAAGCCGTGCCTCTCACAGCTACAGCTTGAAAGCAATTGTCCTCATACCTTGCTCACCAAAGAAGTGAAATAAAAGAAATTCTGCTAAATGCTTTACAATTCCATAGCATTTCTGGAAGACTTTATAAAGCCATTACATCCTTTTATTAGGATATGTTAACAGATTTTAGAAGAGTTTCTTTAGTGAGATTATTTTGGGGTGAGCAGTCATTTCGCAGATTTAATACAAGTTCTACACTTGCAGTATATTAACTGAGCTGAATTGCTATTGGGAAGTTAAACATATTGCAGAAGATGCTTTGCAGACTGAAACAGCAGTAAAAGTAAAAAAGAAGCTATTTTGTTGAGAAGATGCATTTTATTTCATAGTCAGAAACGTATGAAAGTATGTAGAGCATATAAAAGTGTTGACATTTCATCTAGAATAGTTTCAATTTGAGATAAAGAACCCGATTTCTTAGACCTCTTCTCAAATGTTAAAAAAAAAAAAACAAACAAAACCAAACAAACCCAAAAAAAACCCCAAAAAAATGAACACCCAAACAAACCCAAAAAACAAAACCAAACTGTAGAAGAAAGGAGTGCTCTATAACCACAATCTGAAGGGCACAAAGATCCTTTCAGCCAACAACCTGCTCTACAGAAATGCTTTCAGGTCATCATGATGCACTTCAGTGAAGAACCTCCTAGAAATACAGAGCTAAATCACAGAAGGTATGAAAAAAAAATATATATTTTCATTATATTCAAGGCATGATACAATACTGGAGAACATCAGTTAGGAGTCTGCTCTATTGTTTTCTAAAGAGATTGCATTACAAAGGAGTCTACTCACCAAAAAGTCTTATTTAGTTACTTATGGTGGTATCTCAGAGACAGCAGCCCTGAACTCCAAGTGTCACCTAAGTCCTCTTTGAACACTATACTATGACTGCAAAACTCTCAAAAGATGCATGAACACCACCAGACATCCTCCTCCTTCATCTTCCCAGTAACATCATGAATTACACTTCCATACAGGACACAGACTCCTAAATCCAACTTCAGTTTTAGAGATTTCGGAGCACCTGGTGTCTCAAGGGAAAGTTTTACTGAAAGGGTCTTCATACCAGAGTTCACTAGTAAACCTACTGAAATACATAACTCTTTTCACGCAGATTTCCACATTTAGAGCATGCTATCAGATGACACATGTAACATATCAATTAAGGAGTTGTTAATTTTGAAGCTTGTGAAGTTCCTGCTCCGCTCTAAAAGGAGCTGCTGAACAAAGCACACGGTCCCCATCTCTCTGTGAAGCCAAACTTTTTCAGCAGTACAGTTCAAGTGCAAAAGCGCAGCTTGGCACCCTACTAAGCTTAGCATAAACTTGGATACTCAAAAACATCCCTGTTTAGGGCTTTAGACTGCTCAAATTTGCACCCTATCGCACCTTAAATAATGCATTGTAAAACAAAGGATAACACTGTGACAAGGTAAGGAAGAATCTACCATATCCTCGCTTAAGTTCTCAAACAGCGGGTACATGAAGGGAAGACACTGTCATCTTCTTTTAAGGAAAAAAAAATTGTTATAAAGGGCTTGTCACTGTTTAATAAGAGGGCAAAAAAATTGTAACAAAGGGCTTGTCACTGTTTAATAAGAGGGCTGTGGGTATTTACCCTGACCTTTTAAAAGGCTTCTTGGCACATCAATATAATCAGATATTTACAAAGATGAAACATCACTCCTAAACTGAGAAATTGTGTTTCTGACTGTAGGTAGCTACAGATTGTTTTTATCTTGTCGTGTCCCAGTCAGAAACAATGTAGGATCCTAGTGGTTATATGACAAATTTCCTTATTCCTGTAACTATTCTGCAGCTGCAGTTCATTTGGAGCATTTTACCTCAAGGGTGCTGTCTCTCAGCAGTTTAACAATCACTACACTTTACATCCATTTCCATTAGGTATGTTCAGCGAGTTTCAGAAGGAGAGTTGTCATAGAGCAGAATGCCTGCTATCTAGCGGTATAAAACCCATTAAGACAACTTCGACTTAAGCTGCAGCGTATCAGGTTTCCAGAGGCAGTGAACTAATTCTTTTTTTTTCCCCACAGTAGAAAGTGCCTGCCTCCCACAGACACACTACGGTTAAAAGATAGTCTCTTCAGCAATTTAGTGAAAGGGGAATGGAAGGGGGTGAGCTGGGGAAGAGAAGAAGAAATTCCTGTATCTAACACACTATTCCAAGTGTTTGGATATTAACCAGCATTATAGGCACACATCTGCAAGTTTTTCTAGGTGGTCTGCAATTTTCTGACATCTTTGTTACCATTTGGAAAAACAGCTGTTGCACTAGCAGCATGTACACCTTGATTGGCTTATCTTCCAGTAGCTTCACTGTACCATTCACTTTGTGTTTCTCACATCCTCCCAACACCCCTCTCCCAGAAATTTCCAGCACAGACCACTCAAAACATATCCATAAAAAGTTAATATCTGCCTAAAATACCAGCAAAAGACTATCAGTCAAGTCTTCGATGTGCCCAGGTGTGTAAATAACTATCAAGTTTTACACCAAGCTTTCAAGTTTCGAGCTTCTGCCCCCCCCAAAATATAAGCAAAAATGACGAAACGCCCATTAGCCTTCTCATCACTCTTTTCAGGATGCTTCCTGTATGGATCTTCATCTCACACCAGGCTGAAGATTCATAATTATGACAACAGCAAGAGTGAAGTAAAGCTAAATACTGAGGGTCGATAGCTTTGCGTTTGCATTGGCATCACTGGAAATTCATGTTTATAAATAAGGGTCCTGTGTGTCAATAATGTTTGGGTTTTTTTCCCCAGTAATTGCTGGCTTATAAATAAAAATAAAAGCTGTAATTATACTTGTGCGTTCAACGTACCTTCCCTAATTAAAAACTACGCAACTGCATATCTTGTAATAACATTAGCTCTAATGCGTTTCCTTATAACTCTTGACTGACTAGAGCTGAAAAGTATGTGTGGTTTTCATTGTTTTTCCCAAATAAAGCCAGAGCGACTAGTCATTAAGTGACCACATACTAATTATTTTTGAAGCACCCATGCTCCACACTGTTTCTTGGGTCTAGTGAAAATCTGCGAGTGAATGATCACCAAACTCTGGTTTCAATAGTCTTCTCCATATTGCAAGAGGGCTTCTCTGCAACATGATTAGAAGCCACTTTGTCTTTAGGTTGCAGAAATAGAAGCATTCACAGATTTACAAGCTTTTCCAGAAGTCACTTGCAGGTCAAGCAGCAATCGTCAGTCATTGCAACACCTCAGCTACGGGGTTATAGTGAAACAATGGGCTACACAAAAATAAAATAAATCCCATGAAAACTACATTCAGTGAGAATGCATATCTAAAGAGGCCATACTGGAAATCTCTGAGCAGTAAATGTTCTCCTAATTAAGAGCTGGATGCATCTTTTATTCATGTATGATGTTATTTCACATTGCTAAGATAAATCTTTATAAACAGCAGAATTAAAACAGAATTATAAATAGAAGAATTTCCCTTCTGCAAAGAACCACATTTTCCTACTTAATTTCTTTCATTAGGAAAGCAAGGGGTGAACGGAACTATTTGTGAGTCTTCCTTGTTCCAGGTAAGAAGCAATCCACGGAGTAAAGGAGGGGGGAACTGAATATAGTGCTCTAACTACACAGGAGATATCATCTTCTAAAATACAACCTCTTTTAGCTTTCTTGAATTCCTTTTTACAGTTACCAACAGTGCCGTTTGTACATGCAGTGATACACAAACAGCCTCCCTGAGGAGACATTGACAGCATTTCACTAATATTGTGCTACAGCTCAAAACAGAGACTGCCAAGCGAGTGCACTGGCACAGAATATATGGCAGATCATATGCAGAACTCGAGAGCACAATAAATTAGAGAACACGTGTTCCATCCCAAATCCAAAAAGCTGGCCCTTCAGTATTAACACTGAAGTGACAAGCTTCCTTTGTCATGCCATAAATTCCGAAAAACACGCCCACACCATCATTTCCACAGCGTAAGAGTCAGCTGCGAATTCAGCGATGCGTACAAAACACGCTTGGTACAAAAGCACACTCTGAAACTTATATTGTACACATAACCCCAGCTGCTAAACCTGCACACCATAAACTCACAACTATTAGGCACAACAGGATTCCAGGGTGGATGCAACATGAATTTCATCATGGGTATGCGTGGGCCATCCGAATTATATGGCTGGTAATGCACAACACACACCCCATGACAAGTCAGCAACTCTCCTGAAGGACAAAATAGTTACACTCAGCATGGAGAAATGGGTAGCTGGAGATGTCAGTTCCTTTCCTCACTCCCTGCCTTACCCCAGGGGTGAAATCTGCTTCTGGTCTGTAGCTGATCCCATCCTTGGAGCGAGTGTAGTAGTCTATCTGCATTTCTGTGGCAGGCAGGATATACACCAGGACTATACCCAGTGTGTGCAGATGTATCTCTACCTTTAGAGAGAGACCTCTAATTCCAGCTCTAAACAGTACAGTAATTTGCAGCAAATAGTTCCCTTAATTCAAGGTACACCTTGAACACTTATTTAGGTACAAATTGGCACTTCTTTCTTGCTGCTTGCAGATTTAAAACAAGTTAAATGTATTTTGCAGTTTATTACCACACTCATAATTTAGCCTACTATAATAAAAGTCACAGTAAAGTTGATTTGGTAATGTTAATTTCAAAATACCATTTCTGGTATGATAACAGCATATATTTCCATTTCTTTATACCATCAATATTTACTATACGCAACTGAAATTTTCAAATATATTGAAAATGCTGCACCTCTATCTGTCAATCCTTACAATGCCACAGTCAGATTTCAACTGAAAAAAAAAATTCCCAGGTGTCTCTGCAAGCACAGCATTTTACATTTGCAAAAAGAGAGTTTTGTTAAATAATCTCACTTAAGATTACATGGAAAAACTGCAGCAAAGCCTAGAGCCCCAAATTCATGGATTTTAACTTAACCCCAAGCGCCATGAGGTAGAGCACGCTTACTTGATTCTCTGAGTGCTCAGATACGCTTTCTAGAATATGCCTTTAACTCCTGTGTGTAGGAGTGCAGGTTGGACAAAAAGCACGGAGAGATAACAGTATTACTGCTTTGACCTCTCAGTTACCTACATGGAAAAATATTTCTGGTTTAGATTATCATAGAAAACACAGCTTTGCAGCTGTTGAGATAGCACATTAGCATTCCTCTTTATGTCAGCCATTCACGTCCTACTCCACACCTCTAAAGGCAGTGGGCAAATCATCATGGGACTTTCAGGGGTGCAGGGCCATAATGGTACAAGCAAATTAAATAAAGCAACCACAATAAACCCTGGGAGAACTCCCAGAAAACATCATTCAAATCATCCAGAGCGATCCTTTCCGCAGGGCACATCCAAAATAGTTCCCGCGAATCAGGACTCCTTGAACGTGATCCTGAGCCCTCTTGATGTTATATTCCATATCTTCATCACTTACTACCAGAATATCAACAAAATATAACAACCTGTGAAAAGCTCTGTGAAGTTTGCAGTGTTTAACTGCTTGACAAGAGAGCAGAGAAGCATTATGCACAAGAGGTGACATTAATGTTAAAAGAATTCCTCCAGGTTTTTAAATAAAGGCTCAAGTGCTAAAAACCATATGTGAAGTGTTGTGATGGGCAGTTCGACTATTTATTGCTACCCTGCTCGTTGCGTAAATTCTACATCTACCGTCCTCTGCTAGAAAGGGGGAGGCTGCACAGCAAAAGTGGCAAGATGCTTTCAGCGACGGGGAGCGGGCTGGTCCCCTGCAGCGGCCGAGCACAGCCAAGCACAGCAAGCTTGCGGGCTGTAACAGGTGCCAGGTAGGAAAGAGGCGCCGCGGAGCACAGAGCTTCCAGTGTAAATATGGATTTGTACATCTCTGAGAGGAGCTGAATATGTGCCTGGAGGAGCATAGCCACAGGCGGCCTAAAAGAGATGATGATACAGAGAGGTGCCTACAGCTCCAGAGGGCAGTGAGGGAGGTTATTTAAGCGCACAAAGTCACTGATACCAGCTTTTCTCAGCAGCTGTAGCCCAAAGCAACATCAGAAGAAAGGTTCAACACTTCAAGGACCTGCTGGAGGTGGGGAAAGACTTTCTTTCAGACCTTTTCATTTAAATCTGCCTGACCCAACAGATCTGCATATTCTCTCTAAAAATATTTCTCTTGTTCTAGTTTATTAGTTTCTGTTTGTTATAATAAAACAAGGACCAGAGACTGGAAGCCACTTTGAGTGCTTTGGCACATCTGCCATGCAGAGAAGTTGAGGCTGTTCTGCCTCAAGGCCCTGGCTGACTCCAGGACCCGCACAAATGCCTTTTTAAACAACCATTTTCTCTTTCAACACATAAAAATTGGAGGATCTAAATCAATAGCTGGAGCTTACAATAGATGCAGAGCAGCTGTGGTTTTTAACAACGCGTGCAGCCGTGCGGGCTCCAAAATGAGCAGCTGCAGGGGTAGAAACAGCAGGGGAGGGGAAACCCTGCCAAGGCAAACCATTAGGTTGCAAGCCCTCAGCAGCGAGCATGCAAGAGGAAGGTAGCATTTTTAGCAACTTCTTTTTCCCCCCAGATCTATTTTGTAAGTAGCAGGAAGGAGTCATCGCATTTAATCTTAAAGTAATCCTCTTTAAGCCTAAAGTGCTTATGTCTCTGCGAGCAAAGCATTCTGCCAGCATTGTAAGGGACCGGAGGGATGAGCGAGCAGCAACATGCCAAGAGCTCCGTTTTCAGCAGAGAGCTCATCAGACAGGTATCAATGTCCACTTTCTGGCAGCTGACAGTTTATGGAGTTCCTAAGTACTATATTTTGTACAACTGGATAGAGTCTAGGGGAGGTACCACCTCATATTTACTTACATTTGTCAATACATTCAAAAAATGTACTAAACTATTGGTTTAGCCTTGGAGACTACAAGGTGAAGGACTGCACTTTCAGTAGCGCACTCTGCAGAGCCCCAGGGAATGCAAGTCAAACAGGAGGGAGGGGGAACCTCCACACAGATTTTTACCAGCCCTTTTCATGCCAGTAGGCAAAGGAGCAGATCTACACCACGTGCTGAGCCACACAGCTCTTCCAGGTGGGCACCTGCCCACAGAAGAAGCCAAACAAATGCTGTTACAGTAAGATGAAACACCTTACGCTGTCCCCCTTGCTCAAGAAAGCTCAAGGCTGTATGATGCAAACTCCAGCTGTACCTTATCAAGGCCCAGAGGCAATCAGGTTAGCTTAAATTAAGAATGGGGGAGCTGAAAATAACTCTAGTCCAACGTATATATTCTTCACAGCCCTGGGGGAAGCACATAAGAAACCATAAGAGATCCACTGTCATGCATGACAGCAGGTGAGTTGCAATAATCTTTTGCTCCCTGTGGTCTAAAAGCAAACATTACAATTCAGAATACTCCTCCCCCACCAGTATTTCTTAGATCCAGATTTTTAAGCCAGTGTACCCAATACTCTTCTCAATAGCATGGCTGCACTCTGCCAACCCATTATTGTTACTGCCAATAAACACGCCAATTTAGAAAGGGGTTGATTATGTAGTTCTATGTAGGACAGTATAATGATATATCTCAACAGCAATAATCATTGTTATCTATACTTGACAAGTGCAACATCCAAACTTTAAAATGAACCAGCCTCTTAAAGAATAAACCTTTTGTCAACAAAAGACATGCTTCTCCAGAACTTAAATACCAGCTAGAAGGAAAGCACAGCACCTGCTTAGACATTAAAATTATGTCTAAACAGGTGCTCTGCCTAATGTTATCCTCCATTAATACCTAGCCTGAGGTCTACTGAAGTCAACAAGAGAGCTTTATAATTGATTTCAGTGGGGTTTGGAATATGCCCTTACGTTGTACTGTCTCTTGTGCATACTACTCAATAAATGCTCCTGTCTGCTTCTAAAACCTTTTTCAGAAAAGGGTATTCTAATTTAAAAAAAAAAAAAATGTAACTTTTGGTTTACAGAAAGCAAAATTTAAAAAATAATTTGCAGGTATCAGACTGGAGGCTGAGGCTTGAATTTTCTCCCTTCAGGAGGAAGGAGCTCAGCCCTACGAACTGCTGCCTGTGGTGCAAAAATGCCACCTGGGAAATGCCAGAGTCCTGGGGGCAACCAAAGCACATGAGTTATCCCTGTACCTGCAGTTCCAGTAACTGTCATGGGCTGAGGCCCAGTGTAGTGATATGCAGCAGTATGCTGTGTGATCTCTTCCAAACAAGCTGCTCCCTCCCTCTCTTCCCTGGATCTACCTCTATGCCAGAGTACATACAATTGGCTTTGAAGGACAGCCTTACCGCTGACAACTGCACTTCACAGCACCGTGTTGTTTTCTCCAGGAGAACAAGTTTGCAGAGTACAGAAAGAGCCTATAACAAGGATGAGATCCTTTTCAAGTTTTCCCTTCTAACATGTTCTCTTTCTTTTGAATATACTAGTTTACTTCTGACTAAACATAATTATAGATGCCTATAGTCTCCTATAATTATGGATGATGCAGGTCCTTAAACTGCTGCCTGGGCTCTTCAGGTTGCAGATGGGTGTAGTTAACCAAGCACATGCTGAATCTGGGCTCAAGCACATCTGCTCTTCTGTCATTCTGCACTGAAGTCAACTTGTTATATCCAACCTGACACATCACAGTCCCTTCTGAGGTGGGCTCGGGAGGAAGGAGTACTGATGACATGTTTGTTTATAACCATGTTTATCAGACATATGTTACTTGATCTCATAAGCCGTAGGTAGATTATGCAGACAGCACTTCTGACAATAGCAAGCATCTCTGGGCTGCTCTTCATTGTGAGCAACGGCAGCAGAGGTGATGATGCACTAACCAAGTCTGAGCACCCTCAGAAACATTCCACCTGCTCCCAAGTAACACTCGTTCAACCTGGAAATGGATCAGATTTCTGAAGCTGACCAGCTGGTGATTGCCAGCCCAAGGTAAGTGAGCTACCCGTGTCTCCTTAGTAGTACCATCAAAGATCAGGTCCCATTTCCACCTTACATACTAATAGAAAGTGAAAATAAACTGGAAAACCAATACAGGTGTGCCCTCACTAATGAAGGAAGATTTGAAAAACTGATATCCTTTTGCCATTTCAATTGTTATTCATGGAGTAGGGAGTTTTATCAGTACGATCTGTTTTGACCAACATTAAATATCAAAATATCCCTTTTCTGGAAAACAGAATCTCATCTGTAACACTCCTTGCTTAGACTTCTACTATTTGTTCATCCACGTCTCTCATCTTCTCATTTTATTTTTATCATGATTCTTTGTACTAAGCTGAAGTGTAACCAACTATTTTTTTTTAAGTCAGAAATTACACCGAGTACCTTTTAACCAGACTTCCAAATAAATATAGCATATCTTGAAGAATACTAAATTCCAGGGAATTTCTATTTCCTACACTCTTGTATTAAGTCTATTATACCTTAAACACCTGCAGGCACAGTACTCACTTTTGCATCTTGAAATTAACTATGAAAAGGACTAGGAGTTCATCTAACTTAAAAGAAAAAGGAGAGGGGGAAATAAAGGAAAAATTCAAAGGTTATATTTGCACCATTGACCAGTCTCTGGAAAAATAGCACCTACCTCAGCAGTCACAGAGTCAGAGCTGCAGAAGGTTTTCTGGAGATTAGACATTTCATACACATTGGCCTTTAGGCATACAGCAAGATTAGTCCAAGTGGCCTGTTGACAGCATGATCCCCGCCTCTAACATGACCGGGATTAATTATTCTAGAGCAACCACCTTTGCCATCAGGTAAAACCAAAATTCAAGGCTATGCGGCCTTCTCCTCGATGCTTATGTTTAATAGGTTTTTATTGTTTCATTTCCTTCCAGAACCTGCTGACAAGCCAAGTTCAAGAAACATCCCAAAACTCTGCAATTGAGTCTCTTCAGGTTATTGCTGCTAGTAGGAATCAATTTGAAAAGAGTACCAATTCTTTCAGCAGTTTACTGAAAATAGTGTTTTGTATCACAAAGATTATTGGTTTATGACACTATGAAAAATAATCAAAAGTCCTAAAATACACACCGGTTTCAGCAGACACTAACATGGTATTATCTGGCTCATAAACCCAGCACACACACACAATGCCACAAGCTCAGCTAAACACCTAGGAAGAACCCTAGGATGAAATACATCCCACCAGTTGGCTGTTCAACAATCAACAAAAATTCACAACCGGTATAAATTCCAGCTGCTCTTTTAGCACTGCCAGTCACGGGTAATGACCTTATTCTTCTTGCCAGGCAAGCAGTTACAGAATTACAGCCATCTTCCCACTTGGATTGGGATGTAGGTCTGCAGGTTTAACCTCTGAAGGCAGAATTTGAAGGAAGAAACGTTTCTCTAAAGCTGCTGATGAAAACACTCATTTGAAATTAAGAGTTTCAAATGTTGCCAATGGCCTCAGAGCCACTCCTAGATTTCCTTATATTGTCAAGAACAGAGTCTTGCAGCCCTCCAGGTCAACAGCCAACCACATTTTTTCTGCTTAAGCAGAAACCACAGGGAATAGTCTTAAGTATTTAAATCTTGTCTTCATTTGCAAGAACCACTTAGAGGTGGATGCAGAGCTTGGAATAATAAATCAATCCAATTCTAGCACAAGACCAAACAGGATTTTCACTGACTGGAACAGAAAGCTTAAAATTCACTTGGGTGGCCCAAACAAACCTGTACTCCAGCACTGATTTCAAAATACTCCTTTACTAATTACTTAAGGAACCAGTATTCAACCCCACCCTAGGGCTCAAATACTCTTTTAAGAATAAGATTATAACCTCAGCAAACGATATTAATACTTTACACACACAAGGTCTTTCCGTGAGGCACAGTGAGCTTAAGTAAAACTCTCTATACACCTCTTAAGTATCAACAGAGGAGAATTTGGAAAATGAGGATGAGGGCACTTAGCAAATGAGAGTTTTATGAATCACACCTCTATGCTGAATACTGGATTTCCTACCATAAAATTGTAAAGTTAATTTTCTCTAAATTTCTAATGAAGTTGCGATGTGCCCTCAGTGGTATAAAATGCTAATAATCTCCATACCTTAAAGACTAAAGAAAAATATGTTTTCCTCTGAGTTCTCCTGGGGTGGAGGGGGACAGAAGTAGAAGAGGAAAGAAAAAAAAATGTTTCCTAATAGATTACATCACCATTTCAATAAAACACAAAACAATTAAAAACAACTAAACCCAGTGCATACTTTCTACTCTAGTTTGCTCTTAAGAATTTGTGATTCAAAGCAACCTGAAAACAAATAGATAGTTTTCATATAAAAGTTACACACCAAGCATATTTATGCATACCTTTTGGAAAGTAACCTTTACATACCATCCAGTCTGCTTTCTGTTTTGAATTATATATGCAAACAGATATATATTTTTATACATATACACACAATCATAGAATCGCCTAGGTTGGAAGGGACCTTTCAGATCATTGAGTGCAACAATCAACCTAACTCTGACAAAAACCATCACTAAACCATATCTCTCAGCACTACGTCTACCTATCTTTTTTTAAATACCTCCAGGGATGGTGACTCCACCACTTCCCTGGCAGCCTGTTCCAATGCTTGATAACTTTCAGTGTAAAAATTTTTCCTGATATCCAGTCTAAACCTCCCCTGGGGCAACTTGAGGCCGTTTCCTCTCGTCCTATCACCTATTACTTGTGAGAAGAAACTGACCCCCACCTCTACGGCCTCCTTTCAGGTAGTTGTAGGGAGTGATAAGGTCTCCCCTCAGCCTCCTTTTCTCCAGGCTAAACAACCCCAGCTCCCTCAGCCGCTCCTCATAAGACTTGTTCTCCAGACCCCTCACCAGCTTTGTTGCCATTCTCTGGACCCACTCCAGCACCTCAATGTCTTTCTTGTGGTGAGGGGCCCAAAACTGGACACAGCACTCGAGGTGGGGCCTCACCAGTGCTGAATACAGAGGTACAATCACTTCCCTAGTCCTAGTCACTGCACTGTTCCTGATACAGGCCAGGATGCTGTTGGCCTTCTTGGCCACCTGGGCACACTGCTGGCTCACATTCAGCCGGCAGTCCACCAACACCCCCAGGTCCTTTTCCACCAGGCAGCTCTCCAGCTGCATGGAGTTGTTGTGACCCAAGTGCAGGACCTGGCACTTGGCGTTGTTGAACCTCAAACAATCGGCCTCAGCCCATTGATCCAGTGTGTATGTCTGTGTGTCTCCTGCTTTAGATGGTACTTGTGTGCATTCAAAAGGAAACTCATCTTTCCGGAGGGTTCTTCCAAGACTGTGCAACAAATCCCCAGTAATGACACACCTCTACACCTCCTGATCATTATGAAAAGGTTCTGTGTTTAACACCCTTCTACCAATTTAAATGCAACACTACACAAAAATAAATTACTACCTTAAAATAAATGCCGGTGTACAGTAACAAAGGGATGGAAACCTAGATGTATCTTATCTGTTGCATACAGCTATTCTTAACACATGCATCCTAGGTAGTATGGTTTAAGATGAACTGCACAACTGCTTTGAATATACAATGGGATAGTGAAAGGTATGGACAATTCAAGTGACATTTGCTCCTTCTGTCAGCACCCACAGTACAGTTTCCATGTAAAAATTTTATCTTCAAACTTAGACTTTCCAGCATTATTCATTCGGCAAAAATGGCCCTTTTGGCTACAGTCCCTGGGAAGCAGTTGCACTGTACCTATGAACGAATGGCAGGTCTATCTTGGGGAATCTGAAAGCCACTGATGTTTTTTTATCAGCAGTCCTATCAAACTCACCAAGGTGAGAGTGTCCACTGAGAGCCTAGGGTTTTTACAGTTAAAATGAATACAAATTTCAGCCTGTAGCCCATGAACCATATCCCTCAAGAACAAAGAAAATTCCTATCAATGACTCCTCATCGAAGCTGCCAACAAGGTAAATTAATTCATGCATCTGAGCCCTCATGGTCTTCTGTTCATTAGCTCCTGAAACATTTCTTACAGTTATTCCTATTGAACACTGCTCCCTAGAGTCTTAAGAAGTTGCTTTGGGGGAAAAACAACATGTAAACCTTGGTTAAGTGCATTCCCTTTTCCATAAAGACTCTTTTCTTCCAAATTGTCTCTGAAGCAAGAATCCTCCTGTGAACAGGTTCCAGGGAAGGACCCAACTCGAGAAAAGCAACTGTATAAACAACATTAAAATCTTCTTGTAAGCATAGCTCAAAACGACCAACAGTAAACTGACATAAATCACACTCAATAAAGTGAATAAAAGTTTAGGAGGAAAATGCACCTAACACTTTATTCTGCATTATTCACCTTTGCAGATTAAAAATGAAAAGAAGAAAAGTTGGCAGGATTTACCATTTCCCTGCTCTTCTTTAAACTACTTTGCTTATCCTTATTTCTGAGAGAGATATAAAGGGACTCATATGGAGAGAAAAGCCCTTATAGTGTGATGCTGCTTTTCCAGTATGGTTTTATTAGATTCATAGTGCATGACTGAAAGGACCTCATTGTAAACAGCTGATTGGGTTTTAAAGCAGTGGATAATCAGTTGGGTAAATTACCATTTACTGTCTTTAGGACTTACACACTCTGGGAACACAAGCCCACCAGCGACTGACTGGGGTATTATACTCCCGCTTAGCTGCTTCAACAGTAAGACTGTCCCTGGTGTTGTATGGGGCAGAGATACGGACCTTGAGGAAAGCAAATGAATATCGACTTGCAGCAACAGAGATGACACGTCTCGGGAGGATCCCTGATGTTAGCAGAAGACAAAAAATGAGAGGGAATGACATCAGAAGCATGCTGCGAATAAAAAGCAGCGCCAGGCTGCCATGACAGAACTGGAAATGCTGCTGAGTGGGAGGTACCTGTTTACCACCTTTCATAAAAAAAGAGAAGAAAGGAGTTTTTTCTCTATAAAACCTCTCCAGCTAGACACAGTAAAAATATATCCATACACTAATAAAAACAAAAACATCAAATGTGACTTCAACATGTCTAGGCTTGTGACTATTCAGAAACCCATGTCAGACCTCCAAGCAATAGCTGGGAAGATGGAAGAGAAAAGCATTTACCACTTTCATTAACAACTAATCTGTTCAGGACTTTCCAAAGTAGCATTCTATTCCAGAGTGTAATTGCCTCTTAGAAAACTAAAATGAAAACCACTATGTTCTTAAAAATATTTCAACTGTTTACTACAATAATTTTCAAATGCTTTTATCTTTATTTCCTTTCACTTGTCTGTGACATAACATTTGGTTAGATCACACCACCACTCGTGATTTGATCTCTGGCTCGGTGCTGATCTGCCAACTGGTGCAATCAATCTGTAAGTACAGGAGCAAGGTCTTTATACTCATTTATTTTACAGAGCAAAAATTTTTGCTGGATGTTACTCCAGAGTCGGGAGGAGAGTTATCTACAATAGGTGGAAATATAGTATTAAAACATAACAGAGCATCTACCACTTATGGAAATAGAGACTCCACGAGTTGGGAATTTTGAGGTCTTTATTCTCTATAGTCTACTGGACAGAACTTAATGTGAAACATTACAGTCTTCCTCAAGACACTATAATACTTAGTTTTCTCTTTTTGTTGTTGGTGTTCTTTCTTTCAACATATAGATTCGATATACAAAAATGAGGGACAGAAGAAAAAAGAAAAAAGAGTAGTTTATATTATTTTCCACTTCTCCTTTTCAAGGAAAGGGAAACAAAAGAGCAACAGTAGCTAGTTAACAGCTGAATTATGTCAGAGCTGTTTTGAGCCTGGTTATACTACATGAAGAGTCAGGTAACTTAAAGGAAAACATATTAGTTTGTGGGGGGAGGTTTGGGGGTTTTTTTGTTTGATTGTTTTATTGATTTTTTTTCATTTTTTTTCCTTCTTTGGCTTACTTTTTTTACATTTATGTTATTTCATTGTAAACACACATGAGAATAAAGTAGTTCCAGCTATATTTACAATCTAAAGTCATTATGCCTAAAAAGAGCAAATGTAGTGTGTAATTTTAGAGGGAACCTTGGGAACTAGAGATTAGAAGACTGAAGCTACAAGGATACCCAAAGAAGTTATTAAGGAAGTGGTATGTTAAGCGTCTAAAATATCACACAACATTTCATAAAGAGATGGATTTGCCAAGAGCAATATGCATCAACCCAGCTCAAATTCATACTATGACAGGGCTACAGAAAATGGGGAAAGAAATAGCATTAAAATCAGGAAATAGGCGCAGCGTTTTTTAAATACAGCAGAAATCACATTACATAACCAAACTAGGTAAAACCAATATAGCCAACGATTTTTCAACTTTCCTCATTTATGGATCAATGACTATTTTGCAGAAGAGGTATGAGCACCCTGGAAACTTTACATACACAAAAATACTGATTTGCATTGCCTGTTGCAAACTCTTAGAAGCAATGGATGCTGTCTGTCCCCAAGACCCCAGAGAAGACAGCTGCATGATGACAACAGGGTTGTCTGCTCAGGCACCAGTGCAAGTCTGAGTATCAACAATTTTATGTCAAATCAAGGGGTTATTTCAACCTAGGAATGTGATTCAGGCTTGCTCCTGTCAAAACCTCCATTAATAACCTGGATGGCAAAATAAAGAGACTCTGTGCACGTCACCAAGATCTTTGCAAGCCCTTGGACCACTGGTTCAGAATTCTAAGTGATCTTGATAGATAAATAGCCTGAAATCAATAAAATAAGATTTAATAAAGAAAAGTCATGCCACACAAGAGGATGGGGAGAAAATTGAATAAAAATAGCAAAATAAGGAATAACAACTTAGTCAGCTACACCACCCAGAAAAGGAGTGTGGTATTTAGAGTGGGCTGCAAACTGAATACCGGCCCACAGAGTGATAGTGTTCCAAAAGAAGCATTTAAAAAAAAAAGTCACTCTGAAACAACCCTAAAAGGAGCATCACTACTGTGTCCACTTCTATTTTTTCCATTCCACTTCTGTATAGCTCAAAAATCTGGTTTTTAACAGCTTTGACATAGCAAAGAACTACTCTTCCTTCTTTAGAACTTGGCACAGAGTTTGTGGCACAGAGTTTGTGTAAAAAATTAGTCATTTTCGCCAGTTACTTCCAGGCTGAATTCTGCACCAACTCTTTCACAGTGCTTTTTAACCACATTATCAGTAACAAAATCAATACCACACTTAATTTTTCATTTGCCCACCTCCCACTTTGGAAGCCAGACCTGTGGGAGCAGTCCAGGGTCACAAGTTCCTACTGTGACAAAACCTTTTCATTAGGTCAATGCACCTCATCCTGAGCCGACACTGCACATCAGCGTCAAAAAGTTGTAGGTGAGCACTACTGGTGGTACACATCACTTTTAATGAGAACAAGCTTATTCCATGCTTACTCCTCAGGTGCTTTTTTGCTGTCTCCACAGTCGGGTTTATGCACAGGTCAGCAATTAGATTCCCAACCAAGTTGATATTATTCAAAAATAAACCACGAGAGACAAAACAATTAATTCGTCTATGATCCTTCAAACATAGATGCATGTATATTTTCTGTCAGAAAAAAAATACAAAGGAAGACTGACTTCTTGTTAGCATTTGATTTAAATTAGATGCTCTGCTTATAAGAATACAGACTGGCTTTCGCAGACTTTTTTCCTCCAGAGTTTTGTTATGACAAGCGAAATTACCTGTTTCTTAGGTCTATACCACAATTTACAGTAGGAGCTGCTGGGATAAAGAGAAATGGGAGATGCAATGAAAATGGCTGAGGCCTCTCTCCCCCTCCCTCCCTTTTCATTCATGCAGTGGTGTTTGATGGAGCATCAGATTAGAAATATTTGCTCTCTCGGTATCTTTTTATACTTGTCCAGGTTGTCATCAGTAAAAAGTGAGGCTTCAATGCTATTGTTAAACCTTGGATAAAGCTCAGATGTAAATATTTCATGCTATAAATTTATATGTCATTGTCAGATCTGCTGTATATATAAATCTCCTACCAATGTCATAGAAGAAGCAGAACTGTCATCGTTTTCACAATCACGTTGAAGATTTGCTGCATGTTCCTGGAAGACTGGATCAAGAAACACATGATGGCTGCAAGAATAGTTTCTGCACTCCCCCGTAAAAATAAAATCAAATCTACTTCTACAACCAAACAACCACCCTTTATTTGAATTATGGTATGTACCAATAAACTTATTTTACCTTGGCCACCTGCCATATCCTTATTTATCGTTGCATTTATCTTGATCAGAACTTTACTGTACTTTCATCAAAAGACCTTTAAAAGGGTGCTTTTTTCTTTCCAGAAATCTTTTTATCAATACTATCTTTCTTAACGATAATTATGAACTATGAATTTACATATCTGGATAACATGCACAGCAGGATATCTGTATGTATTTGTCTCTCTTTTGATGTTGATAACATGATAACTGAACTTAAACAAATAAGAGGACATAATCAAGAGGTCGGCAAGATATCACCATGATCACAGTGTTTGACAGTATATACACCACATGGTGTCCAAAACGCAACCTGTGTTAAACCAAAAGCTACAAAAGTGCAACTGGTTTCTACCGTAAGTGCCAAGATAAAAGATTGCTGCGTTTATGACACAGTATACTCAAATAGCCCAGGTAAGGATTTAACTCTTATTAAACTGAAAAGAAATAGCATTGTGCAAATTGCAAACTAAGGTCATGTTGACACATTTCAATCATTAACAAAAGTACCAAAACCAATCTGAACATCTCTGCAATGCATATGTATGTTTGTAATACTGCGGATGGTTTTGTTATCAACTGTGTATTGTCTAGCAAAAATGTAACTTTCTTTACATTAAAAGCTGTCACTATGACATTATGAATCAAAGAGCTTCATATCATACCTTCCCCACCACACAGATTTGTAGAAAGTTTATACTAATTAAAACAAAACCTCCACCAAAATTTGCCAAGGAACTATAAACGCAGAGAGATATAGTGCAGACATTTCATATATTTACCTTCATGCACTTGTTTTGTCTTCATGCAACAAGGACTCAGAGCAACAGAACTAGTAAACATTTTTAGTTGAGAGATAAGGATGATCATTTCCTTCCCCCCGCCTTAAGATATATTTATTTTCATGAAATTAATTCTTGCCCTTAGTTTGCCCATTCTCTTGACATCACTACGTCCAACTGAAGTAGGTGCCAGACCACTCTAATGCTGTTGAGCCAACCGCAGTGTTTAAGAACTGTGTTAACATTTTCCTCATCTCAAATGCTCTGTGCAGTCTCAGGATTTTCCAAGAAACAACCAACACTTGAAATTATTCACAATGTTTTAGGATATCTCTTGGCTAATAAAAAATTTTGATAAAACATGCAACATTTATGCTGGTTTGGCAGTTCTAATAATACAAGACAAATATTTTGTGGCAACAGTAACATTAGAACTAGGAAAAAGCAATTTTTCCTCTGTTTAGCAACAGAATTGATAAATACAGTTTAGTCTGCTGAGGTGTAACTCCAAAATACACACATACATTCACTCTGGCTCAGCAGATATCTTTCCTTCAGAAATAAACTTAAAAATTCCCAAGATAAAATTAAAGATTATGTAAATGACATTTTTTTCAAATCTACAAGAAATGAAGTTTTTAAATGCCAAAACACTGTTTTGATTTAAAAAAAAAAATCTTTATCAATATTATTTAACAAAAATTTAGTTGCAAATTTGACCCAGAATGAACTGAGAATTCATTGCAATTCTTCTGGTAATTCCTTTTCAGTCCAGTTACTACTTAGGGAAAAAAGTGTCCATATCACGCGGTGGCAACACATTTGCAAACAGAGCCATATTTTATAAAAACCATAAGAACGGAAATAGTATAATGTCAAAGAAAAAGACCTTTTGGAGAATCAAAAGACTCCCTTTCCTTTTCTGTATCTCTATTTAAACCTGTTTAGTTTATGGAGAAATAATTTCCTTTCTGTGGCAAAAATTCAATAGCCAGTTTAATTTCACTTTTTCTACTATTAACATTGCTGATGCTTAATTTATTAAGCAGACAATTTCTAGAGAGTATACACACTCTGGGAACACAGAGAAAGATAACCTAGTCATTTATTCAGATAAACATCCACTTATTTATCCTTCCTGCATAAAATAAATCAGTCCTAAGCCCCAGAGAAATCCAGTTTGTAATCTTCATCTCCACTTTATATTAACACTATTTTCTTAACAACTATCTTCAAGGATACTCCTGTTTGGCTTCTGTGCCCCACAGCAGCAGCACTTCTGTTTTCTTCCCCCTGGAGCAGCAGGTAAGGTTGGGATAAGCATCCTTTGATAGAAATTCTGTAACTGGGTCCTCTACGATAAGGGTGAGTTTTCACCCAATAACTGGATAGTCCAGCCACTCTGCAGCTAGGGCTCTAGTAACTCTAACAGAAAGAAATCACTGCCTCTCTCTGGAGCGAAGACCAGAGCTTTGTTGACAAAGTCCTTGGACAAGCCCCCATAAAGCCTTGTGTTCAGAACAAAACCAAGCATAAAGACTTATGCACCAATATATGGGGAAAATGCTGCTGCTCACCTTCTCACTTCCTGCACTTCTATGGCATCTGCTTTAACTCCTCAGTGAGCCAACAGGCCAAAGGAACATCAGTCACTTCCAGTCCTGCTCTTAATATCAATATTCCCCAGGATTAAAGAGCACAGATGTTAATATGGTTGCAATCAAAGAAGCACAGGTGAAGCTGAATACAAAGGGTTCCGAGTTTATTTATCCATTTAAAAATATGGATTTTTCCACAAGAATGCACTACTGAAATATTTTAATTTGTCCAACCACATAACTGTTTTGTTTCAGATGACTGCATTAAGCATGGTTATACCCAATGAGAGCAAATACACAGTCAGCTCAGCATGACCAACAGTGAATGCAAGGGAACCAAATGAGGATAGGGCAATTGCATAGTAACTTACCCCAAAATAGTCTTCTGGGTCCAGCAGTGATAGCTTATTTAATATCCCTCAAGGGAGGGTTTTTTTTTTTTTCCCATTGACCCATACAGTAGGATTTTTTTGTTTCCTTTTGGGGTTTTGTTTTCTATTTAGCTTTTTATCACCCCAAAACCCTGCAGTAATAAGTTCCACATTCCAATTACATGTTGCATGAAGAACCAAGCAGCTGTTAAATGATGCCCATAGTTTCTTGTACAGGGACAACCAAACAATTATTTGCTATTTACCCTCTTTGATCCCCTCATAACTCCTTGAAGCTTTCATTACATCACACTTGTCTTTACACCCCCTTTCCCACCTTATTTTTCTTCCTATGGAAGCCTTCTTTCATCCTTACAATCATTTTTAACACTCTTTTTGACCTTTTTACAATTCTGTAATGTCCACTTTGAGACGGAAGAGTCAGAACTCCAGGCAGTATTCAAGATGGAGCTGAACCATGGATTTATACAGTGGCCCAATAATGATCTCTGTTTTGCCCTCCGTTTCTTCTCTAGTACTTCCAAATCTTTATTCCCTTTTTTTTGATTGAAACTAGACAGTAAATGTCAATGCCATCATTTAGGACAACACCAGTATCTTGTTCTTGAGCAGTAACAGCCTGTTTAAAGCCCATCATTTTATTTAAGATATTTTTGCCCCCAGGGTGCATCACCTAGATTGAATTTCATCTGCCATTTTATCTTCCAGTTACTCAAAATCAATCTACCTCTGCTACAAATGCTGAAGTTACCTTTACCTCATTTTGCTTCGTCCCCACTGGCAAGGATATATTATTCCCTGTCTGGCATAAAACTTATCTCCCTGAGCCACCAAGTCATATGATGGGAGCGACAGCAAACCATGGGAGAAAATACTAGCCTGAAGAATCTCAGTCCATAAATGTGAATAGCAACACGACATCTGATGCATTAAAACTACCAAGTGGTCCTACTAAAACTGAGGGCGATAGGGAATTATATCAAGCTGGCTTGAAGCAACATGTTTTCTACTCTGTGGAAAGATTTTTATCCTATCTAGGTTAAAAGCAAGCCTTGAAATATTGTCAAATCCATTCTGCAGGATGGAAACAGTAGTTCTCCAGCAGCTGCACTGATGTACAATCAATAGTATATATATATACACATAGCCACATACACAAAGATGCAACTGCCGCAACTGGGGGGGTGGGTGCGATTTTTTTGCCTTTTTTTTATACTTTTAAAAGATGTGAGAAGCAACATTTTATTGTTTACTCAGTCTTTGCAAACAGTGTTGAACTTCTATTTTTCTTTATTCCAACGTTAATCCAATATAGTATCCTGAAAGTAATAGTAATTTTATATTAGCACTATTGTATCAAGATAAAATAATGAAAGGAGCTCACTTGTTTTCTCACAATGGTTTTCTTCTCATACTTATTTTTACCCTACTCTAGCAGTATCGGCCAAGCATGTTAAAGACAATTGCAGCCAGAGCACTTCAAAAAGGTGAACCAAACACTGTTTTTTGATTCCCCTGATCTGCAGCCTTGAGCAAATTATTGTAACAGCTCTGTATAATGTTTTCAATAGGAAATTTTTATTATAATTGAGATATTGTAAGACTCATTCAATGCAGAGGCCCTTGATCAAATAGTGTTTTATAAATACAAGGGCTTTAATTTTACATTGATTTCTCTCTCACAAAACCCTATTGTAATCAGTGGAACTGCACCCCTGCAAAGGCAGATCTGAGTTTCTACTAGAGTATTTTTTATTATTTCTTCTAAGCTGATAACAGTAAGTCTAGATATATTAGTCACCAAAGATTTTAAAGCTTCCTCCTCTCCCGGCTCAAAAAACCCTACATTCATGAGCAATAGTAGGTAACATTTACTATGACTATAGCTGAGGGGAATACAAAACTAATACTGGGGCTCTATTTCTACAAGGTTGCCTTTTTCAAGTTTCCATGCTAAAATTCCTGCTCCTTTTGTTCAGTGAAAAAGTCACTCCTAATCACATTTATCTTATTATAGCACACACACACTCCCAAGGAAGACCTTATTTGGGAATAACCATCACACCCCTCAAGTACCCATTCGGCTCCTCAGAGAGGTAGCTCCCATCCACCACTGAAACCCAACAGAACAGTCTTCGACTACTACAGAATGAAAGTTATATGCAGTAAATCCTCCAAAACAACAAAGACACACAACCTGAGAAACTGGTTCAAATCATCAAATCCCATCCCCAGTGCATATGCAGTGCACCCTAAAATACGTTAGCTGTCACTGTAAATTAGGACACACAACGAGCACCTCCTGCATTTTGTTGCTCCCTGAGCAAGAATTTGTTTCCTGAGATAAATTAGTATGTGTGGCCTTCATATGTCTAGCTTAAGTGATAATGAAATGAACACTGACAGGAATCAGTGATTAAAATGTATTTTTAAATACCAGAATATTTTTTTTAATTTTTTTTTAAGCTTCAGCTGAACAGAGCTGTTGACAGTACAAGTCACCGTCTAGCTGTCCCATGTGGTACAGAAACAGTGAGACAGGGAAACCATTTTCTGCAGTGTATCGTGCCAAGCTAAGTCTGTCCCTGCTAATGTCAACAATAACTCAGGGACTCAAAAAGGCAGCTAGAGTCATAGCCAGGCAGAGTGCTTTTTACTTTAAGAGCTAGGAGAGGACCATTTAGTTTTCCTTTGATTGCTCAGTCCACTACCTCTTTCCCGCATTCGCCATCTCTTCTCCTGAAGTCAGAAAGGTGTTCATCTCCCACAGCTTCCAGGAGAATTTCTCCCCAGTGCAACAGCCTGCAAAACTAACACCTACTAACCTGAGTTTTATTTGGCACGTTGTTTAAAATAGAGAAAACCTCGAGCAAAAAGAACATTAATCAGAACATATGTTGAACTGCTCACTGTAAATAACGTAGCTAGCAAGGCTGCTGATTTTTTTACCAGGAAGCAGAAGAGATTAGACGTATACTTCACAAAACCGGAGACATCCACGTCGCAGCCAGTTACCTACCCTTCTCGCCTCCCTCGGCCTGCAGAACCCTGTATTTCAAGGCTCAGGAAATCCATGCGCAAATCTCTCTGTACACAAACATGCAAGAGCAATTAACACACTAATTTCATGGCTCAATCCCAGCCTTGGCACAACCTTTCAGGGATTATTCCCCACTTTCCTACAAGTCCATTTTTAAATACTGCTGCCACAGCTCTGCGCAACCTTTCAAGGCCTCTTTCAGAGATACCAAAGCAACTAGAGACACTTTATCTTTCATGACCATTGTTAAGGTCCTGTACTTCTCAATTTCCACATATCCCATGCCCAGGTGAGTTTTTGTGCCTGCACAGACTTGGAAGGATCCTTCTTCTCCTTTTTTACATGCTTTGAGGAACAAAAGCAGAGGGGAAGAACATGGAACTGTTACCAGTACCGATAACTAAATTCAGATACTGGTACATTATTTATCAGCCATTGAAATGAATAGCACTTACCACACTGAATCCTTCTTTATTTCACACTTGACTGTTTTCTTTGAGGCACAAAAGTAGCCAGAAGAATAGAAATGAGGCACAGTTCTGTGGAAAAGCTCCATCAATGCTGCCCACACCTTGCCCCTTCAAGCAATCTAGGAACACAATTGTTCCCAGGGCTGGATAAAACATATCCTATGTGTTTTTCACAACTCTCATCCCAATATTTAGCATTCAGCAAGGCTGGTGTGCAATTTTTCACCCAAGTCATAAAGCACCTTTTCTGCTTCCCAACTGAACGGTGATAACTGCTGAAAAAAAATAAAGTGAATAACTAATAGCAAAACATGAATAGCAAATGCTCCGGGACATGTATGAATGCAGATATGCCCATTCTGCTGCTGACATTTGCTAATCAGTGTATGAAAACAAAGAAAGCGCGTTCATATCAATAGCTGCAGACAGAAAGGAAATGGAGTAAGGTTAATAGCACTAAGTAACAATCCAGAATGCAAATGAATATTCAAAGACACAGTATTTTGCGCTCTCAGTATTTTACTTAGAGACGTCCTTTTTCCAATTGCTACACTTCTACGGGGAGGGGAAACTTGGCTGCAAGTTCAGTAGGTTTGTAAATTGTCTGGTTCATTCATGGAGTTGCATGCTACTGGATGTTGACTTTAGAATGGAAATGTTAATATTTTCCACTAAGTCTGCAGTCTACCTAATTTTATTTACCTTATTTTAATGTGCACGTGCTTTGGCAACTGCGTGAAGTTTCAGAGTACAAGTGTCCAGCAATTACTAATTTTTTTGCATAATTTATGAGTGGACTTTGTACCTTATTCTGACGCACTAAAGAGTAAACCATTCCTCCATGTATGACCCTGATCACAAGTTCTACTTCTCTGCTGTTACTCACAGTTGCCGATCAAAAGCGTAAATGAACAGCTCTTTCCCTAAAGCTGGATTTCAGTTTGGTTTTTATTTCAGTTCATCTTTATCTGGCTAAAGTCTAGTTAACCCTAATAAATTAAGCAATCTTTATAAAATCAAGTTCAGTACCCAGTAAGCAAAGTGAATTGTCTATGAAGTTATAAGACTTATCAACATGACTATTACAGAGAAATATGAGTGTATACATTTATGCTCCTATGAATATTATTTCAGATGGTGGATGAATGGAAGTCATTTCTCACAGGGAAAACTCAAAGGATAGGAAAGGAGAGCTGTGGGCTAAACCCTGAACATCTTTCCTCATATTTAAGCTATGAATAGTCCCAACAATACAGTAGAACTATTTGAACAGATAATAAATCGGAGCTAGCTTTTACAGGGCAAGCCCGTGCATTCACATGCAGGGACGGTACGCTTGCAGACACGGTGATCTAAAAACATGTCATGTGCTAAGTGACAGACCATATGCTTTGCCTAGAATAGGAACTTTGGCTTGCGCAAAGGACTTGAATTAATGCATCAAGTAGGTGACAAGCTTTTCAGCTGATGTATACATCAAGCTCCTCATAACCAAGCTGTCATCCTCAATTATGCTTTGTGAAAAAGTTCCCCAGACAAACATAACTTTGCTTATTAAGCCCAGCATATTGGCTACAGCCTACTGCAGAAGGTTGCCTCTATTTTTCTGAATACATTTCCATAAAACACACAACAAAGTAATTTGGATCAGTGTTACTGGCAATACCTGTAAAAGCTTGAGATAAATTCTTAATAGTATATATGAAACCTTGCAGAAACCAAGCAACTGTGTATATCAGGACAGCTTTCCTAGCATCAGTCACAGTGAACTGCTTACTAGAGATTCAAATACTGATTAAGAGATCATTTTTATGAGGTAGGGCAATTATTTATTTGCTTGCACTCTTCAAGCAAAAAGGAAGCTGAAAATAAAACTGAGGGATAGCTGAACACACTCTGAAAAGCTACACGAAAGAGAACAAATGGTCATATCAGACCATAAGATAGAGCTGACAAACGTGGGGATGGACCTCTTTTTCCAGAGGTAGCACATGCCCTCTGAGAAGACCCATGGCAGTAAGGCAAAAAAAAAAAAAAAAAAACACACCAGGAGAAAAAAAAAATAAAAAAAAAGAAAGGAAATGCAAGATGGGCATGAATTATCTAGAAATGCATGTACTATTCAGGGCATAAGCGCTTCACTGAATGACAGCCACCAGCTTATAGCATCATATGTAACAAGTACAGCAAAGATCCTGGTGCTAGTCAGAAAAAAAAGCATTAAGTGACATTTGCAAGAAAACCAGAAGCAATTGTAGAGTACTGTCTAGCTAACACAAAAGAGGTGTTAAAAGCACTGGTTCTTCAGCTCAACCAAATTTACTGTTTCATAGTAAGAAAGATTACCTTCAAGAACTGGACAAAACATTGCTGGATGATTTTTCTGTTCTAAATGCATGCATAGAAAGCAATCTTCCTATCAAAATGAAAGCGTGCTGAGAAAGAGCCTTTATGTGGTAGAATGCTCCCATTTTCCAGGTGAATGCTTGGAGACTGATGATGTGCTGGTGTGAAGTGTCACCCTTACATATGAGCTTTTGCACTGCAAGGAAATGCAATTGTTGACCTTCTCTAGTTAACAAACACCTCTCGCGCAGAAGCAGATGTGCAGGATACACATTTTCAGAGCATCCCGAGAACTGCAATCAGCACTGAAAGTAGATCATTAAAAAAAGACTATTTGCAGGTTGGGTTGTTTTTTTTTCCCCCTTTTTATTTTAGTAGCCTTCAGAAGAAAAAGACAAACTGAATTTAATTAAACTCTTCCAAGAACTTGATTATCTATTTTTAATAAAAGCATGCTCACCTATTAGATTTAAGTGAAAATTCACTGTTCTTTACTTACTGAAGGGGGAAAGGAGAAAAAAAAAAGGATAATGTTCTTATTGTCTGCCTGAATCTACAATCCCAAGATCATTTTTCAAGTACATTATTAGAACACCTTTTTTTTCACCCCCTTCAAAATAGGTGTTTGATCAAAATAGAAATAATAAACTGCTGTCAGCTTTCAGATGGTATTAGCATAGATTTTTGTCTTAAACTTTTTAAGGAGCTTAGCAATTAGGCTCCATTATCATGATGATTAGAGCTTTTAATCATTATAATATCTGTACAAATCACATGTTAATAGAAATGACAAGTTATGGCTATCTTTGCCAAATAAATGAAATACTACAAACTACCAGCTACCGAAGACAACTGTTACAAGCTCCAAATATGAGATTCTTCTGCGTCAAAGGTGGAATTTCCTAATCCACCTAAAGCATCTGGAGTCCCCAGGTCTCGATAGATATGAATAGGCACTACCAAACCCTAATCCTTTTCAAACACAAATCAGTCAGACTTTCTTCTTTAGCAAAACAAGAAGAGACGAATGCAACCCCTCTCCATGCCACCAGGGCTGTGGCATTTACTGGTCTCACGTATCTTCTAGGGACCTGGTGTGCCCCTGCTTTCAAGCTTACGTTTACCCAAGCAACACACCATGCAGTCTGAATTATGAATATAAAGATGAGCTGTGGTAACTGAAGTCCCATCGTGCAGCAATACATTTTGCCATGTAAGCAACAACTTTGAAGTACCTCAAGGAAGATTAAGATGCTCATCAGATCATCTGGTTACACAGAAGACTCCTAACATCTGTGCTGCGTGGTGCAGTTATGTATAAAAAGACCAGCTTTCAATAGAAATAGTGCTATAGGCCTGGAGCATTAAGTCATCTTTACAGTGAGCCCACACTAAAACAAACATTGAGTTAGTTTTACATAACAGGAGTAAGGGCCGGAGTCCTCTGATTTAGTCTTGAGCCAACTCTTTCTGCCAAATAGACAGCCTCCTGGTTCCCAAATACCTCCACCGCCTCTCTCCTGGCCTTGTGAACATGCATGCCTGCCATGGCTGGGGACAACACTGCAGCTGCAGTCCAGCTCGGCCAGCTCTGGCTTTCCCACCAGGTCAAAAGGCTATAGCGCTGTGCTGCAAAAACCAGCGCAGGTTCAGGGGTGAGGCGGTGTGAAGAGGGAGTGAAGTCTACCAAGGCTTAGTGAAAGCAGATACCTGACATATACAGACCAGATTAGGTGCTCATCTGACCTTTCCTGTAGCATTCAAGCAGCTTCACGTGATGGAAACCTGGTGCTTGAGATGAGCACAAAGCCAGTTTAGCCAACTCAAGTAGATTTTTCTTATGATTAGAGACCATCTGCTGGCATGCTGCCAACGCTGGATCGCTGGTCACTGTATTTGCTCAGCAAGAGAGGAAGCATCTCCAAGCAGAATAATTCATTGTTCATTCTCACAGGCCAGAGTTAAATCAATTACGCACCACATTAGAGGAGAGTTCTGATTATATTAGACACAATAGCAAGGTGACAAAACCAGCTTAGATGGGGGCAGCAGAGAGACATCCATGAGACAAGAATAGAAAGTTGTCATCTTTATGTTCTCTTCAGCCACGTGAAGATCATGTCATCATCTCTGTGTTCCCTACAAGCTCTAACACAAGCCCCTTGGAGAAGATCAAAACTCTTTACAGAGTGCCGAAGTGCCATCCAACTGCCTCAAGGAAGCTATATTGTCCCTAAAAATCTATTTTTGGCGGTGGCAGCTGGTCACGGGTGGGTGTGGGTGTGTGTGAATATCCTGTACCCAATAAGGATTCACCTATAGATGGAGAACTTTTTCAAATCTCACCATGCTTCTCACTTACAAAAAAAAAAAAAAAAAAAAAGAACAAACAAAAAGCTCACCATACACCAAAATTCTAAGCAGGTAGCTCCCACACAAAATGAGATGTGCGACTTCTTCCCATTTAAAAAAAAAAAGTAAACGACCTTTATTTGAAAATATTTTGACTTCTAAAGAGGTTTTAAAACACCAATCACAGCAACACACACAAAATCATGACCAACCTCAGAACATTTATTTTCTTAGTTATCAACAATTCTGGGAACGAGGAAAGCTTGTTGTCATTCTAAGCAGGAATAGTGGTTTGTTTGTCTTTTTGCCAACCAAATGAAAAACAACAAATAAGGTGATTTTTTACTCAATTCTACCTTCACTGCTGTTAATGAAGTGCCTTGAAATCCTGAAAGCTTTCTTTGTTACTAAATATTCACATTGTCCATGAAATGAAAGAATGTGTTATCAGAAATAATAGGTAGTGTGCACGCCAGCTGTGGATGAATCAAAAATTACTTTGATTTGTAGTTTCTGGTAATAAATATCCCCTCTTATATTTCCCAATAAAAAAATTCACAAGTCTTGCAAACACCCACATTTTCATGTACCTTCGGCAGAGTGTATTTTCACTGAATTCAAGACCACCAGTTGTATATTCTGAGGTCATATTCACCTGTCTCTTTCAGCTTTCCTCAAATTAAATTAACCATGTTTAAATCATGCTTACTGAGAAAACAATCTTATCCCAATCTAATCTTTATATTGACAGAGACTTACAGTGTTTGCTTCTTTATCCAAAACCTCTCCTGAAACATTTCCTTCTATCCAGTCCCCATCTTCTTGCTTTCTCACGCCCTTCAGCCATAAGAACATGTTATGACTTCTTAAGGACGAAATGAAACAGGGGTTTCAATCCCCGAGTCATTATGAGATTGTATGGAAGCATAACATAATTGCACTTTCCTTCATGAAGCAATAAATTGGAATTTTTATTTTTTTCAAGGGGGAAGGGTCAGGAGGAAGAAGGAGAGAAACGAAGGTATATTATCATAAATGGTAGTTAATGATTTTCTAATTAATGTTAAAAGTCTCAATTTTCAGTTTTAATCATGCCTTGCCCTACTTGCAAGTTTACCCTCATGTTTTTGCAGTGTGTGACCGTACCTCCAATAACTGTAACATACCAGTTACGGAAAGCAGACACTGATGCCTATTAATTAGATAATTACTCTGGCTCCCCCCCCCCCCAGAACTCTCAAATGGGATTAACACCCTTCCAGGAGTCAGAAACCTCTCGTGCCACTGAGATTTCTGTTTCACTCTTACCTATTTAGTCACTAATTACATTTTAATCACTAAAATTATCATCGCAAACAAAAATATAGCTTCATTCAGAGAAACACTGATGTTCTGGAAAGCTCATTCCTTTATAACTGCCCAACCTAGAACCTTTCCATGAAAGAGATTCTTCCCTGGTATTTACACTGATTATGACGGCATTGAAAAAAAGATGCAAGTGATATAAAAATTTTCCCCCAATCCTTTTTTGCTTAAGAAACTTGTATGCAGACCAAGAAAAGTTCAAACAATCACCTTTCTTAGAAGGAGTTTGCACTCATCTTCCTTTGGGGAACACAGCAATTGCAAAATAGTGTCAGCAACAGAAGTCCAAAGCACAGTAAACTGAGGTATTGCACCACAGGGACTGTGCTGCTTCCCCCAAAGGAAGGTGCTAGTATTTGCACAGACCTGCGTTCACCTCAGCCCATGTTTTGAGCCAATTCTTCCTTTATTACTGTACTCATAAGTGTATTCAGGAACTTGCTTGGGAAGACTTTTTAACACTTGCAATAAGAAATTCAAGGTCATTTCAACAGAGCCATGGGGGAGGCAAAGAAACTTCTGCTCAGTTGCTGGGGGTAGCCTTTCTGAGGAGAGAGGAAGGAGCTGACAATGAGATACCCTCAAGCCATCTTACAAGATCATACCCACACCCATCAGCTGGATGAAGGATGCAAGAAAAAAAAAAAAAGACAAAAACCTGAAGCACGCAAAATTTGCAAGAACTTCCATAAGAGAGAGACTTAGGCTGTAGCCTAAAGCACAGATATTTTCATGGCCCCTACTGGGTTTGCCACAGGCTCAGCTATCCCTCATGCAAATTAGCTCCTTTAATGCAAAGTTAGAAAGTGTCCATTGCACGGTGTTGAGGGAGCATTTTGACCTTCCTCTGCTGAGGAGACCTTCTTTATCTTTTTTTCCTCCCCTACTGCATTCGTTAAACAAGAGGAGAAAATAATGTCAAGTCAATAAAAATAGTTAGATGAAAAATTTTTTGGAAAAATTCATCATTAGGAAGACTGGACATAATTCAGAATAGTTTAACAACACTGCAGCATTCACACAGCTAGTGTAAATGCTAAATATCATATAAAATTGAGGCACATATTGTAAGGAGAAGCATAGTTAGCTACCAACATTAAGCCTATACTTAACCTGAGCATCTTTTTTTTTTTTTCCCCCCTTCTAGTTGTTTTTAACACAGTCTCTGGGTCAGTACTGCCTTATTATTTTTAATAGCACTGCACCCTTCACTCTTCAGTGGGGCTGCAGTGTTTACCCACAGTATAAACCTTCTAGCTTTATATAGATTCAAAGGGATCTGCTTTTGCTATTCTCCAACTTCACTCAACACACGTGCAAGAGGGCAAAAATACACCAATTGCACACATAAAGCACTATTTCCCTCACAGTCTGCCACGCTGCGGTCTCCAGCTTAACTACTCCCCAAAGCCTAGCACATAAATATTCCTCTACCGAGTCCAGGTCCATATGTGAATGTTATTTATAAGGCATTGCAAATAACTACTAGAGATAGCATTTTTCCTGTGCAGATTGACTTTCCAAACGTATTTAAGATTCCACTGAGAAACATACATTGTTAGAAAAATTTACTTACCTTGAACTGCTAATTAAAGGTGTATAATTAAACTGGACAAAGCCATAGAAAGTGTACAATAAGCAGAAAGTCTGACATTGCCAGAAGCAAAGACGACTTAAACAATCTTTTTTTCCTTTCTAAAGCCTGTGGCTGGTAATTAAACTGTGATATTTGAACATGAACGCCAGTTTAGTTTTTTTTAATGATTCCTATTCACAAGTCCGTCTGAGAACAGCATTTACTGCACACAAACTTCATCTTTTTTCCCCTGCAAATTTACCAGCAGGAAAAAAAAACAAAACAAAACATCATAAACTATTATGAAACAAAGAAAATTGCAATGGTAATTTAATACTTCACAAATGCCCTACAACGGTGGAGGGGGGGAAGAGGGGGAGAGGATGGGACAGGGGACAACACAGAATTGTGTCAATAAACTTTGACTATACAGTCAGATTGTAATACAATACCCTGAATGAAGCATTTCTTTTTCTGGGGAAGCTGATGGAAGAGACTAGCAGGCTAGGTACCATCAAAATTAATGAACCATGAACAGACACATAACTGCTAAGCAAATGGGACTATTCTAACACCCTGGGAGGCTCGGTCCGTCCCAGTTCTGCTACATGCCCTTTCGCACCTTGCCGCATGACGACTGGCCCTCTGGGCATCTCTGGCTGAAGAAAATAAATCATCAATGCAGTGACAACACCTCAAACCTTGCAGCAAAAAAAGAAATGCCTTGTCTGCATAGGGGTTAGCATGTAAAGTACTTTTCCCCTTGTTTTCTTTGCTTTTGCATTTCCCTACTCCAAAAGGGACACTCGTTATTTTTCAGTTGGCACACTTGAGATTTTTCAGGTAAGAAAACAATGTGTAAATTGTAGTCTGTTAATCCCACCTAATTACAAACAGCAATCAAATTTTGACAGGTTAGCAGATGCATCTCAAAACATTATTTCTGATACATGCATACTTTGGGCAAAAACACAGCAAAGCTAATACAGGTTTACAAAGGTGAGAAGTTGTCACAGAAACTATCTAAGGAAATAAAGTTATTCAGAATACTCTTGGAGGAAAAAAAAAAAGAATACATCAACATTCTGTCCAATCACATATTTTCTAAACCGTGCACATGCATCCGTATGTGTATGTACTACTGGGCTGACTAACTCATAATGTAGGTAACATATGCAATGACTACACCTGCATTCTCAATCAGAATGGCTACTACTGGCACTGATCCTTCAGCTCCCTAGAGCATTTCCTGATTCTCTACTGACTACTCCATGAATCCGCAAAAAAGTGAATGTATTAGTATCTATATGTAACATCAAAACATTACTTCAATAGGACATTACCTCGGCAGATTTAGGCACTCAAAGATTAGGCAGTTTCAGAATAAATATCATCTATGTGTTCTTAATTTGCCATCTTTATGCACATGCTTTATGTGTAGTAGATTATCCCTCCACCAAAGCAGCCCACATAGTTATCCATAGAATCAATAAAAATTAAAAAAGAAACCAAACACCTTATTTCATCATCCTTTTTCATACACAGACTGGACTTGCACATATTGCCTGCAGATACCACTATCACATGGCAGGCACTTTTCTGGCCATAGTACAGAGACTGAACCTCTCTCCGATCTTGTAATTGGATGGTACAGAAAGGGACCTGCCCTGCTGCGTGGGACGTCTGTGCTGGGCTCACAAGGGAAGTACGCGCCTGCTGTGGGCAGGAGGAGAAAGCAGACACAGTGCCCACAGGAAAGAAAGTGGCAGGGGAGAAAGGTTGAAGAGCTCCAAAACACTTGCCTACTTCCAAACCCTGCTCTCTGACATTGCCTGAGGCGCCACTGGAGGAGAAAGACCAGCAGATTTATTCCAGGGGCCGTATCTGTCCCATGGCCGGATACCTCTGCAATTTGATACCACCTTCAAGACAGTTTATTTTGTCCTCCTACGGGTACGCTAAGCCCTTGCTCACATGGGTCCCACCTTATCTTGCTGCAGCAGATAAGAGGTTAGGGGTCAATGGAAAAGGCAAAGATTACCTGGAGGTAGAACCCTGCAGGGTAAGTAAAGAAAGGTTTTAGACATCCACAGCATCACAGATGGGCATGATATACTAAAACCATTGCAAAATGCTGACAAATTAAAAAAAAAAAAAAAAAAACTTTGAAAATAATTTGTTCTCAGTCCAGCTACAACTTTACTGCTCAAGGTTGCAAAGTACCTTAAATAGAAAAGACAAACCGTGATTAGGATTTTTAAAAGAGACTTCAAAATTATTCCTGGCACAGATTAAATTAAAAAAAAAAGCTTCTTCACCTGTTTTTTTGGGAAGCTATGACACCAAGAGAAAAGACCCCTGCCTTGAAGCTTTAATTTCATGGTATTCTAATACTAGTACTAGTTTCCTTTGCAGGTTAGAAGAAAACATCACCATGACAACTCTTCATGGCCAAAAAAATTCTGGGAGTTTTGACTGGGAAATATTGAAACATTTTTTTTCCAACAGGGAGGGGAAGAAGAAGCAGGAATGTTTCAGCATTCAAAAGCCAGCCTATTACCTCAATATCACTATCTCAGGAAAAGCTTATGAAAGCCACACCCTGTATTTCAGCCAAATTTCCTGGCTTGCTTTTGTTTACTGAGCAGGTTATGGATGCACAATAAGCCTCTAGTAAGAGCTAGTGAGCATGTTGAACATATTTGTCCCAATTTTGATTTAGTTAAATATTCCCACTAGAAACACTGCCTAATTAGAGCATCCATTATAAGTTCATAATGATAAATTAATGAAAAAAATCTACTCTAGAACTCAATTAAATTATTTCGGTTAATAACTGGTGAAAAGCTGTAAAAGGAACTCTTAAATACATACTTAAAAACTCCATGCAAGGTCATTGCCTCATAAACAGCACATACAAATTATAGGTTTAGCCTTTCTGCTGTAAAGGGATGCAGGAGCTTGAAATACCTGCTAGATAATGCAATTTGCTGTAAACTTTGACATACGAATATCAAGTAACCTGGTCTGGTTTTATTAACAATTACAAGTGCTTTTGCTGCAAATGCAGAACAGTTAGCTTTGCAAATTTTTCAGCATCCTGCATTTTGTCACCACAAACTGCTTGATATCGTTGCCTGGTCTCGGTCAAGAGGTAGCCATACACTACATTTATTAAATCCATTTGTAGTCCTGTCAATTTACGGGTCGATAAAATAAAGGCGGGTGGAGAGTGACCCATAACACTTGAAAGTCATTCACAAGCCAGGGAAAAGTACTTTTTCCAAGCAAAGCAAGGAATTAAGAAGTCAGTCAAGAACAGGAGATGGTACCTGACCTGTCAGAGTAATATCCACATATCCAGAGAGACATCTGTCAACTCAGTGGGAATAGTTTAAGGCTGTACAGCCTTTTGGGGAGAGAACGTGAATATGCACAGTCCCAGAAGACTTTAAGAAAACGCCTCTAGAGGAAAGCTAATATGCTTTAGCTGAAATTAGTGTAACTGAAAACTAAGCATGCAGGCAGACCACGTACCTGCCACCCAGGTGTACGTGCAAACGATTGCAAGTTTGAGCTTTTATATTTGACCTTGATGTGACCGGATTATGTTTTGTTTTCCCCTCACTTGTCTTCTATAAGCATCAGTAACAACACTGATTATTTCTGATGCATCGACTATGATTTTATTGGGACTTTACCGTATCAAGGAGCACTAAGGCATGCTTCCACATCCACAGGCATAATGATTCACATCAATACAAACCTGTACTACTTCATCTCACTAGAAAACCCCATAGGGAAGAAGACATATGCAGTGTCCATGGTGTCTTGAAAGCTAGTGTTAATGACGAATAAGGTTCATAGCCCATAGTTCGTAGTTATAATATGTTCATAGCCCAGTGATGAGCCGTAACAAGACAAACTCTCTGGCAAGGGGTCCAAACTCCTGATAGCGCAAAGGGAGCTCTCCTCACTGTAACATATCATTATAGTTCTATTTTGTAATATATTATAGACGACACCAAAAATCCTTCGTGGACTGTGCACTACATACCTGTCCTGGTTTGAGGTAAAACAGAACCAATTTTCTGATTTGTAATTTTACTTTTTAGCT
>VZUD01000025.1:1478449-1543173 GCA_013401065.1 Cepphus grylle | reverse complement strand
AAGAGTGTTAGCAGAACCCTTCTGTTCTGTCCACATGGAATAATTCCAGTAGCAAAAAGGGTTTATTTTAGACTCATCACCCAAATCACTAGAAAGATGTGTTAGAAAATTCAGGTAGACTGGCGCTGGCTAAGTCTGTCCCAAGTTGATGTACCTAAAGCCAATGTCTTCGGTACTGGCTTTCACAAGTGATCATTAGGCAGCAGCCCCTCTTCTAACTAGCATCAGACTTTGGTTTTGCCACTGAATTTTTCTAGCTGTGAGTGCATTCCTGACTGACTGTTAACTTCAATGCTCAATGTCTGGAAACCCTGGCATCTTTTCCCTTTAACGAAAAGCAGAAGGCTAGTATCCCCTACTTCACCCACATATCTCCCCCTTGGCCATTCACCCCCACCCACAGGGCTGTCAGCAGCATCACTTGCAGTGAAACACGTGGCAAGAAGTTTAAGCATTAGCTTGGTGCAAGACTGCGCCAGACCTGCAGTTCCCCTAAGTCCAGTCACCAGGCTCAGACTCACTACGTACACTAGCTTGGCAGCCAGGGCACAATCTCGATAATGATTTTCTAGGTAGAACTTCTATTTGGTTTACTGAAGTTTTATTTAGCACTGAGCTCTCCTGCTATTGCGATTGTTCTAGGAGATGTCAGCCAGAGAAATATTATTGCTGTCTACAGTACGCCTTACCTTCTCATAAATGTCCCTTTCCTCGGGGAAAACAGTATGCTTCCAGCTAAACAGCTGCACTGGTGGTGATGCTGCCATTCCTTCTAACAGCTGACAGTAGCCATGTTACTCACTGTATTTAATAGCAGTAAAACATTTCACATCCCAAGAGCAGCCAGAAGATATTTGGCAGTACTTTGACTCTGCTGCTTATTAAAAACCATGGCAGGTATTTATATTGCACTTTAATTGTACAGGGCAAGTCATAAGACACACCTGTAATTTAAGTCTCCAAATTAACGCCTGTGATTTATCACAAGGGCACTAGCACAGTTTTATTGCAACAAAACTGCCAGCATCAGTGCTCAGACAAGCCTGATCTCCAAATACTTACCTGCCAAAATCAAAACATTAGTGACAGGGCAAACAAATCTAATGGGGGAAAAGAAAAGCCACAACCACACACACACAAGGAAGATGACAAATATTTTTGCTTCATCCAGCTAGAACAATAGGGCCTGCTCTCCTTTACTGTAAAGCCAAAAAGCCCAAACACTAGGATTGCCTACATGGCTTGCACCACTTGGCTAGTTACAGGTCACCCATGCCTCCACCCCTACATGCTCATCTCCTTGTTCCTGTTTGCTCATGATCTTTTAGATGTGGCTACAAAGAACTTCTTGAGGAAGATTTTCTGTGCATGGAGTAACATGCAGAACAACATTCACACAATTTCTGCTCTCTCCCTTTACACAGCAGGAATCACACAGAGATTTTTAAAGCGTCCAAAACAAATGCCTAATCTACTGTCAGCAGAGGGAGGAGATCAAGAACATTTTCTGTGAACAAGTTCAGGGCACGTAGAAGAGTATTTCTAAGATGCTAGGTTCTCCTGGAAAACGAGTAGCCTTCATTGTTTGACTCCTACAAGGAAAGACTATTCAAGTTATTACAGAGCTGTAGTATGCAGCACATATATACACTACTTCCCAATTATTTGGTCTCTGACTGCTGTTTACTTTTGGGCTAGAAAAAAGAGCAGAAGAATAAGAAGATTTCACTGTTACGTTTTTTCTTCTCTGTGAAAAGTTTACACACCTACTATGAGACAAGTTCAAATACAATGCCTGTGAGATGCTACGAATTGTCACACCTGAAGACTATCTCCCAAGAAGCAATAGCATCATCACCAACCCGGGGAGCTTCCCCTTGTCACTTTACATGGTGTCTTGTCAGTGAGCACGTAGTGTTTAATGCCCCCGCGTCCACAGCTACTCAGGGATAAAAACAGCCATTAAGGGAGAAGAGGATGCTCAGATCCAGAGGTGGAAGCAAATAGAAAACTCCAGGTGCCTGTCACCCAGCAGTAGTGCCATGCAGGCCAGTGCAACTGAATTACAATAGCAGTTCAGAACAATTTTAAATCCACTATTTTGACAATGATTCAAATTCCACATTTTTTTTCCAGCATCTCCTTTATTTCACCATCAGCCTACTGGTTACGTTTTTACTCACCCCCATTTTTCACCAGTGAGAGAAGAAACACAACTTACGCGAAGCAAATCTGTTCTTGTTCACTGAAATGCTGAAGCAAAACATAAAATCAGTGCTAGCACTGCTCCATAATCCCAATCTATATTTAGCAAAGCTAAATCCAATTTATGGATTCAAATATGTATAGTAGTGAACAAAATAAAGAACCAATTACATCCACAATGTCATTATCACAGTGACAGGATAATATAACACACAGTAACAGCCTCTCATTGATCAGCTAATCAAACGTGTTTCTAGCTGTTTGGTTACCATAAACAAACTACAATACAGCCAAACCCTTAAATCTTTTCTTTGTTAATAATTCTTTATTACTATATGTCTGCAGTTTTACAGATCAAATTAATACTTCAGTCTTGTTCAAAAGAACCGGATTGTACTGTTTATAGCTGTTATCTCATAAAACGATGAGCATTAATCTTACGATGGGCTGTCAGGTGGTCACTGGCATTTCCATCTCCATCCCTAACAGTATATTCAGAGACTAAGAGAACATCCAGAGATGTTACTGGGAACGGGAATACTTTTAATTGGTTTTCCACCGGACCACAAGGAGAAACAATAGGGCACAAAAAAGTCACAGCACTCAATCATCTTTCAGCCCCGGTCAGAATCTATAAGCAGCTGTGAATGCCCACTTCTGACAATGCAGCCTCAAATAAAAGAAAAAAGAGGGAGAAGGAAAACACTAATCACTGTAAATCAATAGAGTAATGAAATTTTCTTCCATTGGAAATAACAAGAAGGCCACTTTATTTAATCATAATTTGCTGCAGTCCAGACAGACTCACTTTCGACCCCAATTTATGTACACACATACAAAGAAAGAGCAGCTGTCCCCACCAGCACCACACACTCATTCATCTTACAATTTTTTTAAGTTTTTGTTTGGTTTTGGTGTTTTTTTTTTAATAGATATTTCTTTCTCTTCTCTCAAGGGTATTTTCAAAGACAGACCGAAGGCATTTTAGGAGACAGCTAGCTCTCACTGCTAAGTCACTTGCTTCTCATACAGAAAAGTTGTAACTTGAGTTTTTACGCCTAATAAAAGCTGGATTGGAATAGTAACCAGCTCTGCACAAAAGATCAGGTGCTTTTAGAAAACTGGTTTTTTAGCATTTTGTCCCCAAGTGTACAAAGGAAAACAAAGAGGGGAGGGAATCAGAGCAAGGACTAAAGAATCGTTTCACTAGTACCGTTACAGTCAGCATTAGTGGTACTGACCAGAGAAAAGATCACAGATACCTAATTCCCCATCTGCCCCAAATACAGGAGCATGATAAAGAACTGAGACAGCACAAAGAAAGTTCCACAGCCCAAAACACTAATGTAACACTTACTTGGTGCTTTGAAAGGCTTTTAGAATTCAAGAACTGTGTGCCTTTATGTGTTGTGACAGAGGGACACTGCTTTTAACCAAATCAAACCGTTTCTGCTGAAGTGATCCACTCACAGGGTATAACTAGGATGCAGGAGTTTGATATGTCTGGTTTAGGCTAAACCGGCTGAGCTTCAAGTCTTCTGTTGCTTAGCAAAATCCACTTCATCAGTAAGTCATGATCTCTTTGTAGCCAAACCTTTTTTAAAAAAGAAGCGAGCCATGTTCTCTGGTAGACTACAAATGAGATCAAGTATCAAGGATCTTTAAAACTGCAAAATAAATTATTCCTTTAAAAAATAAAAATAATTATCAGTACCATTTAATTCCTGCTTCCTCTGTTAGTGGTCTGCAGCCACCCTTCCTTATACAACCGTGGAGAAGTGGCACCCAGGACACCACTTGAGTTGGCTAACACACAGGTGCACACAATGGTGATGGTACTGACACAGAGCCATCAGCCACAACCTCCTCCCCAGACCCTGCTCTCTGGACCAGAGGCCCACAGGGCATGTTGGACCTGAGCTGCGAGCCTGACAGTGCAGACAGAGCCAAGGGAAGGGGGGCGGGGGGCAGTGAGCATCGTGGGGCCACCACAGGACAATGCAGCTGATGACCGCAACCCCAGCCCAGAGGCATGCCTTACTTCAACAGTTAAATCCAGTTTTCCATAAAGCCTGGTGAATGGGGGCCTCTCCAGGGAACACAAAAAGAACAAGGCCTGAAGTTCTCAACCATTGTCACCAACACCACAATGACATTCCAAGCACCAGCAGGCACTTTCTCCTATTAAAAACCAGAAGCAAACAGGCTGTTCTGTTCCTGCTATTTGTCATTTGTTTACTATAAACCCATATTAAATAAGAATAGATGACCCATTATGGTATTCTTCTTGAATAGCCCGAGTTCTCACAAAGATGAGGAGCTTCCTGAACACCTGGCACTATAAGATCTTCAGCTCCCCAGCCATAACATAACTTGTACAATTTAAGTGTTGCTGTGCAGGTCAACAACACGCACAGCCACGATTTAGAAGTATTCAACAGCCAGTAACACATTTAATAACACTTTCTCTTGTGATGCATCACATCAGTGCCCGGGGAAAAAAAAAAAAAAAAAAAAACAGCAATCACGAATGGGCTTGCAAGAGATGCATTTTTGCAAGCAAAAAAAGCCAGAGAAGTCTTTGGAGAAAAGACAGGAAAAAAAGGAAACAGAAAAAACCCATTAGCACCAAAAAGAAGCGAGAAAGGGAGGGAAGAGGCAGGGAGGACCCAGGAGCAGACACCTATATTTTTCTGACCATTCTTTTCAAATCATCTATTCCCTACCACAAAGTAAAGGTCAGCTTGCTTCCTCTTAATATTCTTACTGGTTCTACTTGACAGAACACAGCTATCTAGCAGTGCTCCGTGCAGCAGCCTAACAAGGCCACACGAGAGCAAGCCGAATTGCTTGCCTACTACCACAGCCTCATCAGGCTGTCTCTGGCAGCCCAGCAGACCAAGATCAGCCCTTTGCCAATGCGAGATGTTGCACTGCTGTTGGACCTGTTCTCGGCTGCAGTAAGAATACCCTGCATGCCCTTATTCCAGCCAGTATATCCTTTACAGCCCAGTTGCTCTTAGATCAGCTCAGGGTGTAACAGCAGGAGTCAAATGGATCAAGAACCGCAATATCAGAATTGCATGTCCATCTTGAGATTTACTTAGTGAACACCACCACATGAAGCCCAGGAAAATACATATTTTTGGGCAGACTGTAAGACTTCTGATCACCTAGATGATTTCTCTCTTGTCCTCCTCAGGGCTTTCTCCAGGGGAAAGAGCATGGAAAACTAAAAGTAAATACATGCATGTATTGTGTTTAGTGTTCTGGCTTAAAGGTTTTCTTTGTCTATTTTCTGAAAGAATGTAAAAGAAAAATGTCTATGAGAGGAAGATTCATAAAATACAGTCATCTTAAGCACTACGTACTTGTTATTTTTCAAAATATACTCACCTCAACAGCTCCTAAAATACACGTGAGTTGTTTGATAATTGCTTAAGCCTCAAGCACCAAATACAGGCTTGCTTCTGTTGCACCGGGAGCTTTTTTGACCAAATGACAAATGTCAGCACTTATTAAACCATGTCTAGGCTGCTGTTTTAATATCTGTACTGGTTTTGTGATCTCATTGTCAAAGCCTAACAAAGCTGTGGAAAATGAACCCGGATACCTCCAACAGGCAGTAGGTTTAACTGAACGTTATTAGGAGGAGCTATCGTCCCACAAGTACAGACCCACACTATTTCACACTTGTTTTGGATGCTTGCTAGCAGCTCCTAACTCCAAGAAGCACGTAAATGCATTTCTACTTGATTTGTTAAAAAAAAAAACCTCTATGCAGAAATAGTGTCACGCATCTGTCACAGTGCTCTGAGATTATACCAGGCTTCAACATGTGCATTGGAGTAGCACACAGTTCCAATTGAGCAGGTCCCTTAACCTTTTCAAAAAGGTTGCTTCATTCTTTCTTAGGTCAATGATTAACAACTTTTCCATAGAGTTGCTTTATTACAAAAAAAAAAAAAAGTTCTGCTGTGCTCTGAGGCGAGGACTACGTCTCTTGCTTTCTCTGTCAGGCAATAAGCCTACATGATTGAGTAACCAAAGGGACAATTCTTTCCCAGTTCACATTCAATCAGAAAGTGGACCTACCTGGAGCACACTCATCATGAATCTGTCACATAAATATCTTCCTTGAAGCAGGTTTACAGAAAAATAGTAAAAATAACTTTAAGTGTGTCAAACAACAACCTTCCTTGATAGATATCAGCAATACATTTTTCACACACACATCCTTGAGTTATGTCAAATTTAGTATTTCACTCCAGAATCAATTAATTGCATTGAGGACTTATGCTGACATTAGTCATTAAAAAATGATGACAGTCACTCTACAATATTTGCAAACAGGAAGCTAGTTACTAGACATCACAGATCTTGACATTTCATCTTTGTCTTCAATCTTTTCTCCACCATGAGAAACACTGCATATGGACAGCAAGGTCTTGGGCAAGCAACATCCCATATGACCAGAAATTGCCCTGCAGAATTGTTAACTGAAAGCTTCCACAATAGCTAGTTCCTTTCACTGTGTTCCATTACATGGCTTCACCTGAAATCTTAGCTTCTGCGGTAGCAATATCCATTCCCCAGATCTGCACAGGAGAGCTTGAGATAAGTTATATCAGCTCATACTACAGAGGAAGAGGAAAATCCTCAGTCTATCCTAAAAATTGTTTTTGAGTATCAGTGTAGCATAACACTCACCCCACTTGTTTGCACACACCACCTAGTTTGTCACACGCTCTGTAACAACAAAGGCATTTTTGTGATGCACTGTCTTCAGTGGCCTACCTATTACAGCAAGAAAGTATTTTCACTCACAATTGTATTAGACATAATATGCCAAAATCCAGGTTTGCACATTTATATTCAGCATCCCTTGAACAAACTCGTACCAGAATCTATAGCAGCTTGACCAATGAAGAATTAAATAAGGAAGTCATGATCTGATGTGCTGACTTTAAAATAAAATTAGGTACTATTGTATTATTTACTGCCAAAGTACCTTCCAGAGAATTTCCAAGCTAAAACAAATACTGCTTCTACTACCACACTGGCTGGTAGAGGAATCCGACAGGTGAAACTTCAGCCTGGCTTCTGTGTTAATACCTCGTGCTTCTACTTGCTAAAGCAGGGATGAGATCTAAGCTTGTTTTAGGCAAAGAAAAAATAACCACATTGCCCCCACTGAGGATCGATGTGGGGACAAAAAAAGACCCATTAGTGTGCTGGAAGTCAGGCTACAGATCTGCTGGACTCCACATGCATCTCAGGGGAACAAGGCTGTTAGGTGAGGCAGGCTGAAGTACATTTCTTCATGAAGAATGTTTTCTCAGAGAGTGAGATCTTCAGCAGGGCAAAGGCAAGGTTTTCCTGCGAAACTAGACAGGCTGCACTGATCCATTCTGCCTGAAGATCTCTCCCCCAGCTTTCACCCAGTTCTGAGGGAGAGATTTGCCTGTGGCAGTTTCAAGTGGTAGCAAGGATAAAAGAATAGGGGGGAAAAAGCGATTCAATCCATCCAGATGAATTACTTAAAGCATTTTTAAGATGACATGGTTACCATGTGCTTTCAGAGTACATGATTTATGTCTTGAGCACAACATCCACATATATTGTACCATACAGTTTAAAAAAATAAACATACCCATAGAACTGATGCTTGCTAGAAATCAAATATACCCCCCAAAGAGATTTCTAGTTGGCTAAAAGAATGTCAGTTCACCAATGTACTACACGTAAAGCATTCAGCTAGAAAATGTTAAATAAGCTTTATCTCATAAGCTCCTCTCCTTGACTTAATCACCAGAACCTGTGAAGTTTATGCATCTAGTACAGATACATGTCGACCTCAGCCTATTTGTTCCAACAGCCTCAAAACTAAGTATTTATTAAATATATTTTAATAGATAAAGAGTATGTGAATTAATATCAGTCATCAGCAGCCTGTCAAAAGTATTTGATTAAAAAAAAAAAGAAAAAGTACTTGGAAGCAGCCTTCACAGGCAGAATCAAGGTTAATGACAGTTATTTCCAATCAATCACTTTATCTGTGAGTCAGAAAAAGAAAAGAAAGAAGTCCAGTGCGCACTTGTTAAGTCTGTTACGATGTCCCTCTGCTGGCTCCAGGCATACATTTACACTGACAGATCAGCACATCTAGAAAAGCCAAGGAAAACTAAAAACGTTTCAAGTGCTAAAGTTTGCTTTCACATGAAGGAACATAGTCATTATAAGATGTCTTCCTGCAATTTTGCACAACTTATGACAATCCCATCCTCATTTTCCCATGTACTAGTTACATTTTTCTCTCTCACCACACACACAAAACCAAATACGTAAATAAAGTATTGTGAGTCGTCTTTGAAGTTCACAGACCCATGCTGTGCTACTTTTTTTGTTTGTTTGTTATGCCCTTGACTTTATTATTTACTCATCATTTACCAAAAAAAAAATTATTTCTCTTTATTTACATGCATAATACCACGGCAATGCAGAATTGACAGGGGTGAAATATGGGGCTTAGCACAGAAAACTCCTTTCCTGTACGAGAACCTCAAAGCAGCCTTCAATAACTCCAACCAAACTCCTAGCCTTCTACAGAGAATTCAAACTACACGTAACTTTTCTTATCAAGCTTGAAGAAATTTTATTTCATCTGCTCCAAGAATTTTAACAGGTGGAAAACTGACAGCATGCAACATTACTTGAGCCAGTATCTAATATTCTGAAGTCATGGGGGAACTAATTCTGAAGACTACTTAATTCCTTGTTCAAGGAAAATTCACACTGAAGTCAATGAGACTGTGTGGGGTGAATTTAGCAACTATAATATAAAACAGTACAATAGCAGCTAGTCCCCGAGATAAAAGAACTTGACTTGTGTAGAACTGCTCTTGCAACAAAGGCTGAAATTATCAAAAGCCTCACATAGGTTAGAAATAAATCAAGTTTCAAAACAGTTCTTTAGGTATATCAAACTTTAAAGCAATCCTAGGCTGATTTCCACAACCCGCCACCAAAGCCAGCGTACAGACTTGCACAAAAAATAATTTTGAGAAAATTAACAGCTTCTGCTTCCTTCAGTTGTTTTGAACACACTGTACTTTGTTAGGAGAGATCAAAGGAAATAAAACAAGCATCATAGGAGTTGCTATAATCTGTCAGTGGTGTTACACCTAGATGAGCATCCTAGAGGCAATGAGAGGTGTTTCAGAGAAAAGACAGTGGGCTGTTCAGTGACATTTGGAGTCACACACTCCGATAGATTCTGCTTCATTTAACGGCCAAGCTGTAACTAGTTAGGGCAGCATAATATGAGCACGGCACAAACCCTCCATGCTATCTAACAGAATATTTCCCTTCAGAAACCTTGCAGTGGGTAACTGGGAATAGCTTGTTCAAGGAATACTTCATCTAAAACCCCAGCAATTTAGGCAGTTGGTTTATACATGAAGCATGAAAAATGTCTACTCTTCTAATAATCCCTCCTTTATTGTAGTACTTAATTACAGCACGACTGTTAGCATTACCACATTACAAGCTGTATAAAGAGTATTTCTTGGAGTTTCTTTGAAATCTTACAGTCTGACCTCAACGTTAGCAGCAATTTGCTGCATCCACAGAGCAGGGCATTGAAGTTCAGGTACTGGAATTAGCAGAGCCACAGAAATACACACCAAAACCAGTAAGGTCTGCGGGGAGCTCTTAATGTAGCTGCACGCTGCTTCTCTACTTCTACAGTGCAGAAGTGCACTAGCTCAGGCACCTCTGTGCCTCAGACTGCAGCCCCATGCAACATCCCTTACCAGCACCAAAGAAACAACGCCTGACTTGCCTTGGTAAGGAGCAACACTCTTCCTCCTCCACAATATTCTTCCGCTCATTAAGTTTTCCCTGGAAGCACGTAAAAGCCTCACCTGCTCATTACAAGAGGCTCTTTGGGGTACTAAATACCAGCATCACTCAAAACAACCTTGCTTTCTGACATCAAGACAATAGAAATTTGTGTGGAAGAATGACTTTCTCATGAGAAAAGAAAACAAGGATCGTTCTTTTAAGAACATATTTCAGTAGCCCAGGGCCAGATCATCACACCTCCTGCAGAGACTCAAGCCTTTGGAAGCCAGCAGAGCTGCGCTGGTTGGCCCTCTGGGGAACATCCTACCCTGATTTCTGCTGGTTTCCTCACAGACAGGATCTTGTCACAACCATATTCCCCAGTCACATTTTGTCACATCATCTGCATTCTGCTTCATGAAATAGAAACATTAGTTATTTTGCTCAGCCTCATACAAGTTACAGTAAAAGCCTAGGGCAAAACATTCTGCCCCATTTCTCTATTCATCAGTGTAAATAATTACTACTGAACCTGCAATGAAATAGCGTATCTCTATTCTATTACTAGAAGAGTAAAATATCAGCCTCGCTTCTCAGCTTACTCATTCTAGAATATCAGCTCCTCTATACTTAAGTAGTTTAATTGCATTAATATCAGCTATGCTACTGCAAAATCCATTAATTCGAGCAAAAGACAGTAATTAAAAGTAGGAGAGACTGAGATGAAATTCCTGTACAGACAGAGCATAGCAAAGCTAAACATATTCCAAGGAATCAAGAGCTTGTGGTATGCAGGAACTGTAATGACTGATCAACCCTAAAAAGATAATTGGTATAGGGAACAAAGGGGTTTTTCAGTTCAGATGTCTGATAGCATAAAAAAGTTAATGCTAGAACTTCTGAGAAACTATTATGAACCTGAGACATGTCACAACTTCTTTACAATCTGTGAAAAGTCCCTTCCTTCTGCTTCTGAGGCAACATTATGCTTCAGCAGGCATCAAAAACTTGAAAGTAATTGAATTGGATTAACATCACTGTTCTTTCAGGAAGCTTTGCTTTTTGCCTCTGAGAAATTAATCTTTTTTATGAAATCCTACTTTAAATAAGGCGTCCCTCTCTCTGAGACTCAGCACATCGTGTTTACTGATACAAGAAGTATATCTGCCCCCATCAAAATATCTATTTTTGAACAGGAGGAAAGGAGAAGACCATTTCCATCTCACCTATTCTTTAATCCTTCAAACATTAGAAGAGATCTTTGGATCTGCATACACATATTCAGCAAAGCATTATTTTTTCTTAGGCAAGCTATCAAAGGGCCACCAAGTAATTTCGCTGATATCTTGCTTAGGTACTATATTTACTTTGTGTTGAGGGTCATACCAAGCAGGTAAAGACTCCAGATACATCCAAGTTTTAACAGAGCCCTCATTACAGAGTAGACATTTTCAGTGGACCTGCAATATTCTAAACAGATCTGAAATGTGAAACACATCCTCCAGCGAGAACAGAGTCAAGGTTGTAGCAAGCTATGATTTTTCAAAAACTGTAGCTGGCAGAGCAACGGCTTTATGGCCTGTGAAACATTTCCACCACAGAACAGTATGCAAGGTACAGAAGTAACAAATTCTCATCTAAAAATCTGTACCATTAATCGGGCCTTGCAACGACTCCACCAGGTGGTTACACTGCAGCATCCACCATACATGAATTCAAAAGATTTTTAATTCCCAGAATGGAAATACTCTGTACATTCAGTATGTCCTCTTTGTGATTATTTGGCTTTGTTATAACGCATCAAGGAAGCATCAGTCAGAATACCCATAAACTTCTGAAAAGTTGCAGACTAACCACAATTTTTATAATAAAGGCATAACTCCAAACACAAGGGGGAAAACAAAAACCAAACCTCACCACTTACCACCACATCACTTATTAAGGTCTCATGAACTGCTACAGATTAGGAATAAAGAAAAGCAAGCTTACCTGTCTCTGGAACAGTAACTTCTGAAACAGCAAGGAGTAAGACTGAAGGAGACACAGATCCCACGTGAGTCAGCAGGGAGGGAATTCACACTGGGCAGGTTCAGAAACTCTCTCACTTTGCAATAGCCTTCTCTCCCATTTGTTTCCTGCTACTTGAGATCACCTGCAAGTTTTAAGCCATAAAGCTTTTTGTAAGAAAAAAAAAGTTTATGTAAAAGTTTTCTCCTTACAGAGTTTTAGCACTTGCTTCTTCCAGACCAGTTGATTTGACTGTGTTTTCCAAGGTGATCTTTAAAAGGCCAGAGTAACAGATCAATCTATCAAACCAATGCTGCCTTTTCTTTTACATTTTTTCCACAATCAAGAAAGTCCAGAACCCCCCGGCTTTTCCAAGCCCAAAGGTCAGTTTTGTCTCAAGTATTTGCAGAGCTCTTGATAGTAACCATGTTAAAGCTGCAGGATGAAAGGATCAACACTTCTTGCTAGTGTTACAGCCTTACAAGGATAATAGGGTTGACTCAAAAACCTCTCCTGGGAGTGTGAGGTTAGAGTCTCCTTCTCAGCTAGCCAAGAGCTGATTATTTCTTTCTGCGAGCTTTGTCCATCCATCGCACTTTCCATCGAAGCAGCAGGAGAGCTCTGAACGGTGAAATGGGCTGTTTATACAATGGCTGCTTTGTGGGTGCTTTTCCAATTTTCACTCCATGAGCAGAAACCAGGAGTGTCACAGATCCTCTACATAATCTCATGTATTAAAGGTGCATTTACCTGTGGGAAGGAAAAAAAAAAAAAGCATCTGATGTCAGAAAAGACTTTCATAATTGCTGCATATCATCAAGCACTAGTTTATCTTCTCAGTGGTAGCAATTCCCAGTCAAATTACCCCAGGAAAGATTCAACTACCAGGAATGCAATGACCCAGATAGGAGAGTCTGGATTACATGAAAAAATCCTCTCCTATCTTGCTACCTACTTTGAGACAGGACAGACAATTGATCATAAAATGGACTGCTGCACGAGAGAAAATAATTCAGAGTGCATGGACTCAGGCAACTCCTGCTCTCAGATAATTAAGACACTCATAAATAGGAAGTATACATGGGGCCCTCACTACAAGAAGGACATTGAGGTGTTGGAGCGTGTCCAGAGAAGGGCTACAAAGCTCGTGAGGGGTCTGGAGGACAAACCTTATGAGGAACGACTGAGGGAACTGGGGTTGTTTAGCCTGGAGAAGAGGAGGCTGAGGGGAGACCTTATCACCCTCTGCAACTACCTGAAAGGAGGGTGTAGAGAGATGGGGGCTGACCTCTTCTCCCTGGTGACAAGTGATAGGACAAGAGGAAACGGGTTCAAGTTATGCCAGGGGAGGTTTAGATTGGATATTAGGAAACATTTTTTCACTGAAAGGGTTATTAAACATTGCAATAGGCTGCCCAGGGAGGCAGTGGGTTCACCATCCCTGGAGGTGTTTAAAAAAAGGGTAGATGTGGTACTTAGGGACATGGTTTAGAAGTGGTTTTTGTCAGGGTAGGTTAATGGTTGGACTTGATGATTTTAAAGGTCCCTTCCAACCTCAGCAATTCTATGATTCTAAGAAACCCTCCTACGTGCTCTGTGGCCTAGAGATCTTTTCAGCACTACCATTTTTTCATACTCATTTTTCTTCCTAAATTACTCATCCCCGGACAACTCCAAAAAGTGGTGAACCTGTTAACTCAGAGCTGTATTTGTCATTGTAACAGGCCAGATCACTCTATCAGGTATCTTGGCATAAGTAACATAATTAAAACATCTTAATCTTTTGGAATATTTTATTTCAAATTGTATGTAGTCAGTGCTTCTTGTGATTTCCTTAACACCTGCAGTGAAAGAAGCAGCCATGTTACAATGTTAATCAGAAAGAGATATATTTAAGTATTGCTTCACAAAAGTAGTATTTTTTTGATGGAATGAGTAATTAAAGAAGACAACAAAGTTGAGTCCACGTACGTCCATGTATGGGTGATGTGGTACAGTAGTTTGAGGTGTCACCATAAGCCTCACACGTATCAGCAATCATGTCACTATGCCCATGAATCACTTCATGTAGCTGGGCACATACACCTGCCTCAAACTTACACTGAAAAGGTCCATTAATAAATCATCCTTCTCACCATTTTCAATTTATGTAATGGCTTTTACTCCATAATTTCAGAGTTCTTCAAACACAGATTGTCACAGTTCAACTGTCAAATTACTATATTCATATAACAGTCTGAACTATTTATATGAAATTAAATATAGTTGCAATTATTTGATCAAAATCAGCCAATAATTTGTGGCAGAACTAGGCAGAGAACACTTGAAATGCTGGATTCCCAGTACCCCAGCCTCACACCAGAAAAGGTTACCCTTTCTCTTGTTTTGCAGTACTTATTTTTATGAAGCACTCTTTAAGGGAACAGATAAAGAAAGTAAAAGAGTTATCTACAGCCCGTCACAGACATAGTTTGTACAGAGCAATAACAAGATGTTTCATTTATTCCTTTTATGACTTCCAGTGAGATGTTTTGTTTTTAAATAGCAGACAGATCCTCTGCGTATGGGAGACCGAAATGTGAAAGTGATAAATGAAGCAGAAAGCTCGTGTCAGAGATTAAAGTCTTACTCATTACACTGAAACACACATGGATTTCCCAGACTTCTAGATTTGTTCAAAGAAGAACCTGGAAATTTCACACAGTCCTGGACATCTTACAAGAGAGCAGAAACACCACCAAGAATACCAAAACTGAAAGAGAACGTGTCTCCCCAGTTAACTGTTATGGATATACCATGTTATACAGCTACGGCTGAAAAGACAGTAAGTGCTGGAAATCCCCTTGGAAATAATGCTGGCATTGAAATAATTCCTTTCATCGTCAGTTTCCCTATAGACTTCAATCAAATTGTTCCATCAATAAAGTACTTTACATGAAACATTGCTCTGTCACTTTGCAACTAAGCCTGAACCAATATTTATGTAGTCACTTATGTTTTCAGCTGGTAAAAAAAACTCCACAAATAAACCACATAGAAAGCTGCTCACCATTTAAAACACAAAATTTACACTTTATGTAAGAAACTGACTTCACTCTTCAGTAACTACAACTGTCATAAGATTTGCTTCTATTACATGGAAAGTTTCTGTATGAAGAGAATATTGTGCACACACAAGTTACCCTACAATCACTTTGGGTCTGCTTGCAAGTAACAGCAGTGTCAATAGTCTAAGGGGATTATTTTAAATGTACCTACGTAGAAATGAGTTTTAATGCCAAATTGGCTGCATTCTTAATCACAGATTTCCAACTATGTCACTACTGACCAGTGATTAAAACGCCAAGCGTTAAAAGGCTGTCGATATTTAAATGACGAGGATCAAAGCACACTCTTTATCATTAGTACCTAAACCCACCAATTCATATTCTGAGTAAGTGCTTGAAAGTGATAAAAGCGTCTTGGTAAAAAACAAGAAAGCACATTAAACATAGCGACTAGACCGCAAATTCTGCAGTAGGTTGACCTGAGTAACAAGCAGATAAATACCAAGTTGTGTTCATTGTATAGGTTTCTGTGATGCCTGAAAGGGAAGGTGGCACTAGATTAATTTAGGAATAAACTAAAGTAGTTTGGGAGTGAAATCTCAGGGTGAGGGGTGAGTAATAGTGTTGTTTCCTTATTCCTAAACAACAATAAAATGGACAGACACAAGAGATAACCAGAAATATTACCAGTGGGCCAACGCAACCCATGCAAGAAGCAGAAGGAGATACAACATAGATGCATGATGTAGGGTTTTACTTTACTGGAACTGAATTCACACCACAGGAGGACCTCAGTACTGACTTTCTCAGTTAAAGCAATGGGAGTGCTGAGGTGAGAAGAGCATCAAATACCCCAGTGAAGGATACGGCCCTAGTTTTTCAGCCTTTTTACAATATATAGACATTAAACGTAATACAACAATATAGAACACATTGATTGTGATGTTTAAAATAAGGCTTAAAGCTTTTTGTTTTGCCTGGAGAACAGCATAGAGCCTCCCAAAATAAAATTTTAGGTAAAGAATTACTTCCTTGAGAATTCATAAATAAATTCATTTATGGATTAGAATGTTAAGCTGGCCCCTCAGGAAATACAGGTGCACAAAGTATGAGATTATATTTCTTGCTTTTCCAAAAAACTTACATGAAAAAGCCAGACTCATGAATCAGATAGGGGTTTTTTGGAGAGGTTTAATACAAGTTTTATTTTTCTTTATGCCTCATAAATAAAAGCTTAATATTCTACACGGAGACCACAGAATAATCGTCATTCTCAAAGGGCAATCACAGGATTTTTGCCTTTCAGAAGGGATGGAATTTTATTATTTCCATAACAAATTTGAGGTCACAAGCTCCCTCAGCAAAAGTAGCTACGGCTTCCATTCACCAATAGAACAGGGACCCACATCTTCCCCAATAACTCCTTGGCTTCATTCCTTGAAACAGCAGAAGGAGGTGGTCTCATCTCCTAAAGGCATGGTGAAGCCAGGTGTGCTAATCCTGGGGGATTAGCATCTTAGATCCATAACTCATATTAGGTTAATGACAAAGATATGGCAAGAATAGACGAGCATCCCCCAATCATCACCCTACACGTCATGCCTTTAGCAGAGCAGACGTACTAACTGAGCTATGGGCCTTTTAGACTACTTAGTGCCTCCCTCTTCTTGCATGCTTCCCAATATTCTGAATATTCCTGAATGTATCTGTATCTCCTGGGACAGAGTGCACACCACTGCAAGCCATGATAACAAAAAGGCCAAGCTTTCCTTAATACGTGATAGTAAATCCCACCTTACCTCTTAATAATGCTACAAAACCACTGGTGAAGTTATGCAGGGCATATTCAAACAGCATTTTTAGTGTCTCAGTATTATTTAAAAGAGATATTCACTAGTCCACTCAAAGGCACACATCTGCACAGAAGAATTAAAAACCAAAAATGCCTACAATCTTAAAACATTGGAGTTGCACATAAAGAGATAAGCAAGGCAGATACAGGCGCATGTGTGTGTAATGGAGTCAACATCTTTCAGTATTCTTTCTCCGAAATTGTTGGCAAATACTTTTCATATTTAAATTCCATATAAGCCTAAGTAAATTGGGAAGAAACCTGGAAAATTTCAACCTGGAAGTTTAAAGTGTCAAAACATTATAGCTAGCAGAAGCCAGCAGAGCAAAACAGAGCTGCTTACGTGATATCAACTAGGGCAGTCGCCACCACTACCTAAGTCTATCATATCAATACAGAGTCAGAATCTTGTTCATGCTGAAGTCAGTTTGAGTTTTACTCCATTTGCTGACACATAGCTATGAAACCAAAACCAGCATGCCCAGCTGAGCTTAATTCAGCCATTCCTAAGCTACAAAACAGCAGCATCTGAATGGGTAACAAACCTGAGATCCCTTTCATGATGCAAAAAAAGTATTATTTAATGTCATTTAGATCATCTGAAATTATATGGAAGTTGACAGATTAATAGAGTTCAATGTCCTTTAAGTTTTCAGCTATTCAGTTTCCAAACCAAGAACTGAGATACTGGATTTCAAAACTATTCAAAAGCCATAAGGGAGCAACTCATTGCCCAGATCAAACACCAGGGACACTGGAGGAGAGAGAGCACTAAGTTCAGACAAATTGGAAAATAATATAATTGGTTTGGGCTTTAGGCGGTATTTCTGGGATCATCAGCTGACACATGTGACTTTTGTTACAGATACAGTGTTAGCGGTGGGGAGCACTCTGTGTCATATACTGCAGAACCAAAGCATCCAGCTCCCTGCTTCTCCACCCCTTCTGTCCCCAGGGAAAACCCCACCCCTGCACGCAGACGAGCGCAATCCCACAAGCCTGGTTTAGCAGCATCCCTCTGAAGCAGCACGGTCTACGCCCGCGTGAGAGCAGGAAGGATTACTGGGTGCTGCAGAGCTCTCCTTGCTCAAGCTCCCAAGCATGAAGAGTGCTTTGGGAAACGTTGAATGGGGTCAGTATATTCCCATTTGTACTCCTCTATTAGCTTTACCCCATCCCCCACATACACTGAGCAGTCACCAAGGAACCTTGAATATTAAGCTGCAGTAAAAGTGAGGTAATAATTCTGCTAAATGGGAAATTGCCTAATTGCATCTGACACTCGCTTTTTCCTTAGGCCACCATGACCAAGATTTTACTTCAAACATACCTAGGGCTGGAACACAGATTTATTAAAACACCATGCAGCTTCAGCAGCCCTTTACTATACCATGCCTATCTTGTATCACAGATGCACACGTTCTCCCTGCTCTGCTATAAAAAGAAAATAGAAAAAAAAATAAGAAACCGATTTCTTTCAAACAGGAAAAAAACAAAATCCTTTTTAGATGACAGAACTCAAGTTGAAGTTTATCTCTTTACAGTTGATTTTACCTACGTAAGTTTATACAAGCACAACATTGCATTTGACATTACTACCTGCAAGCCCAGTTTCCTCCTCCTGAGTGTGTTTCAACAGGCTTGCTATGGGTGAAATTATGACGATTCACTTATAGGTCCAGGGATCAGATTTTTTTCTTTGCATAACCCCTCCCAAGCCACAAGAAGCCCCTGAAAGGGATTATTTTGACCAAATTAAGAAAACAGAGAAATTGGTTTGAGCTTGAGATGCACTAAGAATTACCATTTAGTAGAAATCTCTTGGCATCACTAATGAAAATTCACACTGAAAGAATGGATACCATGTTGGGGCAAGCTTGAATGAAGAGAAAGTTGAAACCAAAAGCAATTTACTGTGCCCAATTTCCTTTATCCCTGTTGTGTTTGCTAACTATGGAAAGTTTTATGAACAACTTGTCTCTCCTAGACCAGGTTTTACTTTGTTCTTTTTTCTGCAATGAAATTAGGATATGGGGTTTAGGACTTCACTCTTACTCCCTGAAACACCTGTAATCTCTTAAGTTTTGATGACAATGACTTCATAAAAGAACACAGAAGGGAGTGTAGAAGGAAATGTGGGGTTTTTTCCATACAGAAACATTGTCATTTTGGTAATTAGTACAAGCAGCAGTTATTTAAAAAATGTGGTAGGGACACAAGTTTGTATTTAAACACAATACATATTGCACTGGGGACTTGTTTGTCTGAATTCTTATTATCCAAACCTCCTACTATGAAAATTAGGTCACCTCCCCTGATGTGCATCATTTGCACAAAAAGTCCTCTGATTCTGAAACCTCATTTAGCCAAATAAATTCCACATCCTAGTCTAGTTGGGTAGACAGCTAGTTCTACTCCACGCTCAGGTTAGGGTTCTTATAGTACACACTTTCAAAATATTACAGAACAATATTCTCCAATTTGACTGCATAACACATCTCCATATTTGTGTAAGCCTTCTTGCTTACATACGAGGCTGACCCACAAGCTCAGACACATAATGCTAAATGCTTTAGAACAGCCCTCAAAATTGCTTTGGGATGGATAACTGGTGAAAGACTATCAGTCCTACCACACCTCTATGCATTGCACTGATACAGCTCTGCACTGTCACCTCATGTGCAGGCTGGACAATATCTAATACTGAGACAAGAGTCAAACATCTTTTATTATGGAGTTAAGACCAACCCCCAAATGTCCTGTACTTGAGCTACAGTATGCCCAAATGTAAATTCCATTACTGTAAAAGCAGTTAATAGCTCTTGAAGATTTAATGGCACAGTCAAGGTTTATTACAGAATAATATTTAAAATGTGATGGAAAATAATTTTTTATTTCTATATGACATTCAAGATAATAAAAGCATTAAGCCACAATAGACATAAAAGTAATGCCTATGCTTACAGGCATTAAAAAGCCTATCACTGAGACAGAATTTTAAGGTTATTTTTGATTTCCCACTCACAAATACTATGCCATTTTATTGATATGTAAGGTAATAAAAAAATAGTTTCCAATTATTATCAGTTCATCATGGTGAACATATAACATGATTTACTTTTTAATTAAGGAGCAGTTTCCAAGGCTGAAATAGTTCATTTTTAATCAAGAAGAACGTAATCATCTTTTTCCTATAAACTCTGAACCCTTGAAGAGCTTAACAAGCTGCAAGGCTGACATTTCAACCACTAAACTTTGACTAAAAAAATAAAATATTAAGGTTTGGTTTATTTAGTGGTGCAGCTAACACGATCCACTTTGCCAGTGTTGTTTTCAGGCATAATATGGGTTTAGTTTTATAACTAGCGAGAAAGGCAATTCAGTCTGAGTGAAGCACAGAAGACAAGTCAGCAAAGGGAAGGGGGGGCAAGCCAATTTAAATAAAATCATAGTTCTTGGTCAAGACCAGTGGCATAAAATTCCCTCTCCTACTTTCAAAATATCTCCGCCCATTTCTACAGGTTAATAATAGAGGCTTTCCAGATAGCTGGTAAATTGTAAACAAGCAATTTTACAATTTGGAGAGCGGCTTAATGTGGGGCAGTCAGTGCTTTAATCCTCTGGAGATGACCTCGTGCAGAGGGAAAGTCCACCTTTCCCTCTGCCAGTTACAGACATGGGGAAAAAAAAAAAAAACAAAACAAAAAACAGATTAAAACAGAACAAAAGGTCAAGTAAAGGCATATACTGACAGCCACTAACGGCTTTGTGCTGCAAATCTGTAAAAAGTCCCTCAGCAACTGACATCCTGAGGTACCTGAACAGGAGAAGCGGGGGTTAAAATTATGCTTTCTAGGTAGACACCTAGAAAACTAAGATTACACAATGGGTTGAGAAGCTACTGGTGGCTTCTGTGTTTCTAGCTGGAAATGAGGGAGGTGTAATGTGAAGTGGGAGATTCATGGAGTCATCTTGGCTTGATATTCCCCCCCCCTTTACTTTTATGGGCTCTACCAGCTGTTAAGGGTTTGCAACTGGGGTCTTTTTTAAATACATATTTGTACAACAACTTTTTTTTTAAATACTCCGTCATGCAATGTCTATACTCGCTTTCAGGTGGTCTAATTGAACCCAGTGGCACTATCTATGGCGAATACCCTGATCCCTCCCTCAGCTGCTGAAGGGAGGCCGAGCACTGGGACAGAAGGATAAAACCCACCATGGAGGCAATGAGGGGAGTTTCCAGATAAAAACAACTGATTGCTTGTACTCAAGCAGTCACTTCCTATTGAGCCTCAGGAGTATGGCAGAAGCCTTTCTTTAATAATTATGAGGAAATTTAAGTGGCAGGCAGAGGAAATGTGGGCCTCAGGGCTGTGGGCAAGGGGGATGCCTGGCCAGGCCCAGTGCCGCGTCATGGCCACAGCCAGCACCGGCATCAGCTTTACCTCGCGCTCTGAGACTCCACTTCCAGATTTTCCACTTAGATACACTGCTTTCTATAATTAATTTAAAAATGACTCAGTGAGATTAACCACCAGCACGGCACATCAAAACAGGGGGGGAAAAATGCGGGAGGGAAAACTCAGCAGGTGTCAAATCAGCCTGGTGACATCAGGACAAGCTGTCCCAAAGGCATCGGATTTAAGCAGGAACTGGGGCCAAAATAACTGCTTTTTTTTTTTTTAATAGATGTCAGTAAATACAATTGCCTGCTTCACTATGACAAATGGATATTTATACATATTTATATATTTTTATAATGTATTTGTATTGCTATGTAAGTTTGTTTATCTAAGCTATACTTACATATTACGTATCCAAAAGGGGAATTTTGGTAGCTATGCAGAAGTAAATACCTCTTTTCCTCTTCCTTGCCTTTCTGATCATTTCTGTAGAGCATTTCAAGTTGTACCGATAAAAAGAGCTAAGATTAGCCTATTATTAAGCGGAAACAATCAAGTTTTTAGAGCAGGGCCCATAAGGTTCAGTCCTTTGCTGAACGGGAGGAAACGCCAGCTCCGTTTCCTCATCTGATCTGCAATCCAGAGAAGCTTGTCCACGCGCTCCCCACCTTGAGCTGCAGCTTCCTTCTTCCCACTCCCCACCACGTTTCACGCATCTCATGGCTTTCAAGAGATCCTTTAAAACTCACCTCCCCACACACCCGCCTCTCCACAAGAGGAGCGGGGTACAATGCTGGTTAACTATTTTCAATAAACGTTAGCTGAATGTGAATAGGTACAAGGTGATTGGAGCCAGAGCGTCCCACAAAGTTGTGGAAACCTCGTTATCCAGCTATTAGTGCAGTGAGACACTCTCCGCACTGCAGCGACACTTTTCACTTCACACCGCACGCTTATGACAGCTCTCCTTGGGCAGACAAGGGCTAAGCCAATGCAAAAACCGGCCCAAAAGTGTTTATCTAGAGAACTAAATCCCTTTAATAACCAGTGCTAACTCACCACAGCGACTGTGACTACAACTATCAAGGCTTGATGACAAATTACCTAATTTGAAACTTGATATAAGTTAGTATCGGACCCAAGCTTTTAGTGACAAGGACAACATCCTGGATTAAATTCTTCAGATAGCTTTTTCAGGCTGCAGTTTTACTTCAGCAAATGGAAATCAGAATTTGAGCTAAGGCACATTGTTTGAAACACATTCCTGACACCACCACTAGTCGCATTATATAAATAATTGTATTTCTAGTTCAGGTATACTATCGAAGAACAGTTTTCTGTTTATCAATTCATATTTTGCAGAGATAAATCATACCAGTGTGCAAGCAGAGCCAGTTGAAAGGAGGGAGATAAGTTCAGAAATTTTAGCCTAGGCTGTTGTACAAACCTCACATTTGCTAGAAATAAGGATGATAGCCCACAGGCAAAAGATCTGATAGCATTTTCCATTAATTATGCACTGATTTCTTAAAATTATTCAGAGCAGGCTGGACAAGCCTTGATGGATTTCAAAGGCCAGCCTATGTCTATCTACTAAATAGCCCGCATTTATTAAAATCCAGCTTTCAGCTATGCATAGTGCACACTGCCACTCCAATAATTTTCCATAAATTGAGGGACTTGCAAGTGTAGATTAATTGAGGCAATGAAAGAGCAGCTAGTGTAAAGAAATTAGATATTCCCTTTCATAGTGTCTTCTATTGAACTTTCAGATTCCACAGTGGTGGACAATTCCCCAAAATAAGCCAGCAAGGGAATATAAGCTCAAACAGCATTTATTAAATCTAACAGCAGAATCGGTAAATGGCTGCATACAGACTTTGCTTTCTGTCACGTCATTTTGAAGCAGCCAAGTAAACACATGGTTGAGTGTTGTGGTTAGGCACTTTGCTTGTGATAACAGGAAAAAAGAAAGGGTAATTTGGCTTGTCATCTCTCTTTTTTGCTAAACCACAGATGATTTTGGGATAACTGTGTTTGTTTCCTAAGACAACCTGCTTTTTGTTTGTTTGTTTTTTTTTTTAAAAAAAAAACAACAGCACAGACAAAACCAAAACCACCACACAACTAAGAGCCAAAAACCCACACAAACCCAAACAAACAAAATGAATAAGCCCAGCAAAGCCCACGGGCTGCTTGATTTCCTGAACAGATTTTGATGCTTTAAGCATACATGCAGCATTTTGTGTATGATTTTTTACCCAGTTGGTTCAGGGTGGCTCCAAACTGTGCAAGCAGTTACTGAAGGGCTTTCATGATGTGACAGTAGAGTAGTACTGAATAGCAGAGGCATTAAAACCAAGAGTCCTCAGTAGGGGATGCTGAATTATGTTCTTTGGCAATCATATCTACATTGCTGCAAGTAAATCTGCCACTTAATAAATTGTTAGAAGATTGCTACCCGTGAAAACAGCATGTGTTTAGAGCCACTGTTGGGCCCCCAAACTTTGCACAGGGACTAAAATAGCTGGGGAGCCCTTCCTGCATTTGGAAAAACTACAGTGAGTGGAATTAAACATCCCCTGTTCTCCTCTCCCACTAGCAGCAATCTGGCCACGAGAAACCCTCTGCTTAGAGCCATCCAGTCTCATTCCTCTTTCACATGCCACCCATGGGTACACCAAGTCTGGTCTCAGCACCTGGGAAGTGGAACTAGAGGTCAATAAAATACAAATGCTTCAGCTGAGCATAACCTCACACCCTGCCTCATGTAGCCAGCTCCATTTTCTTCACGGAGGGCTATGTGGACACATAACAGTGATTGCTTTAGCAGCATGACTGCAGGAAGACACCCACAGGGCTCCTGGGTCTCTCCAGAGCCAGACAGACTCCTCTGCCTCCCGAAGGATAAAAGAACTTTTTCCTTATGTCTCTCTTCCCCTTCTGCAAAGCTAGGTAGGTGACACTACTTATCATTCAGAAAGCACACAGCCAAGATAACTGCACTAGCCTAGTTACAGAATTAAGAGAATCAATAATAATAACAGAAAACAATAATGATGAAGCCACTAAGATTAGTGTTTGCATTTTGAACATGATGAAACCGCCCAGCTCCAAATTAATTTTTAAAAGTAAGCATGAACAGATAGAGGGTTTTTTCCACAGCAATTTCCCCTGGTAACCCTTTCAGCTGTCTTAATACAGTCTTTAAACTACATACATTACTACTTTAAATTATTTTGATTTTTGTTGGAAATAACAGTCATAATTTTTTGGAGGGGGTAACTTTAGTTTCCAGCCCAGCTTGTTTCCCATTAGCTGTTACAACCCTTTAATTTGTGCTGCATTTCATAGAAGTTCTTTAGAATAGAATAACAACATAGAAAATATATGCAATTAGAGAAGTCATGGGGAGTTTCCTACCTGCAGGGAGCTGCAAGAAGAGAGCAGCCCGGAGAGAGAAAGCGAGCTGAGGGCAGCCACAACACAAGTTGGGCAACAACCTCACAACAGAGCTCAGCCCCACTGCACCAGAGCCAGGCAAGCAGGAGCAGCAACAGCGAGATATCCCACGGACAGTTCAGACAAAAAACAAGGCAACAATTTGGCAAATCCAAAGAACAAGTCAGGACCAGGACCGGGACCAAACACACCTACAGCGTAGCTCAGGACAAGAGCTAAACCCAGAGCACAGCTTAAACAGCTTCTGCAGTAATGAGCAGGGCAGTGGGGGATAGGTACCAGGTGGGGTGGGTCCCAGGTGAGGCTAGTCAGGACAATTAAAGCTTATTGGTGCCTTCGGGGCCCTGACACAGTGTCTTGCTTGAATAAGCTTTAATGAGCAAGCTCTCTTGGTGACCACACTGTAGGAACTGAATATTGCATTGTAAGATGTACCAGCCAATTGCTTGCTTGAGCCAGATAGTTATATGGGATAGATCAATGGAATATGGGATAGATCAATGGAAATCCGTCCCTTCTTCCAGTGAATTCTGCATACACGCACATGAAATCCATCGAAACTCAGTGGGAAACACCAGTCTACAATTAATAAACTCTGATCCAAGTTGCACACTCCGATGTCACTGTCTTTTGGCCTGCTTTCACGACATTTTCATTCTGAAAATGGACGGAGAGGTCAGCTGTTCTGCCATGATATTCTGCCATCACAGACCACACCCAAACCCAAATCTGGAAGAAGAAATAACACAGAAAGGGGGTGGTTCCAAGCGAGCACTTTAAAATGTGAGGAACACCAAAAGTCAAGGGAGTACCGAATCAGCACTTCTATGTCTATTCCCTGCTTGCAGGGTGTGTGCTCATGCCTGTGGGTGTCTCTGAACGTTCACATGTGAGCTACTCACATATGTAACACTATTTATCAGTTCCTCAGCCTGCTTTAACCTTCTTACACAGCCTCCTTGAAGTTTGCAGTATGTCTCTCAAGACCTACCATATTTCTCCCAGTGCTGTTCTCTGCAAATACGGACCTTTGGCTTTCACAAGCCAAGGGAGATCTTATATTCTCTATGTACGGGATTTGGAGATCAAGTCTTCAAAACATGTAAGCACCAGAACAACTTCTTTTAAAATAAACAAAACGTGCAGGACAGTGAATTGCTCCTTCATTTCCAAAAATCCATCTCAAAGCCTGAAGATAACTTGTTTACCTCTTCCGTATTCTTACATCCTGTTTTAAACACATTTCTCAGAATAGACTGAACCATCTATCTAGAAGCATTCATTTTTCCCTCTTGAACTATAATATCGCATTCTGATGGTTGCATTGCACCAGAAGTAAAGCCCAGACACCATGGAAAGAAAGTACTCACCCAAGTACACCATCCCTCTGCTTAACAGGAGGGCAGCTTGTGTCACAGCACATAAAGATAAGCTCAAAAGAGTGGACCCTCCACTTCAAACAAACATGCTCACTTGCCAGTGGTATCGCAGGCCATTGCTGCTTGGAGCTGCTTGTTTGCAAAGATTAATTAAAAAATGGGAAGAACAAATCCTACCTGGGAATGATCACTTGTAGCCTCATTCAAAACGCAACTAACAGAATCAGTTCACAAGTCAGAATCAGTCCCCGCTGGCTCAGGCGGTCTGTTGGGTGGCCAGAGAAATCAGGTGTGATCTACAATGAAACAAGCTGAGCATAGAATAGGAAGGAGATTATCTGAGTGAACGGCTAATTAAGATCAGGATAGCTGCAAACAATGACAAACACTCATTCATTCTTCAGCTTCTTAATTGTAGCTCTTTACATTTCATCACTGAACCATGGTTGTAACACCCCTGTCTTCTATACACCACCATTCCTCCCCTCACCCTAGGCCATATCTGATGTGGGGCACTTACCTAGATTTTGAGGTGCTCAGGGAAGGGAGGATCTTTCCTAAACATCAGAGCCCCTGAGATACAGGTGCTGTGCTTAAAGAATTCACTGCTATATGCTACCTCATTTCAGATAATAAATGTAATAAAAACATTTTCAATTATGAATAAAGACATGTATTTTTATAAATGCATACTTTCATAAAATATAAAATAACTTTGAAACTTAAACCAAATCCCATCAAAACTGTAAGACAGTGAGTGCAGCATTCAGCCTGAAAAATGCCTGCATGCATTCAGAGAGAGATGCCCGCGTACGTATCGGTGGAGACGGTGCAGCCACCTGAAGCGGCAGTAGGAAACTGCAGCAGAAGGAACGAGCTCTTTCCTTCTGCTTCTTTCTGTTATGCTTCGTGTAGTGCTATTGAATCAACGGCAAGATAGGAAGTTTCATCCACAGAAACAGAAGCAGCTTTTTAAGTGCTTCCACTATAAACAAAACCAAGTGGAAACAAAGGCACAAAAGTGAAGGTCCCTAACAAACAGTGCTGCCTATTAATATTCTTGTATTGCTGTCAAATTTTAGGAATATCATTTTCTGTGGGTTTTTTTCCCCCCCTGTTGTTTTCATCTGCCAGGAACACCCACTGAGGGCAGCCAGCTAGCTAGTGTTTTTGGCAGAGAAAAGCTACTCTACAAAACTTGAAGTTTACATTTCTCAAGAGTTCTGCTCAGCTGCTGTAAAATGTGATGGGTGAAAACACTATTTCCACATTCATACTTCTCCTGACAATTTCAGAGGTTTTTTCCTGACCTTCTTGTGCAGTGAAAACACCACAGTCTCCTTCCAGCTCTAAATCAAGTAGCAGCCAAGAAAGAAAGAAACAATTAAAAGCTCCGACCTTATTGTGGTGGTGATACTGCCTTCATTACTTTGCTTTTTTATCAGTTAAAACATTTTCCTTGCTAAGACCGGATAGCAGCCATGATGTAGGCTTTAATGAGACTGAGCCTTGTATTTGTTTTCCAGAAAACGACATGTCATCATTCGCTATTCCCCAATTCATTAAAAAGGGCAAAAGGAGGAATATAAGAGCTCTTCCCAGCTCCTGCACAATGGCTGACCTGTTTTTATTGGAAAGCAGGGCTTATGCAGGGACAAAATCTGTCAGTCCCCATCTTTTGAGCTGGTTCACCTAAATTCGACGGAGAGGCTGTGCTCAAGTTCTCAGAGCTAAATGGTCTGGGCAAGTTGCACCCACGCTGCCTTTATGACTGAGAGCTTGGGCTTTTCTCCCACCCAGGTCTTTACTTGTCTGCCTCACTGCAGACTCACTGCAGCCAGAGCGAGAATCACGTGGGCAATGCAGATTATCCAAAAAAAATGCACGACTGAGTAAAGGCTGATTCCAGCTTATCCCAGCTGCACAGGTAGAGTCAGTGATACACTGCCAGATGTTTGATGACTGAGGTTGGACAGAGGAGAGACACTGCGTAGTCCTCACCAAGGGTCAGGCTACAAAATAAGTCATTACCAGGTACCGTTGGTTCTGCACAGCAGAGAAATGACAGAAACATCCTAACAGGAAAAGCTAACACTTTAATAAATTCTATCCTGTCAAAACACAAATCCATAAAACATCAAGCTTCGTTTGCTCCAGCACTCAGACAATTATTCATTTAACACTATTTCCTGATGTGACTTTAATTCTCATATTATTCGAATATTTAGCCAATGTGTTCTTTGCACCGATAATTTTATAAGACAAATTCAAATGATAAGCAGCAAGCATCAAATCAACTGGTGCTGAATCACATTTGAGAGATGGTCGTTTTGAACAACAGAGCATCTTACTAACATGTTTGTTGATCATCCTTCTCCCTCACCCACATGCACACAAGCCTTTTTTGTTAATATTAGCTTCCTATGTGTTTTGGAAAGTGTAGGCCTGACAGCAACAACCTGAGTTTAGCAGTCACTGTGCAGACTCCCAGACACCACAACAGCGCTCTGAGCTAACTGTTTCCCTGCTCTCTTTCAACAGTGACAATTAATCATGTCAGATTGTGCCAGATGCCAAAGCAGTTTTGTGATGTCAATAAATATTCAGAGGAGACTTGCTTCAGATGAAGACAGAGATTCATTTCAACCCGTGATCTAAGCAGGGTTCACACCTAGAGGTAAAAGGCTGTTGGGCTAATTTACTGCACATCCTCTATTTCTGCAGTCCTGGGAATATGAGGTCATATTTTAGGAATGAGAATTTATATTTCACTGATTTTAGCACATGCTGGCCTCATCCTGTCGTCTTTATAAGCAGGAACGATTCATTGGCTTTCATTAAAGTACACGTGCACCACAATTTCAAGACAGTATATCTGCTATATAAAAATAGGAGCAAACTTTCTCCTTCGTTTTTCTATAATGCTAGTGTACATTCCAGTATCTAATTAAATAAAACTTCTTTCTCATACTGAACTGTAGATGCTGGTCAACAGCCCTGGTTAATTCCCATGACAAGATGTTTCGGATTTTTTTTTCTTCTTCTTCGTCTTCACAGCAGCTCATTTTAATTCCAGCTGAGACGGAGTGAAGCAATGCTGATTTCCCCAGATGGTTGTGCTTTCTTAGACAGAACCCCGATGGAATGATAATTACAGCTGAGGAGATAGGCAAAACTGTGCAATAAATGACAGAAAAAACAATAACTACATTTCACCGGCGTGCACGAGCTAACTGAAGTGATCATATGATTCGTTATTGGCCTCATGCATGGTGCTGCCAGGTTGAGGCATGTTTTTCATTCCTCATTAGATTTCACCAGTCTCTTCCCCACCTCTTTTCTATGATTCCGCAATGATTGGCAAATTCCTAAAATAAGAAAAATGCCCTTCTTTCATACTACTCCCATGTGAGAAGTGAAGAGTATCAGCAGGGGAAAAGCCATTTATTGGATTATCAGAGATGTTACTTCTTTATATTTCCTTCAGGAACACATGAAATTCTTCTTAATTTGGAATCAGCTTTGCTATGCCACCAATGGGAATACTATGCATGATCCTAGCAGCCAAAACCAAAACAAAATACACAGCCCACTGACTTATGGATAGGGTCTGGCTATCTCGCTACCACTGACAGCACAGAATAAATGCATACAATATTTATCCGATCCACGTAACACTGCAAGGCCTCACAACACTTTATACATACTCAGTAATACAGAAAAATTCTGCACACAGTCCCCATCAGTGGACATTAAGTAAAACAGACTGTTTTGGTGTGAGAGACTCGGGGAAACAGCATTGTACACTCATTCATCTTGATTCTCAAATATTTTTGTTTCCTGTGAAGTTGCTGCCGCAACACATAATTTGTAACAGTTTTCTCCTTGCAAATATCCTGGAAAACGATGACTACGACAAATAATCACCCCGAGAGGTGCCCATGAGAACTTTTCTGATTATGCCCATTTCTTTCTATTAAAAGATTTTCCATGAGGCATCCATTAGCAGCACGGATCACAGAAACGAGAGCGCGTGCTTGTTTTCTTCCTGCACCTTGATAATGGAGCACAAAAACAGCTTAACAGGGAGTGCTAATGGCAGCCAAGTCGCCTGTTAAACAGGCAAGTCAGCAGAGATACAGCTTTGCAGACTCCCATGTGTGAAACATCTGCATAGAGTGGGGTTGTCTCGTATCCCCCACTGGCTTTAAACCCTTAACTAGAATGTACTACAATTTATCCTACCCTCCAGCTGAGCTAATGGAGGGGCAGGCTACTCCTGGGATCGTTATTATTCATTATTATTTTATAATGCCTGCTGGTGTTATTTTAACAGCTGCTCTCATGAAAGAATACATAAAAGATATGCCACCTTTGTGACACCAGCACTAGACACACACCTAGGGAACAGAGAGCGAGGACAGGATGGTACTGGCTCTCTATGGCAGCACTAGCATTATCTCTCTGTAACATCCATGCTAATACCACGCAAATTCTGTGAGTACAAGCATCACCTTCTAAAAAATGAATGGAGCTAACCTACAACCAAGCTTGGGGTTTGGGCCAGCTGAGGACCTGCAGCTCCAGCTGAACTGGAAATGCAGAAGCTTTAGCAGGCAGAGAGGAGAATTATTAGTAGCGCAGGGGGAACGGCAAGCCTATTACGAGGGCAAACTTAAAAAGCCTGGTTTTCTTAGTCTAATAAAACGAAGGCTGAGAGGGAGTAAGACTGCTAACCACAGACCGAGAAAGCAAGGCAACAGAAGAGATAAGCACTGGGCAGGGAAATGAGCAACGTGAGCTAAAGGACAAAACCAAACAGTTCGAGGCTAGCCACAGCTAGAAAGTACTTGTCAGAACAGCATAGCTCCAGATAAAATCTGTCAGTAGGAGTAACACCAGCAAAACCTTATGGTTTTTACAACACAGTTTGATCCATTTCTGTAAAGGGTTCTCTAATTCAAGACCTGGGATAGGAAAGCACCAATTCAGGTAGCTGGGGAATACAGGCAACCTCTCCAGTCCTGTGCTCCTACTCTACTCCATCCACCATAAACTTCAGAATTGCTGATAGAGAGGTGCCAACTGGCATGGTCGCTCTGTCTTCTTCATATTGCCCTGCAGGAGAAGAAATCCAGGGATGATCCCTACAGGATGAAGAAATCCAAGAAAATGATCAGTGATCAAGTGAGGTTGTGCAAATGACAGGTTTACACGTTGTACATGTACCTTTGATAGGGGAAACAGTTTTCAGACTCCTAGTTCTGACACAGCTTAAGGTAGCAATCTTAGTATTAATGGGTCCCCCCCCAGAAAGCAAATGCACTTCAGCCTTCCAAGATCCAAAGACAGGAAGAAGACACAAAATACAGGATGCAAATACACAATCCCACTGGGATGTTATAATGTTTCTGAATGAAAAGCATTTTTCTGTAAACTCTCTAAGTTTATGCTTTTTTTTTCATAATAACACAACTTTAAAAAAATTAATTTGCTCAGCTTGAACATTTTGTCTTGCACAGGGAATTTTGGAGGCTGCAGACTCTGGCCTGATAAAAGCCAGGTGAAGGTAAAAGTACACAGTAACACATTCTTCTTGCTGAAAGAACATGGAAAAAACATTTTGGGAACAAAATTAAAACCAGATGACTAGTGCAGTGAAAAACACTGTGGAAAATCAGTAGATAAAGGTGGAGCAGGTACTTCCTGAAGCAAGAAAGTAATGACAGAGGTTGAGAATGGGTTAAACAAAGGGTGGAAAGTGCAAAGTGCTGTGATTAGAAAGGCCCTGCACAAATACTGCATCCTGGGGTGCATCAAGAAGAGTGTGGCCAGCAGGTCAAGGGAGGTCATCCTCCCCCTCTACTCTGCCTTGGTGAGGGTGCATCTGGAGTACTGTGTCCAGTTCTGGGCTCCCAGGTTCAAGAGGGACAGGGAACTGCTGGAAAGGGGACAGCAGAGGGCTACAAAGATGATTAGGGGACTGGAACATCTCTCTTATGAAGAAAGGCTGAGGGATTTGGGTCTCTTCAGTCTGGAAAAAAGACGGCTGAGGGGGGATCTTATCAACACTTATAAATACTTAAAGGGTGGGTGTCAGGAGGATGGGGCCAGGCTCTTTTCAGTGGTGCCCGGGGACAGGACAAGAGGTAATGGGCACAAACTTGAGCATAGGAAGTTCCACCTAAACATGAGGAGGAACTTCTTTACTTGGAGGGTGGCAGAGCACTGGCACAGGCTGCCCAGAGAGGTGGTGGAGTCTCCGTCTCTGGAGACACTCAAAACTCGCCTGGACGCGTTCCTGTGTAACCTGCTCTGGGTGACCCTGCTGTGGCAGGGGGGTTGGACTAGATGATCTCCAGAGGTCCCTTCCAACCCTATGATTCTATGATTCTATGAAATACAGAGATAATATAAGAAAGAATTTGAGAAAGGCTAAAGAGAGGGAGGAAAGAATAAGAGTTGAAAGATTCAAAACAGGAAAATGCACCCATACTGTGCACACCTCTGAGTAACCGGATGTCTGGGAACATGCAGAGCCAGACAGAAAATACCATCTTTCCCACCTACTATACAAACCAAATATTGTAGCAAGGAAGACAAAAAGAAAAAAAAATTCATTTAAATATTTTTAAATTGGCGGTTCAACTTTTTCCTTAGATGTAGACAGAGAACTAAAAGTCACTACCGTGAATACTAGCAGGAGGAAAAGAACCAAGCAAGGATTCACTTCAGGAAAGAACAGCACACACAGCGCAGTACAGTGAGCCAGAAACTTTCAATTTTACGTTCTCATTCCATAACCAAGTGTTTTCTGTATGCAAACTTTATGACAAGAAGTTCAGCACATGAGCTATACTGGTATAGAGTATATCCTTGGCTTTACCACTCAGAAAAGGAGAGGCACCACCAACACCTTCTGCTGGTTCGCACCTCAATGTTAAGTACCTGTTTCCCAAAACATCTGACCAGATCCACATGCAAATCCAGTAAAACCATTAATTTCCTGGCAACTTAATGGAACTTGACGGATTGTCGGTCAGTAGAGTCATGTAACTTCTGTATGAACGCATCTGCAGCTGTAGCAGTATTTCTATAACCTCCCTTCTAATAAAAACAAACAAAAAAGTCATTTCTTATTCCTCTTGTCTGTTCACATTCCAAGCTCTTCTCTGAATCACAACTATCTCTTCCAAATCACAGTCAGTCATATCTACTGCTATTTCAGGGAGAATTTGTGAGTCTGGTCTTCTTCAATCTTTACTAGAAATAGCCAAAGGCTCGTTTATCCTAAAATTCCAAAACACGAAAGGTTTGTTGGAAGTATTCTGTATAATCTCTGGGAGGAAAAAACAATACGACCGAAACACAGCATGACTTCTGTTCTCTCTGAGAGAAAAGAGGTTGCCTCTTTCTTCTTCCTGTCAAACTGCATGGGGCTTCGGAAGAACAGAGGCCTTCTGGGTGACAGAAGAGACAGAGGAGACTTGCCAGCCCTTCTCTGCATGTCCCTGAAGGAATAAGCTGCACAACTGCAAATGTAGATGTGCAGAGCAGAAGGGAATCGCGTCCATACCATATGAAGAACAGCAGGCCACAGATTCAGGCAAGCTGAACAAGCATCAAATTTAGTTTCTGCTGCGTTGTCTGTCATTACTTGTCATTACTGGCATTACTTCAGAGAAAAAAAAGCTGATTTGTAGTTCAGTTGAACTATGTGCAAAACAGTTAATAGCGGAGTATTCCCCCGGCAGTAGTAGCATATGGATCATAAGAACCAGTAAGATTTTGGCTACTCTAATCAGGAACTGCTACAAAGAGTGTTGGATTACCACAAAGATCAGTCATCACTCCATCTCCACTCACCAAAGGCACTTTTCTTTACAACCGTTTTGTCTGTGACTCTGTTTAAAAATCACACTCCTTTTCAGCTGGCTTGTCTTCTGAAAGTCATTTCTCCTTCTCTCCACGGACATCAGAAGGGAATGTGACATCTAAATCTATGATTCCAAGAATAGAGGTGGTGTCAGAAGAAGAGCCTATAACAGGAAAAGAGTGAAGAGAGTGAGAAGAGAAACGGCAGAAATTTATCCTATAAACAAATCCCACAAAATGTGTAATTCTGGTGCCTCAAAAAACACATGCAAAAATTGCACGCAAAGATAAAATGTGAGGGATTTCAGCCAAGGTTAAGTGCAAGACAAGTTTTCCTTGAAAACTTGCAGCCATCCCCAGGGCCATCGTAACCCTGTGGGTGGCAGAAGCACCCGGAAAAAGACTTTAAACCCCACTGGACCTACAGCACGTGCAGTAGCTTTAACAGTAGGTCTACCAGCAATTTGAGCGGGTGAAGTACAGGACAAAGGGGCTCACACTGCAGGGGAGCAGCAACAGTCAAGAAAAAAAGGAATTCTTGGCAATATATCCTATTCTTTCATTAATTATATTAATTATTACAACTGATTTGTTATAATGTAAAATGAAAGATGGAAAGAAAAATAAAGAAATAAAAGTACACCGCTGTCATGCGCTAGAGATTGATGAGGACAACAGACATCAGTGACAACCAAGGAAAACACAAAATTTACTACCTATGGTGTTACAGCTGTTTCATTAACAAAAGTTTTTTAATCCCTACTAAGACTCTCTCATTTCCTCCATCCTCATTCCCTTCTCTTCTACCTTAGCGTTCCACTGTTGTGCTGCCAGCGACAGCAGACACCACACATTCCAGCTCCTCCACTCTGCTGTGCTTAAATGACTTCCCACCACTCGTTCCAAGCCTCTCCATTGATGCTTTGCCTCCAGTCACAGTAAAGTCAACACAAAATGAGTACCACCACATCGGGAACTTGTTACCAGGGCTGAGTGAAGAACAACAGCACATTCTGCAAAATATCCGGGGGTTCTGTCATATCAAAGGGCTTTTTGTGAGGCCAAACTGAGCCATTCCCAACCACTCTGCAAAACAGGAGGGTGACAAAGGAATTCGCAGACTCTAGAGTATTCTGGCAATGCCGGCACCACCATGCAAAACATGGGGAACAGCTCAAATCTTCATTCTGCCTTGAGTTTATCATCCCAGACAATGCAGACAGGAATTCAAGGGATCTCCCTGGCTAGTTCCAAACTGTGGGATGTATTCATTTTCCCTTGGGAAACCAAATATTTTATCTGTGAAATGATCTAATTGTCCCTCAGTCAATTTCTGTAACTTAGCTCAAACATATTTCTGCTAAACCTCTGTAGCTTCTTACAGCAGCATCTTGTTAAAATTCCCTTATTAAAGTTTCCTTTTATCTCAAGAATCTCATTCTGCCCGGGCTGGAGAGAAAATGGCAAAATCAGTATATTCTAGCACTTCAATGAGTGGAGTCATCTGCAGAACAACAAATGACTATGTCCTAGCAAATTACAATTAATACGCTATCGACATAGCTGCTGCAAAATATTTAAACGTTTATTGGCATCAATAGCTGCTATGAAATCAGCTTTATAGATGTTACAGTAAAAAGAACTGCATTTCATAAAGCCCTGAATAATTACTGGTCCCTTGTCAAAAAGAGGGAGATAGCTATTCACAACAAATAGCCCAACAGAAGACTATGACAAGCCAAAAACATCCACTTACAGATAACATAATTTAAGACGGGCAGAGTGTTAATTAGAAAAAAGCTCTCCCCAGGAGTTACTCGTCAGGGCAAACCTTTTCACTGAATCAGACATTGTTACAGGTGCCACGCAGATTATTTAACCTGTATCCCAAAAGCAAAAGAGGACTTGTCCAGTTTTCACCAAAATTATGTTTCTAACTTGTAAATTATACACTACAAGGACAAAAACAATGTTAGATACTGTAATGTGTGTATATTCTGCTGTGACCTGAGATAGGCCATTCACTGATGAGACGATTCAGTGTTAAGAATAATGAGCAATCACACACTCCAAAGCCAGGCAGCTATAAAATGCCAGCCTTTTCTCTTTCCTTTTATTATTTCCTCTCATCTGATTTAAAACGTAGTACCTCTTCATATTGCTTTGTACTATTTCCATCCGATTCCAAAACACGTACAACCACAAAGTATACACGATACATTGGGCACATAATGGGGTTGTAAGAGCACTTGTCGCTCCTTTAATTATCAGAAGGTCATTTCTTGTTCCTTTTTACACTGAACACAGTGAAAAGGCAGAACATCAGATGGCTTATTTTATGCATTTGTGTGTGTGTTTTAGTATAATTACAGAACCATTCCAGTTACTACAAACCGTACAGAGGTGATCAGCTTTCTTTCCTTACTGTGTAACAACAAATGGCTGGACATACAAATCTCTGCTTTCTGCAAACAGACATAGTAGACCACGTACAGAGGTTGTTAACAGCTCACAGATACTCGAGTTAGGGTTGTATCCAAATAATCTGAAAATAAGGCGTACATTCCTGTTTTTCTACAAAAGAGTAGAGCTTTAGCAATGAAATTTCCTGCCAGCTTAGCGTACAGGTCTCTTGAAATTTCCTGCATACTCCTGTTTGCTTTTGCTCCATAAATACTTAATAAGCGGCCTTTAAATTGAACTCTGGATGATTAGTTTTGTGGTGGTTTAGTTTGGGATTTTTTTTTATGCTTTGGCAATTCTACTTTCCTTACTATAAAGATGCAGTACTGAAAAGTTTCTGAGGAAGCAGAATAATAGTCTGGAACTTCCTGTTCAAATAATGGTACAAATGCAAACAGTTCTGCTTGATTTCTCTAGCAGTAACCTACCTTACAAACCGCAATATTATATTAGGTACCAGAATCAGTTATAAACCAACCATCATCTTGGAAATCACGTAGAAAAGATGCTTCTCACTGCTGCAGCTACACTGCTCCTGGTACCCAAGCTAACTTGTGCAGATTTAATTAGATATCTGTGGTGCTCTAAGTTGAAACCTGGGACCTAAAAATCCCATTCAGACTGGGCTACCAGGCGGAGGCGGTGTGGTGAACGTTAGTAGTCTTTGATTTCATCCAGCTCCAAGAATTTGAAAAGCCCAGTTCAGTTTGCAAAATCACTCCCTAAAGCTGTGACCTGGGTGTGCCCTAGTACACCCTATTCCTTTAAAGCCCCAGCCTGTCTGTTATCTCCAATCAGTCAACGTTCTCCAAAAAGCAGTTCTTAAGTTCGCTGGCCTAGTGACAAAAGCAGAACAAATCCTATAACTGAGGAGCAAGCCCACCGCTCTCTTTCCATTTCTGGCTAACGTCACTAATATTTCCAATTATTTCAAACCTCTTTTACTGAAATATATTTATTTTTTAATTCAACAATCAATGAACATATTGTGTCATTTCTGTCAGGATGATGGCAGAATTAAAAACATTTCTTGTAAATAAAGATGACAAGAAAGCAGCAAAAAGAATTCATGCAGAAAGAAGAAGAAAGAAGAAATAACTTCATGACACGAAAGGACAGACCATTTTTTAACAGGGGAATGGAAAATTCATTCCACTGGTGGCACATACAGTTATACGTTTGTTATCATTATTTCCTTCATCTCTTATGCTTCTTTTTTTGAAGACATCTCTCCAGAGGGACCTACGGAGTTAAATGCTACACCAAAGTGTTAATATACAGTTGTTCCTCTTTGGATGTGTTTCTGATTGGAAATACTTGGGCACCTATTATGCCAAAATGCTCTAACTGCTGTGTTTCCCAAACACCATTCCTTTTCAAACTCTCCAGCCAGTACATGGGGTGTTCAGCTGCCTTCACTTATGCCATCAGTGAGTTATAATTTCATTTCACCCCTTCACACAAGTGAGAGCCAGAGCTCTGAGGTTAACATGCCCAACCCTTCTCCTCCAGTGAGCTCCTGAAACAAGCCCAAACGGCCTTTTTGTTCTCCAAAAAGCTGGGTTTTATTGGAATTTAAACCAGGATTCTTAGGTTTTTCGATCAGAGGAGTCTCGAAGTGGTGTAATTCAGACAAATCTGAGTTCATGGGTTCAGAATGATCCAGTCACACTGTCACTGTGGACTAACTCTCTGGAAACAGCACCAGCTGAGACCTGATCCAGTCATGCCACAACTATACCTGAGATTTAAAAGCACATTTCCCAACTACCCATTGTACTCCCGTCTCAGAAAAGGTCTTGGGCTCTTCACACTGACATTTGAACCACCTATATTTTAATCAGTATTTTCTTACCTCTGCTGATAGAGATTTTTCCCAAGTATTGCCCAAATTACCAAGTATTTAACTTATAAATTATGTAAAATATATTCAACTGTTGGACTTCTTGGTGAACACAAGTTTAAAATCTATGTCCTGAAGTTTACTTTTTGATTTTAAGGTTTTACTGGGCAGTAGAGTTTTATTCTTCATCCAGTGCAGAAAGATGAAGCAGATTAAGTACGCTTACAGCATTAAGAGTAAAACCAAGAAGGGCAGAACAGCCCTCTTCCCCAATGATTCAAAAAGGGCACAAGTCTGTTTATTTTGAAGAAGATGTGAGGTTCTACAGCAGAAACCCTTTGAAGAAAAAGGTGGAAAACACTGATACTCTAAATGGACACCCCAGTGCTCACTCGCTAGAACTCTAAAATATCAATCTTTCTGGCTTCCACTGCGATAAAACCATTTATTATTTCTGCCCTGGGATCCACATGGTTTATTAGCTCTTACAAATACAAAAGAACATTGCAGCTGAGTTTTCATAAGCAGCTGGGTACGACATCAACGTTTTTCCGATTTCAAGGCACCTGTGGTTGTTGGGTTTTTTTTCCTAAATTTTAAATAATTTTTATTATTGTGGTTGTTTCTAAAAATACTCATGTATACCTTTTCTCCTCTATCTGTTTGTGATCTAAATACAGATGTGGGGGTAAAGAAAAAAAGGGGAAATTAAACACAATAGGAAAGGAACTAAATGGTCCCAAAAGGTACAAATTTATACCTTGGGTATATATTTCTCACTTGACTCTTCTGCAGTGACCATGTGCAGAATATTGGCTTCTTTTTAATACTTCAGCGCAAGTTTTTCAAGCTTATCTGAAGGCTTTTCAAATATGCTTAACATAAATTAAGCCTTCAAGAACAGCTGAGGTGGAAATAACTTGATTTCTTATAACTATTTAAAAATAATCTATAGCAGAATTAAAGCATTAAAAATGTTAGGACAATTTTTTTAATAGATCTACCTGAAAAGAGGAGTAGAGAAGGCCATATATAAACAATGGATTGTGGAAAATGTTTTGGGCAGATTTACGAGCCTCTTTTCCTACAAAGTGAAGTGTACTTGGTATTTTTGTCACAGAAACTCATGAAAGCAAAGATCTAGATGAATAAACACACCTAATGCCAAGGATGATTATTATACAAGAATGCTGCTGTATAATTACTGCTTATACCTATTTCTGTTATGTTAATGTTATATAAATACAACAGTGCAAAATTAGCTCACAGTGCTTATCAGTAAGACGTATTGCCATCATTAGAATATATTCCATAAGACTTCCAATGAGCTTTCCATTCTTACCTTTTTCACATTTCTTAAGCTCATAATTTACTTTTGTTTAATTTTGCTACAGTTTACTGTGTTTTGCTTTATTCTAATGACTTCCATCTGATTGCAGGGCAACTCCAAATAATTTCTTTCAAAAACTTACTGCCCTCCTATCCAGGAGTTTGATGAGAAATCATGGCACAGTGTCGTGACACAGTGGTGTTAGAGTCACAACTGGTCAATTTGACTCTGAAACAGTTAATACTCCAGCTACACCAACAGGCTGTGTAAAGGGGATGAAAAGTATACACTGAAATTACACTTCTCACACAACCCAACTCTCGAGCCTCTGCTGCGTATTAGTAGCTAGCTAGTTGATTCAAACCCTTCTCAACTGCAATTTAATTATAGGATTATAAATGTGATGTCATTTAGCATTTTGACAGTCAAATTAACCAAATCCATTACTTAACATATCAGCTTACACTGGTAAAGTTGCGTGCATAAGAGACAAATTATACTTACGCCAGGCATTCCTTATAGAGCCTGTTTTGTGTCTGTGGGTTTTCACAACACAGCACTGAGAAAAGATTTTGAGATTTCTTCTCCAGTGGCCCCAGTTCTCCCCGAGCAGTCCGGGTAAGATTTTTGTCTTTTCAGGGGAAAGATGTTCACAGCTAATCCTGCCCATTTTAAAACTGATGAGGATTTCAACGCCTGCTCCTTGTGGTACAAGCTGTGGTGTCACTAACAAAAATGGGAATGCACGAGAGGGAGTGAACGGGCTATCCATAATCCAGGAATTATACTGCTGGTCTCTCACACAAGTGAAGGTCTCCCAGTACTCAGAAAATATCCCTAATTCAAAAGACTGGTGAAAAAATAGAGCATAAAGATCGGAGCTGGGACTGTGAATCCTCAGCCATCAGGAATCGCCAAGAAAGAGGTGGCAAGATGACACTGCTGGGAGGAGGATGTTGCTGTTCTGAACTTTACACATTTTATACTGGTATGTGCTGATAGTATGGCTTCTATTTATTAGTTTTTGCTTTCAATCAACAACGTTTCATGTTTGCTACCAAAAGACGAGTGGATTTCAGGTGTGGATGCAAAAATAAACAGGAACATCAACTTAGGAGGACAAAATGAAGACAGATCTTGTAAAGATGCAGGAAATGAGGAGAAATTCAGCTGAAGGCCGTATTTTGTTAGGTCTTCATCTTTAATCTGCAGTAGTAGCGAGGACAAAGTTGAGAAGCAGAGTGAGAATGTGTGTTTTATGCCACCAAAATGTGTGGCTTGTTACAATCATTTCTCAGGGTTTAGTTTGGTTTGGTTTGTTTTTAACTGCATCTTAACAGGCTTTGGAGTGGACTTTCTTCCCTGCCGAGTAATTTTGTTCTATCTTCAAAGACATTGTTTGTTTAGGGAATGCTACATTAGCCTTATTTTTCATTCGTCATTGCTTAAAATGCCTTCCTCAATCTCTTAATGCTTTTTACTTTGAACAGCCAGGCCATGATGAAAAAGTACCTTGGGCTGATGATGTGCTATCAATAAGTCTGTACAGTTCAATTTCAATCCCCCATTGAATCTCTTTCGTAGTTCTAGCACTATTACTTCCCCTCTGTACTCACTTTAACAAACACTAATTTAGCTGTAGTATGTACATTTTTTTTCCTTTATTTTGCCTCATCCAAAGACCAGGTACTTAGGCAATGTCAACTGGCGTATCTCCATTTGCTTTCTGTCTTCAAGCACAGAGCCTGGCCAAAATGCATTTTTCTGATTTCACCAGATAGTATGTCATGTTCTATTCATTTCATAGTAGTAATAAATATTTCTCTGTTAAAATATCTGGAGTGATTTTCTATTACTTGACTGATTTTTATTCCGCATACGGTTCTGACCAGCAGAAATGGAATGAGTGCATCATCAGTGATTATAGTGGACACATTAATCTCTTTCAGAATACCATTTAGGCATTTCTGGTGTAAAGTAGACGTATACAAGTTCTTATACTACAAATGAAAACAGTGACACCCTAGTTCAGAGCCCTTCTTGCCATTAGGATCAATGCTTTTCTCAGGTAGAAAGGGAAGGGAATTTGGTTTATGCTCCAAAAGAAGCTCCAGAAGCTCTCTGCGATACTCGAAAGCCTCAAGAAACAGGATTCAGGACTCAATGGTGTGATGTTGGTTTTACGCATAGATTTCACACAATTCTTACAATATCTCAGTTAAAATCCTGGTGAACGCAGGTCTCTTTAAATATGTTAATAGCCTTTCCTTTTTCTGCTCCTGAGAACAATCTCTATAGTGTTCTTCATAAATCAGTCACAGTAAATACTGCTTTAAAGAATATGGGGGTATCACAAGCCTCTTTCTCTAGATTCTTTCCTTCCACTGATCTCCACATAGCAATAGCCAGAACTTTTGGCAAATATGCCCCGTTCCTTATCATCTAAGGCAGAAGGTCTGAAGCCCATAATCCAAACAACATTGGTGAAGAACCACTGGTTTGGGGAGTACTAAATTGATTATGTCAGAAAATCACGGGATTCATACGGCCATGTTGCCTTCAGCACTGTAGGATGACAGAGATAGGGTCACACAGAAAATAGAAACATCAGAAAGCATGGAAGGCTATAATTTAAGAAAGAAGGTTTATATTTTCTGATGATCTAACCATGAAAAGTCCAAATATCCTTTCCTCTATTCATGCTCGATGACGTGGAACGTACTTGCTAACCTTCAGCTGTTTCTGCCCAGGATGCATAGACATGTAGTACCACGAGAGCTTGAGTAGTGGACCACAAACAGGCAAAACCCAAGCCTGCTGAGCAGTACTGATGGATACATCTGCAGATGAATTACGAATACCCTTTACATCAGCAAAACTTTAAAACTGCCATGGGTTGAGGGTATATTATAAATCTAATTGCAATTATTCACACACAACTGGAATGAGTTGTTTCACTTTTTCTGCTGAAGCTCATTTATCCTCTTTTCATGCCACCACACACGGTTTGGCAAGGACTACTTTTATTGCAAGTTCATAATATAATTTCTGGAAAGCAATCATTTTGGCTTAGCAATATATGAGACTACAGCATATGGCACTTGCATGTAAAAGGGGATGTAACTCCTTTCTTTCCTCTTCAAAAAGTATTATAAGTGTTATAGCATTACTATATATTAAATGTATATATTGTATGAATTGTATAAAACTGTATATCTTTTGCACATCTCCACTGACTAAAAAAATTCCCAAGTCTTTAAGTCTCGATTCTCATTACTTCCATGTCTGACTGTGCTCAAAGCGAGCTAAAATTTCAAGATCTTAAATTTAAATTTCCATCCAAACCAAAACTTTTAATTCACTAAGTTTCGTTTCACTTAAAAAGGCAGAACTATAAACAAGCAAGGTGCATTAGGCAGATCCTCATCTTTCAGGGATCACCACGCAACTTGATCAACAAACTGGAGGACATCATTCAACAGAAACAGAAAAATAAATAAAATTTTAAAAAGACTAAAAATTGCTGAATTTTGGCATGTGCTTTTATAAATATGAAGCATTAAATAAAAATGGTTCTGTGTAATCTGGCAGTTCTGGCACTTTCAACCTTCTACCAAAAATCCTAAATATAAGAAACTGTGGATGATAAAGATACAATCTTAAGCTTGACATAGAAAACACACAAGAAGAGGAAATTTCTCTCGAGAATATGGAAAGAGGTGGTAAAATGGAATATACTCTTCTAACTTCTTCAACAGAAAAGCGTTCACTAAAATAGTTGCAGACATTTCTAGGGTAAAAAAAAAAAGTAAAATCAGGAAATCAGGAACTACTTTATTTAAGCAGCTAAGGAAAATGAAATGTAAGAGCACTGGAACATTTACCAGGGATAAAAAGGAGGGAGCCCAATTGCATTAAAATTGAGAGAGGTAAATATAGCAGAATAACTGCTAAGGAAGTTCTGTGTTTCTAGGTCTAGTTCAAACTGTTTTCATTCCATACGATTTTCAACAAGAAAAAAAAAAGACTGAGAAAAAATCTGGGGTAGTACCAAAAAGCAAGCCAGCTACAATAAATTGAGCAGGAAGCAACGAAGATACAAAGTTCAGGGATTATCTTCATCACATTGGAAAAATTCCTTGAGGCATACACGGGGAAACGGCAGCACAAAGGAATGAGACTGAAGCAAGCACTCAATGATTAACTGCACCGATTCAATAAACAGCTTGACAAGGAGTAAGCTTCACTCGTTTCAGCAAATCTTAAGATTTAGTGGAATTTAGTACAGGAGAGACAAGAAGCTTCTCAGCTACATGGACTGACACCAGCTGAGGAGCTGACCCAGCACGTTGTACCCTCATCTTGCTGCTAACTGACTGCTCCATGACAATTTCTGGTATATGCATTCTGGAAAGAGAAAACCCTCTACAGGGTTTTCTACATATGGAGGCCGGTTGCAGGAGCACCTCTCCCATCAGTCTCCCAGGGCAATGGGAAACACACATTTGATTTCAAGGTGTTCCTTGCCATGAACTTCCTGAGAAGTTTCCTCTCTCCCGCTGTGCCACGCCGACCATGTACTACACTGCTAGTAGGGCCTGTCATGGAGAGAGGCGTAAAGACACTGAAATCTGTGTTTCAGAGAAGAATTATCACAGGTTTTTTTCCTTTCCCAATTCTAGAGGTAGTCGGTAATGCTCCCCTACAACAATGCTCCTTCTAGACTATGTATAATGTGCTATTGTGAATTGTCTGAAATGGCTCATTTCCCTCCACTCTTTTGAGTTTCAGGTGCGAGTTATATTCCCCGCTTTCTTCTGGATTTGTGGCATAGCCCTACACGTGTCACTCACCTACTCGGCACAAACAGCCCTCTGAAAAGCAGCAGTAAGGGTACTATAAGGATACTACATATACTATGCATGAAGTCCTCTGTGACTGATGGATGACAAATGCTACTTAAGTGCTAAATATTATACTGAGCAATTTCCTGTTTATTCTAATTGAGTGTTTGATATCCTTAATTAAGTGTGTTTCCAGAGTACAGTTTGAAACTTCTTTTCACTACTCGTTCAATGGCACATCGCCTAGCTAATCAATAGTCTTGTCAGAATTGGCTTTACTTTCCAGATGTAATCAAGAAGAATAGTATTTCTGTCGTTGCCCCAGAGAAAAAAAAAAAAAAAGACCAAAAAATAAACACATGCACCATTTCTATTTCCTGACAGTAGGGCATTAGCTAGGAACAGATCTGAACTCAAATCGCTCCAGACAAAGCTCCACCAAGCCCTGTAGTGAGACCACCATTTAACGCGCCAGCTGCTTTAGCTTCTTTCAGACTACTCCCTTAAAGGCTTTTTAATCCATAGTTTGAGAGCTAAAGGCACCTGCACTCAACAAACTTGTGCGTGAATGTCGCCCACATCCCATTATTATTTCATCTCCTGATGGCCAGGAAATACATGTAGCTTGCTTCCAATGTGATCCCCTTTTAGATTTTTCCTTTTAATACTCTCTGAACTTCTGCTGACTCACTGTGTTTCTTTATAGGAGATGGCAAGCAGAGCTTCTTTATCATTCGTGTCCTTTGATCCTGCTTTCTGTCTTGCCTGTCTCTCCCTCGTTCGTTCAGTACATCCTGTAAGTGCCCTTTGATCTCCTGCCACTCTTGCCTCCCTCATCCATTCCGGCGATATGAAAGAAACTGCCTATTTCAAATTTACAGGGGGACCCCTCCTTTTGAAATAATCTGTGCGTTTACTGCTTTCAATGGTTTGATGTTATTTGGTTTGTCTCTACAAGCTTCAGTTTTTTTACAGGTAAGTTGCGTAATTTCTCGTATTTTCTTTCACTTGTAACATTATTTCTTTTGTGAGGGCAGGTTTCATCTTCCTTCGTATATTCTCTAATCTTTGACTTGCATTTTTCTTACACATGCTGCCCTGCACCGAGATCGCTCTGGAGAGATTGCTAACACTTCATTGTACTCTATACATTAATTCTCATTTATCAGAAGGCACTTGGAGTGTTCCTTTATTGCCGTTCAGCAAAACCAACCAAATCTAAAACCTAAAAAAAAAACCGCCCTAAAAGAAACTAAAAGAAACCTGAAAGGCGTAAAAGAAGTATGCCTCTTAAACTCAGGACAGTTTTCATCTGTTTGTGGAGTTTGGTTCGGAACCTGGTGTCTCTCAGCTGGATCCCAGGTGCTGCATATGCACGTCACACCTAAATACCAGCTGAGGAACATGCAGGAGTGACAGACATCTGAGTTAACCAACCTTTTTTACTGTGAGTGGAGGACATGCATCATCCTCTTGAAATGCTACTACTGAAGTAGCATTTAGTGTTATTTACTAAATAATTCTCATTTCACTACCAGGAAGCTACCAGATTGTAGATAGCATCTGCCTCTGCTTCAGACAAGGGAATTAATCCTTTCACATGTCACCAGAGCTCCTGATTTCATTTTATTTACAGAGGGAGCAGAGCAGACAGGGCAGCTCTTTCTCTGGGAACCCCTGAAGGGCAGGTGTGTCTCCTGCACACTCACCTGATGCCTTAAGCCTCTTCCCACAGAGCCTCACAACTCCACCAGTCAGGGATCCCACAGGAACCAGTCACAGAAAACCCTAACCGCGGCGGGGGGGGAAGAGGAAGGGGTGGGGATTTACTGTGACTTTCACACATGACCTGTGACACTGTAAAAACAGAGACAGCTGCACTGTCTGGAGCCTGCTGCAAAGCTGCAAGACAGGCATCTGATGGCGAGAGGTGTCAGCACTGCAACCTCTTGCTCCCACAGCTCTTGGAGATGAAGTCCCTCCCACGCTGCTTCCCCTTGGATGAAGTACCTTTTCCTTCCCATGTTTCTTACAGAATTTTTCGTGTCATACCTCAGCTTCACAATGCCATATAACCAGAGTAACTGACTGGCTAAAATCTTGATAAATCAATGCAAAACAACTGCCTGCAAACACCCCAGCACTTAAGAGCTCAGCTGTCCCTCCTAGTGATGAATCATGACCTAATAACGTCCTCCAGTTCCCGTGTGGGTTGTGGTGGACAGTCCTGCAAAGGAGGCCGCTGAACTTCCACAAATTATGCTCAGACAGTATTGCCCTGTGTTCTTTGGTGCGTCTGATAGTTCACAGGGGACCACGTAACTTCTAATGTGCGCAGCCAGCGTCAGCTCCAGGCCTTGTAGCTGCTGAAGACACATGAGGAACTTGCCCTACGCCAAGGGACTGCTCTCAGGGCCTGGGGAGGCACAGGCGGAAAGAGGCAGAGTGGGACAGAGACCGAGCCAGCCAAAGGGGCGTGCAGAAAGGGGATACCAGCTGGCACCCCTCCTCTGAGCCACAGCCCAGCTCTCCCTCCCCGTGGCGAGGCAGCCAGATGCCCGCCTTGCTGTGCTGGGGACCAGTGTCTGGCTAAGCAACAAGATCACAGATGTTTTGCCACCTCTGGTCATTTGCTGCCTGCTTTTCCTACATTGAGCACTAGGCTCTGGCCTTAAAAACATTAGAAATGTGTCCCATGGATCTAAACCAGGAGAGATTTTTAGAGTACAGAAATTCCCACAGCTATCCCTGGCAAAATGTGGACACACACACTATTCCTCCCACTGTTTTCAAGATGATCCCCGTGGCTTTTAGACATTGTATATAGCCTGCTCAAGCTCCACTTCCAAATCTCAGCCTCTCCACCCACTTGCCTGTTACTTCTGAATTCATTTTCACCTGTTTTCCTTCAGTAGGTGTAGGTGCTTAGTGCAGGTTGGTAGAAAAGCCTGGAGTACTGCTGACCTCAGAAAATATCCAGCTGCCTTGCCCTCAGTGCTACCCTGACCCAGGGAGGGACAAGGCAGTTTATTTTTTTGGTTGGGGGGTGGTGGGGGTGGGGTTTTTTAACAATGCATCATATGCTAGATGGGAGCTGCAATTCAAGCCTTTTCAAAAGCAAGTATCTCCCTTTCCCCACCACTCTCTACTCTTTTTCTTTTTTTACTTTCAAACAGCTGAATTCTTTTGTCCATTTTATATCCTTTTTGCAGCCTTTTAAGTCAGCTGAAAGTGTTAAATTCTAATTCTTCAATGCCAATAAGCATGAAATCTCCAATTGAGTCATTCAGAAGTCCTTTTTAAAAAGCAATCTGAGGAGATGGCTTTCAAACTTTTGCGTGCCACATACTTACTGTGACGTCTGACAGAGAAAAATGTGTGTTGGCAACACTGCTTAATCCACATTGAAAAAAGAAAATTGAAGCCATACTTCTAGCAAGATTAGTTAATGATCAATAGCGACAGGTAGCTATAAACACAGTAATGGAGATCCTCTCATATTCTCTCTCATCTTCTGGTTCAGTCCTCCCATAACTACATTTTGGGAAAATGAATTGGTTCCAACTCCCACTCTGGGCAAGTTACCACAAAAACAACATGAGACAGAAAAAAAGCCAAAGACATTTCCCATAAAGAGAAATATCAACAGCTGCAATGCTAGACAAAAACAACCTAGCCCATCTGTAAAGAAAAAGGGGGAAAAAAGACGGAGCAGTTGTGACGTCCATGGAGTAAAAGAAGAAGCTGTTCCTGATGGACACTTGTCTGTTGGAAATGAGTAACTGTAGCATAACGGCTGTCAAGATAGAAAGAGCAGTGAGAGGAGCCAGGAGAAAGTTTATGTACGGGCTGGAAAGGACTTTTTCTGGCAAATGCCCACAGGTTTGGCCACTAAGAAGGATCAAGATTCTGCTTTTTCCTGATCCTATTTCTCACTTAGTAATGCTGTGTTCCCAAACGCATTCCCAAGAAAAGCAGAATCACAATTTCCACCTGAAAATTTCACATTTCTTGACTTCTTAAATAAACTTTTCCTGTATAAGAGGTCAAATTTCAAGCTCTTCTGTGCAAAGACAAGCACAGAATAACTCAGTCATTTCCTAACTGACAGCAGACCAAGCGAGAGACTCCAAGTCCTGCAGCTGCTGGGTCAGGAACCCTCAGCAGGGCTCGCTGGTTCTGTCTCCCGCATAGTCCAGGAGGACCCTAACAGGAATGCAGCAGCTTGGAGCAGTTTCTTGTCCAGAGCCAGAAGCCTGGTAGCTTCCTGCTGCACAAAACACAACCTATGGGTTCACTTGCACTAGTAGAGTTGCTTGAAAGATTTTGTTCTCTCATGGGATGTTTCAACAGCAATTCAAGTTTTAGCCAGGGGACGCAGCAGAGTATTTCACCATCCCACTTCAGGTGCCCAATTCAGGACCTGTTTTTCCTGGGTTCACCATATAGCTGCTTGAGTTTTTCCAGACAGGAATTTCTGACCACTTGCATTTAGCTCCTGCTCTCTCTTGCTCTCTGTAGGAGGGTCCTTTCCCTGACTGCACAGTCTGTGTGCCTGCAACAAGAAAGTAAGACTGTGGTCTACTCCTTTAAAATTCAGAGGAGCTTCCCTCAGCAGATTGTGCCTCAGAGCCCACAAGGAGGGATGCCCCATTTAAGTCTAACCGGTGTGCTAGCTGGGCACAGTGGCACTGTGCCTGTGCCTGGACTCAGTCATCACTCCGCAGGGCACGCTCCCAATGGGGACAGCCAACTAGAAGTTGTTACACAGCTCCTCTGCTTGTGAGTGTATTATCAGAAGACTTGCCTGTCCCGTGTTCTTAAACTATAATGGTTCAGGTTTCTTATTCAATGTGTTGGACTAATGGTCATGATTCCATTTAGCATTAGCAAGGATGTCAGTTCTACTTCAGTGAAAGTCTCATTACTTCAGGGTAATTTATATAGGACTTAAGATGTTTTTAAGTAGTTTCCTGCAATAAGAGTGATTTCTAAACTTCCTAGAGTTATTATATTATCACTTTGTGCATGCTTTGGCATGTACGACAACCCCATTCCTTCAAAAAACAACACTTGAAGGTATGAATTTTAAATGCAGGAATATTAAGCACTTAACACAAAGGTAACTGCAGAATCAGGACCACTGCACAAATGCCAAGTGTATCTTTGAGGGGAACTTCAGAGCTGCTGCTCTAAGCACTCTTAGACATAACTTAAAATACAAAAGAGCGTGTCAGAAAGCAAACTGGCATTTACAGTTAACATTGTTCCTCAGTAAAGGAACATAACTGTAAGTTTATACAAAGAAAATAAACATAAGCAAATAACAAATCTGCGTGTCTTAAATGAGCTACAAAACATTAAATCAAAATGTACTAATTTAAGGAAAACTTCATTAGCTGTTATTTTATGGTCACAATATGAGGGTAATAGCATAACAATGAAGACAAATAACATAGCTTGTATGTGTAAACTACATATATGTGTTTGACTCTTGATAGAACTGATGAAGCAGCACCATCAACTCAAACCAAATTAAATTTCCACACTCAGTTCTATATTCTATATTTCTTAGGACCTAAAAGTTATTATTTAAATTAAGATGTGTATGGGCAGGCAGAAGCAACTTCAGTCTCTGAAGTATTTACTTTTGCGTAAAAAGACCACAGTGCCTCATGCCACTTTGAAATCTTAGACATAAGAAAACCAGAAAATTTCTACTGTACGGCATTGCACCCAGAATAGGTTGAATCCATCCTGTATGCCCCAGAACTCCAGAAGAAAGTTGAAGAAGGTTTGGCAGACAACCTTATAATTCAAAACCTTTGTTCTATATAGCAAATGCTGTACCCATTTGAAAAGTCTGTCAGTCAAGACTTCCTCTGTTTTTCTGGTTGCTGGTCATCCAGAAAAATACAGAATAAATTATGCATATGGAATCGCAGTTCTACCCTATAGGTGCAGTAAGCAAATTTGGTTTACTCTGACAGTGCTTTTTCTTCTGGATTTGTCCTACTTTTCAGCCTTTAAAATCTGATAACCCTTCAATAGAGGTGCCATGCTGCTACAACATTTCACTAACAATGAAAGTTCTGGCTTTAAGTCCTTGACAAGGACACTTCCTTTATTCACGGTTCCTAATACACATTTAAGGAGAGGTTACCACGCAGGAAATTCTTTGCTACAGTTAAACAGCCCAGAGTTGCACTACTTTTGCTCTGCAGTCTCCATTTCAGCCTGTACCGTGAGTTTCCATGGAGATTTGCAAAGGGAGAACTATATCTGTTATGTCAAATTTGGAGATCACAAAGATTTTCTTTCCAATATTTAAGGAAACAAATCCAGAAGGAACATCTTGCCCTTATGGTCCATACCTTGATTCACAGTTCCAGCCTCCTGTCTGATGCTGGAAAAAGTTAACATCTTTGAGCTTCAGTTTCCTGTAAATTAGTTATAACACTTCTTCCCTTCTGCCACACTTTGCCTGTCTTGTATACTTCAAAGGTACGATCTTCAGGACAAAGAGTCTCCTACTAAAATTTTACACATCACTTAAAGAAGAAAAAAAAAAAGAAACATTCTTAGTTTGAGAGTTCTGTAAAGGAAGTACCCGCTGTTGTTCAGGTCATTTAATGCGAGGGTGATCGTTTTTTACAAGCCTGGTAAAAAATCCCCCTCGCAAGCTTCAAGCTTCTGCGAGACACTCATCCATTTCTTTCACCAGGTGCAACTAGTGCTTACAGCTCCCGGTGATTAGACCTCAGAGCTGATACGTATCAAGTTCAGAGCAGAACTAGCTCAATTACAGGGATATGTCTGCATGTTTAATCAGATACTGCTAAATAAACGATTAAAACAATTAACTGCATTTTGTAAGATGCTGAATACACACTAAATTGCTTGCAAACATTGCAGGTAATTTGGTTCTTATTATAATACTTTGGGGGAAGGTGTATACCCTGACAATAAAGTGATTAAGATTTTTGTCTAACAACACATGAAAACTTTAAATAGCAGGGACTGAGACAAAGGAAAGGGAAGCATTAAGAGAAAAATTATGTGGCAACCATTCTATTTTCCAAAGGAATGTAACTCCTCCTTCTGCCTTACATTATTTGTAGAGCTTAGTCAACATCTTACATTTTGCACCCCTATAAAAGCTTTCTTTAAGCTTGAAATACAATTTCTGTAAGGTTCAGTATCAGCACATTTTTATCATTTGATTATTTTTTTTTACATAACTTCATCAAAGTAGGATTCAGTAAATTGAGCCTAAAGAGCAGTGCAAGATGAAATGCTGCAGAAAACTAATATTCTGCTTTTCCCCTAACATTACAATATATATATTAAAGGTGAATTGGAAGAAGAAAAAAGTAATTTTATTTCCTGTGCTTTGCCTTGTTCCCATGCTTAGACTTGATGGGTGATACTCCTGATGATGTTTTAAATTTAAAATAATAGAGACCAGGGGTGGAAGGGCAGTTAAAAAAGTAGGCTTCACAATTTTATAATATTCTACCTTAATTTACCAGCCTTTCATGGTGTGTATGTACAAGTTTGAAATTTACCAGACAAAAATGACAAATCCATCTATTCCCCTTCCTCTTTAAAACAAAAGTTCTTTAGAAATAAGGATTATTTCCTTTCTTTCCCGTTATCTCTTTGTCTCTATCTTTCTTCACTTTCAACCTCATTAGCATGTTTTCTTACTGCTACGTTCTCAAGAACATAGGGCTGCCAGCAAAAATCCTGCAAGGGAAACATTGGAGGAGTTTTGCAAGACACAAAGCGATAGGAATCCTTTGAGCACTATTTTTCACAAATGTTCACTAATAAACTGATCACTGCAGGGCTCTGCAGCTTCCAAAAGGAAAGATAGATGAGAATGATAAAACAGTTCAGTGTTTATTTTAAACTGTAGCACAGTACATTTATTTTGGCATTTAAATCCCTCATTTCCCCAAGGACAAACTGTGCGCATCTCAAGTAATGATGCCCAGATGGCTCTATGGATATGGCTTAGCAGTCAAGCTTTTTGCTGGTGTAAACTGGCAGTTTCACCAATCTCTCATATGCTTTGTTGAAAACTCAGAAGCTATTTCATCTACAGGATAGCACACCAAATTCAGTAGGTCCAACAGTCTGCTTAAGAACCAGTGTTACGGCAATACGGGTTACCATTTTGATTCTTGAAATTTGCTTTCCAGAAATTTGCAGTATTTATTCAAAATACGTTGCTTTGCAATCATTTCTGCCATTAAGAACTTGCTAGTGAAAGAAAATCTCCAAGGGGTGTGAACACTGCCAAAGCGAGCGTGCTTACTAAGTCAAATAAATATTTGCAGATTTCTTTTCAGCACTCGCCAAGCTTTAGTGTCAACATATTTGCAATCACTGCAATTAGCAGCAAGTGAGGCTTCAAGACTGTGATGTAGGGAAACATCCTTAAAGAAGGAAGGGACCTTACTTGACTTGCTAAAATGATTAGGAAAGAGACTGAAAGTGAACAAGCAGCACATGGTGTTTCCAAAGAGTTATACAAGTTTAGCAGAAAGAGCTGCTCCATTAGTTCAGTTAATAGAACATTCTGTTACTCCCAGCTTCCTCTGTTGCTGTGCAGAAGAAAAGAGGAATATATTATTTTCCTTTAAATAGAATCAAAGCCTAGCAAAAGAAGAATATATAAAATAATTACATTATTATGAGACTGAATCGCTAGGACTCTGCCTTTCTTTTAGACACAGTTGCGCTATTGATTTAATGCCGTAATCAGTATATAAACTCAAACATAGGCCAGCTTCTAGGGAAAATGACCGCTTCCTGACTTCCCCAGTAAGGAAAGGGATTTACCATTTATTTCATCTCTAAACATCATCGAGAATCTACAGGCAGATGAAATTCATGTGTTTATTTTGGTCGCTATCTAATTCAAAGATGAAGATACCTCCTCTTCCTTGTATCACAGTGTCTGAGCCAATAGCAGTAAAAATATATCCAGCTCTCTTAACGATATAATAAAAAGGAAGGAGAGAAGGACGGCGGGGGGAAGGGGAAAAGGAAGAGTAAATGAAAAATTCATTCTTTGCAATAAAGCTTAAAAAGGCAAACCTCTCCTTGAATTAAGAAGCAACATATTAAACCAAGTAATAATTTCATTTTCTCACAGGAAAAACATAATTATTCACACAATGCAAGCTACTGGAATCATTGAAGTTGCTGTATCTCCTGTGATTTAAAGCTAAATAGCTCATGAGTTCTGAAATGAAAGAAGGGCTTTTTTCTCATTTGAAAACAGAATCTTGAGCATCTAGCAAGACAGTGAATGGGCAGAGCACATCAGGGCGAGATTATCTTCCTTCTTATTTTCCTATTATCAATTTGCTCAAAGGAAAATTACAATGGAAAGGTCATCACACTGGAGAAAGTAGCTCAGGGTTTTCAACTCCCACAAAACACACAACCTTGCCGTTTACTGTTAAAATCTAGAGGACTTCAACAGTAATCCTTCTGAAAGAGCTAGTTTTAATCTTGCTGCCATTAGAGCTGCTGATTTTCTCCTTTTTTATTGTTCTTTGACTTCTATTTTGATTATTTAGTGAAAAGATTATAAATTCCTGACCTTCATCTCATGGGCTGTCACACCTGGCATTTGATACTGTTCTGTGATAGGACACTATGCCCGTGGGGTCTCCATGTGTTGTATATTAACCTTCTAACTGGACCCACTTGAAGAACGTAAATTATGCAAGTTCTCTTGCTGTACTTTTACCTTTTGGTAATTTGCTGCTGATGAAATTTCTGGGGCTAACCAAGAGCCAGAAGTTTTCTTTTTCACATGTAGAGCATTTTGAACCGTTTTCTGACATGCCACAGCTTACTTTGCTTACTGGGAGACTCACAAAGGTGTGTTTGATCCCAACTCTGTTGTTATATGAGTCAATAGAACCGTTTAATGATTACTTTTTTAAAGTTTTTTACTTGTGAGGTAGCTAACTTAGATTGTGATGCCAGGAGGGACTGCTGTGGTCTATTACTGGCTTTGTACATAAGGTAAGCCATGGGGCTCTGTTGAAATGTTCCTGCTTGGACTAGCATGTGCGCTCTCAGGACGAAACCTGTTCTTCATTTTTTAAGTCCCTGAAGGTGGACAGACAACCACGATGCTTGTCATGCTAAGGGAAAAGTTGATTATCCTCCCTGTTCATATGTTTTATTTCACCTCTGAATTTGCCACCTTCAACTCCCAGCCTCCTGACTTCATTATTCTCATACCTGCCTGAATAAACAGCCATATAGTGTGGACTCTTTATTCGTATACCGTTTATTGTATTGTACATGTATACGTCCCAGAGGAGGACAGTGTAGAGACCTTCTAATGGCACCGTGGTGGCACAGCCAAACGCAGTGAGTCAGCCAAACGGCTTTCAGATGTGGACTTGGTTGGGTCAGTATTCATTTACAGATCTACACTCTAGTCCATTAGTGACCATATGTACCAAATGTACAGATGAGGTACCTTCTGTACCCCAAGTGTTTGATAATTCCCAAAGTATACACCCAAAGTCTTATGATCACAACAGTACACTCATTTCACACCTGGGTGATAATCCACAGGAGTTTCAAGACTTTTCCAATATCACTTGCCAGAAGAGAATTCTCCATCCTTACTGTCATTATGTCCATAGGAAGAATTTCACACTAAAACACAGTTTTCTTTGCCCTTTTTGGTATACTAAACCAAGTCAGGTCATTCCGCATTAGCTGTCTTCTCTCTTCCAGCAACTGCCATATTCCCAATTAAACTTCATCAGTACTACATGTCTTCTTGTTAAGCTAATTCTAGAAAGAGACAAAGAAATAGGAAAGATTTCAGACAGGAGTCGTTTCTTCCTCTTTACAGTACAGGTTTGAGACACACCACTTAGCTACTTTTCATCCATATATTCTATAACAATTTGATTTTGTGTCATTTTTATTCATAATGAGAAAGTTGTGTAGTATTAATGCAATGTCTTATCAAAGTTAAATTACATTGCCATTAAATTATCAATGCTTTAAATTCAATAGTTACAACGGTAACACATATTTCTGTAAAGGTATACCACTTAGAATTATTTTTTCCAGGACTGATGCCAGACTGATAGGCCAAGAACTACCAAGAATGGTCTCTTATAGTGTATTTAAATACTGCAAAATTGTTTTCTTTCATTTCAGGGAAGTGTGTCATGATTTTGAAAGCTCCCTGAAAAATGAACATCAATGGTGCAGGAAGGCTTTTCACAAATTATTTAGATCTGTAGATACAGAATATTTTCCTTTTAACAGTTGCTGTTGAAGAACCTTCTGGCTTGTTCCTCCCCTGCTTCCCCCTGTAAGAGTCAGGACTCCAGTATCCAATTGAACACAGACTCAGTAAAGCACAGGGGTCCATGCACATAATGCTGTGTGAGCCCATGAAAAACTGGACTGAGGGGGTGTGACTCAAGTTTTTATTTATATTCTTTTAGGCCCTTGCTGTCCCTTAAAGAGTGCTAATGTGTTAGCAGTGTGCTCATGAAGTTGGTTACATTTAACTAAACTTCTTAAATTACGTAAGCAAGCCATGAACTGAGTGAAGATTGGTTTTAAATGGCTAACGTCTGTCCATTGGCAAGGGAAACAAGATACTACGCTTGCTTTCATTTGCTGTCTAGCCACGTCATTTTTCTTTAACACGAGCACTTCTCATGCTCAGTATCTTGATCATGGATTAGATCATCGACTTGTAGACATTTACTGAAATATTCCTAACTAGTTCCCAATTACCACTCCTATTTTTCTGCCCAAATTCAGTTCATATGGTTAATAGCATTTTCAGCTTTGAGAAACTGGCAAGCACTGGACATGATTTGCCTCTGAGGTACCAGTCATTTGGCGACAGACTATGCCATTTTGGGGGTAATTTTACATTTCCTCTCCAATTTTCCTCACTCAGTACTTCCTGGTTATCATGTTTACTCCAGTAATAAAAACCTCCACCTCAGGTGTCATTAATAGTAACTCAACCAAATTAACATCTATGAATAAGCAACCATTCTTTATTTTATTAGCCATGAAGCTAGCATTACAGCATATGAAAGAATTTAGTTCAATTTCTTTGATTAGTTTTGTAAACGCACAGTTCTGTACATGGATTTGTACTCCGTTGGCTCTACCACCCACCTTCCACTTTGTGTTGTTGTTTAATGTCTTTCTAATGCCTTTTTGGCTTTGTTTGCACAATGACTCTGGTAACGACCAGGCCTCCTTGTCACAGTTTTGCCAGCTATCCATCACCCGTGTTTTGAAGGGAGTTAGCATTCAAAGACTAATCACCATTCTCCGAGGGCTTTAGCTGCTAATAACAAACCTCGTTACTCACTAGAAAACCTGAAGGACAATGGAATAAGATTTTCAGAATGAAATAATGTAACTTTTATTCAGCAAATTCTAGGTGATTTGGTTTCAGAACAGCCATTGGGACTCCGGGGACTCAGCAAATACTGATTATTCTTCCACTGATGCTAGGCATGCAGTTAGTCAAGTGGTCAGTGCCATCATGGGTAAACATTTCTACAGCCGTATAGCGTGCAGTATCTTAGCAAAAATCCCTCACTTCATTGTGATGGATTATAATGCAATACAAGGGTGTTTTTACTGCTCACTGAGTTCAGAAATCTAATATGTGTTTTCCTGACATAATAGGAGGGTTCTTGAAGTGCCAAAAAAGTTAGAGATGGGTACTACATAAATTTCTGCTTCTTAAGGTTGGCCTTGACAATAAGTGCCCAGTAATGTTGAGTGCTTGCCCTTGCATCACTTCTCAGGTTTTTCCCTCTTTCCTTCACCTATTAAACTGCCTTTATCTTGACTAAAGAGTTTTCTCACTTTTGATCTTCCTATTCTCTCCCACATCCTGCAAGGGTAGGAGGGGGAGTGAAGTGAGCAAGCAACCTTGTGGGTGCCCAGCTGTTGGCTACGGTCAACCTGCCACAATAGGTAATATTGTATATTCATCTCTTTTTCCACCTTAAATACTTTACATATTGTTGAAATGAGTAATATCTCTGAAGTCAGAATGAATTTAGAAGCCACCTGGCAATATCCAGATTATCATTATGTAGGTTGCCTATCTAGTACCTAATAATATGCTTTAAATTTTGCTACCAATCATCGTAAGTACTGGATGGAATGACAGAGAGCATTAGCTCCTATTTTATTTTTCTTTAAATAGGTCAGAATTTAGCTCAAGGAAAGATTTGGTTCATATCTGAACATCTCCAGAGTTCATGAGAATTGATTCACAAGTTATTCTATGATTCTACAATCAGCCATTGAAATAATCTCCCCAGGGAAGTGGTGGTGGATTCCCCATCTCTGGGCACTTTTAGGATTCACCTGGACAGGGTGCTGGGCCATCTTGTCTAGACCACGCTTTTGCCAAGAAACATTGGACCAGATGATCCTTGAGGTCCCTTCCAACCTGGTACTCTGTGATTCTAAGTTTTCACTGAGCTCTCAGTCTGTTTTAGAAAACATCAAGCATCAAAAGACAATAAAGTCTAGACGAATAAGAGGGCTGTAAAAAGAAGGTGACAAGCAAATAGTGACCCAAAATTTACATCAGTTAGAGATCTACACCTGAACTTAATGAAAGTGTTGAAATTGACTTCTGAGGTTAACATGATTAAACATTAATAACGGCCAAAAAAAAAAAAAGATAAATATCGATGCAAACTGAGTGATTACACATTTCCTTAGCCTAGGTAATTTGGAATGTACAAATGCTCCTGGAAAGCAACTTTTCTAAGTCTGCCTGCCTAAAGGAAAAACAGGAACGTGAATGCCCTGTCATACTTTTCCCAAAACCCCTGCAGTTGATACACCTGCAGCAGTTGAGACATGCTGCTTTTCTACACTTTCTCTTGTCCTTTCTTCCTTCTTCCTTATGCACTGTCCTCAGTTACACGCAAAGAAATACTGCCCTATCAGATTAATATTTGGAAGCACATAGTCAGCTGTGCTAGGTATGGAGAATAACTATTTTCTCAAGCTCTCGCACACAGGCAGTGGTGTACATTCTGTCTGCTTCTATATTTGGGGGGTAAGGGAGTATCCTATTGTTCTTACCCATTTTCTAATTCTCGTATCTTCAACAGCTAAATATGATCTTGAGAATAGCAGAAGAGGTCTGTAAAAGCAGAGGGAGTAAAAGAGAGGGGAAATTTATCTAAGGTGTACCACGGACAGAACTGATTAAAGGCTAAAATTGGGGAAGTTCTTTGCTGCAGGCATTTGAAAGAAACATACACATTCTCAGCAAGACAAACAGGATTCAAAATCTGAGTTTAGGAACTGCAGAAATATGTTTCAGCAGACCGTAAGGGACAATATAAAATAAAGACATTTGCTACAAGCTAAGTGAAATTCAAAAGAGGAAAAATTACCTCACTATGTGTAGTTGCATGGTCTGGGATCCAAGTAGATCACAATTTTCCTGACTCTTACTAGATTCTGCCGTGACCAGGAAACTTGAATTACCACTTCATTGCTATGTCTGTAGCCTTCTACCAGGAAAAAGCTCGTGTTTTCTCCAAGTTCCTCTCTCCCTCATTGCAAGTTTTTTTGAACAACAGACCTTTGGGCATGGCCTTTGGGCAGTACCAGTCCTGTTCTTTGGTGTCTAGCATTTTCTGACATACTTCATCTCCAGAGAGCAGGAGTTTGGTGTAAATGCCAGGCCTGGCTAACACATATGAGCCTCACATGCAAATTCTTCTGAAAGCCTCTCAGGAAGTCTTTCTGCTTCATGAGGTAGACAGCAGGTGAAGGTCACCACTGCTGTTTTCCGCTACCTACACACAGGAACACCCTTCCTGTTTCTTGGCAGTCTGTAAGATAACTTGAAGCTAATCAGAAATGTCTTCAGAATCAAAAACTTTAATGGCTTCGAGGATCTCACAATTAAAGTTTTCTGATGAAGCAATATCCTAAGCAGCTCTAAATGTACAAGGATCGTTTATACACAGAGCAAAAAAGTGTAAACATTTAAAAGAAACACGTTTTAAGCATATATTGCTGATTACAGCAATTTTCAAGCAGCATTTAGTTCCTTTACTTTGCATATCTCTATCAGTACATACGGTTACTGTTGCATACAGATCTAGCAATTTAAAGAAACAGAAAAGTCGCATATGATTCAGCGTGACATCCAGTACAATCACCCATGCTTCACTCAAGGTTGCCAAAGTGGCACCGCGTGTGTCTGTAATGCAGATTGCTGTGTACTGTAGAAATACCTGAGCTGAACCGGAGAATGGAAGCAGGCTGAGATAGCACTTAACACAACCCCACCTTCCCTGATACCTCTCTACTCTACACAAGAATCATAAAAATAGCCCTAGTGTGAACATATTCAGATACTACAATTAAATTGCATAATGTTCACAGAGAAATGGTCTTTTCACTTTGCTTACTAGACCAACTGATTTTTCGTAACAACGTAGATTGAAGGCGGCTCCAAAAAAGGATTTGAAAAAATGTTGAACGTTGTGGCTTTGTTTTGAAGCAAAATTAAACCTCATTAAAATTTCTTTTTAACGTTCTAGCTGGTTCAGTACACGCTGTCCTTGTTTCAAAATGAGGACACTTAGCTGCAGACACACAAAGCAATTATCAACATTAAAAATAAAATACTGCAGAAACAATCCTGTAAAATATTGTAATATCGGAGTGAGCCTCAGCTTTGCATCTAGCTTTCGGTGTCTGGTATGCAGGGAAGAGTCCACAGCTATGTTTTAAATGACTACTGAAGATCAGTTTATTCAGCAGGAAACTTTAGGGAAGTCTGGAGGGAAATGCTGAGCACAACTACTCTGAAGTCTGAGCCGCTAAGGAGCGATAATTAATAATCTTCTCCAGAGAGTAGGCGCTTAGAAGCGCTCTTTCAAATTTTTGAGCACTTTTCTTCACGACAAATAAAAGCCAGGTGCCTGCCTTTTCTTTAGCTTACTTGTGGTAAAGCCAGGCTTCCTCTTTATCCCATTGCCCATTTTCTCATGTGTCTTAATTAGTCCTTCCTTCAAACTGTTCTAAGCCATGCATGCAGCTGAGGTGAGATTAATGGCCTGTCCTTTCCCGCATCACTTCTTCTCCCCCTTCTTAAATAAAGGTACTGCATTTGCTATTCTGTAGTCATATCCATTATCCCCTGAGGTTTATTAAAAATATTCACCGGCAGTCCTGCAATTTCATGTGCCAGCTCTTTCAGCATTGTGGGATGGAAATTAGTTGGTCTCCTGACTTGAAAGGACTAAGCTCTTTGGGTTCTCATCTAGAAAGTGGTAATTTCTATTTCCATAACCTCACAGCTGCTAGCCGTCTTGCCTTTGCTCTAATGGCCAACATCCTACGCCTGCTAAAACCCAGCACAAACCATTCAGTTCAGTTCTTAGCTATGCTTGGATTATATTCCTCCCTCCCTCATTGTACAGCAAACTATTCTTCCGTTGTTGCTCTTTTTGGTTTCTAAGGCTGAAGAATCTTTTGCCATTTCCTATTAGTATTTCTCCCTAAGTCTCCCTCAGTCTCGCTTATGGCAATTGTCATTTTCTTCCTGTATCCCTTGACTTCTTGCCTAATCTGTATTTTGAGAAGAATTTCCCCCCTTTTTCTGTTTAGGGACTGTCCTCGAATCTGTGCTTTCATTCTTTGGAGTTTAAATCTTAATTGGGGTTCTTGGGCATTATAAAACCAAGCACGAAGAAATAATGAAGTAATACAAAAGAAAATAATGAAACATACACATTTGTGGCATGACACCAGAATACAAAAAAGGGTTACATGGAGTTAATTTTGCCAACTGAAAGGAAGAAACCATGAAGACTGACAGATGTATCAATGCAAAAAAAATCCCAAGGCTCTCAGGTATGTAATATGGTTTATGCACATGAGACTTCTCTCACTCAGACATTCAGATCAGGAAAGCTCCACTGAAGTCAAAGGAATTATTTTCCATTAACTATGGATTAATATAGGTGGGAGTTAGGACCGCTGAAAGGAAAGTAAATAGCTTTAATATTTCCTTCTACATTAAATCTCATGCAATTCTTACTCACTGTCATATATTATGCTCTTCTGCAGAGAAGCAGAAAGCAAATCCTAATGCCTGCATACAGTCAGACCCTATGTCAGGAATGTGAATTGGCCAGTATTGAGATCCCAGATTTTCTGTAATGCTTTTTGTATGGTCCAGGTGTGAGACTTTCAAAAATCTATGTGAAGTGCTCAAACACTGTTAGGGCCATCTGTGCAAAATCAAGGTGGTCCAAGGCTTCCTGTTGGGAGAGAGACACTACGCAAACCACTCAACATCGCCTGCATCAGCTGCTGCTGCCGCCACCCAACGCAGAGAAGAAAATCAGGAGCAGACAGTGCTGCTGCTTTTGCTGTCAAGGATGGAGCTGTGAGACTTGCAGGTGCTCTTGCACTTTACAGTACAACCTTTTGGGAGCTGGGTGGTAAGGAAGGTGGTAGGTGTACAAAGATGGTCCACTGGGAAGTTTGAAAGTGGTTACATACATGAGCCCCTCAGTACTTGCACTCCTCTTCCTCTGAGAAAACTAAGAATAAGAATTCATGTATCAGTGGATCTCATTTTTTCACAGTTTCTCCATGTCCCTGGCAAGACAGAGAAAACAATAACCTGTGCTGCCTCTGGATAGTGGGGTTTATTTACAAAGCAACATGATTAGTGTTTTTAATCTACTTGATTATTTTACACACTCTCTTGCTTACTTCCCACCACAGCATTACATCCACTAGATCTTGATTTCCCTTCCCTGGTCAATGCTAGTCTGGAATGGTCAGGCAGAAAGTCACGCCAATTTGTGCTGTGTCATTGCTCACAATAAACTACCTTAGCCATTACGAGCCAAAGTCCCTGGGCGTCCCCCAACATCTGTCTCCATGCGTCTCTCTGATCTCTAGGTCTTCCTCCACTTTCAAGTTCTTTCCTCCAGCCAGGACCTTCACCTTCTTCCAGAGTCCCTCCTCCTTTCTGAAACCATTTCTTCCTTTCAGGAGCACTTCTTTTGGCCTCCAGGCCCTCTTCTTCCCAGGCCCCCAAAATAACATTTTCCCCAATCTAAATAGCCTATATGCAGAAGCTCGACAAGCAATAACCACCCATATTGGAGGTTTTCTCTCATCTTTCTGTATTGACTGAAGGATTTGGGCCATGCCACTTCAGTTTAGTCTAAATTATCAAAATTTAAATCCAGCCCATACTGGTTGTAGCTGGCAAGTAGCAGGGTTCTGCTTGAGCGTTCAAAGCTCAGCTTTGGACATTCACTCACCACACACACACAACTTAAGCTATTTTTTACCTGCAACACTCCCCAGTCAGAGCGTTTCTATAATGTTCTTCCCTGCTAAGAAGTAGGAAGTCCTCCAGATCTGAATACAGTCATTGGAAAACTTGAGAACCCAGTAAGTGAAATGTAAACAAGAGGTTTAATGTACCAACACAGAACATTACCTTCTTTCATGTCTTTTTAACTGTTAAAGTCTTTAGACTGAGTATCCATATAATTAAAGTTGTCAGTTCGACTTCTGTGCTCCACTATATTCACAAACTTTTTAAAAATACCAGCTATTTTTGTTTTAGTGTGTGTAGCTCTAATGTATTTAACCCCTACATCTCTTTTACAGTTCACAAAGTTACGCTCATGCTATTACGGGTGGTTGGTACTGAATCAAGAATATCAGGTCAATATAAAATGCACACACAACCAGTTTAATCAACCACATAATGACTTCGGTTCATTGACAGCCCTCTGGAAGCTTTAAATAGATCATCTGCGAGCAGAGACTACAACTGTAGAACTAGATGATCACCCTACTACCCTGAAGTAGCCCAATATATTTAATACAACTCAAGGAACATTTAGACACGTACAGTTTATCACTCAATAAAGTTATGCACCACAAACTCTGTAAATCTCAAGAGTGTATTTAAGAATCCCATGCTACTCCAATTCATTTAAGCCTTTCCTGTAGATCCTTGGACCCAAAAGCAGTTTTCATCTCTACTCACTGCTCAAAGTAAATTCATTGTAAACAGTGGCGCAGTTCATGCTTAAATGTGGTCCTGTAGTCAGACCAGAAATAACCAAAACTGACCATCTGAATTAAAGGAGAGGCTGAGCAACAGGTACCACCAGACTGAAGAGTGGCTGGTATTTATTGACAGGAATGGCACAAGGTATTACAGAAGGCCTGAGTATAAGAGAAGAGCTGAGAGAGGATGTCCTATGGGTGTGCTATTCTGACAGCTCTCTGAAAGCGCCACTAAATGCCCAAGTCAACCAGGTGTATTCATCCTCCCTAGGAATGATAGCAGGAAAGGTGTGCACAATGGACCTAAACACTGAAAAAGAAACAAATATTCAGTCTGCAAGTGTTAATTTCACTCTCGGTAAGCAATAAATCCAGCTGACCTCATAACTTGGAGGTGGGTATAACTGTAGCAGCAGAAAGCTACAAAGGAGTATTAAAATATAGTGCTCTGGCTTCATGCTGGGCTGGGTGGAGGTGGGTCAATCTGGTTTATCGAACCTGCTGTCGAAAACAGACTGCTGTGATTTGAATCCAACATGCTGTTTCCTGAAGAACTGTCTCTCCTTTCCAGACGCATGGTGTCCCAACACAGCTTTTCAGGTGGCTCTTCATAAGGTCCTCCTAGTCTCCCAAACTGGGTGGCCTGCTCTTTGTTAGCAGCTAGCTCTTCCCCCAAGTGTTTTGACACCGATACCACTCAGGCACTGGATGCCTGTGTAAGCACAAGTTGAACAGAGCCACATCATCCACCTTGGTCTAGCTTTGTTTCCAAAATCGATTTCATTACTGCTGAAATTTATCCCACCAGCTACTTGCCCTCCCTGATGAGACAGATAGAGATGACAGAAAAGAAGGCTGGCGTGGAGAAGGATAACAACAAGGAAAGATGGCTACAGGCTTGTGAGGTCTGTAGTACCTACAGGTACTGCAGATGGCCAACACATTTCAGCTTTACCTAACACTGCTCTTCTTACCTGAATATGCAGCATCTCTCCCTTACAGAGCCACCTGCTCTCACGTCAGGTCACA
>VZUD01000025.1:1457097-1478403 GCA_013401065.1 Cepphus grylle | reverse complement strand
CTGCTCCAGTAATTGTAGAATGTCAAGATACACTGTTCTTCCTGCCTCTCTCTCATCTGTCTTTTACAGCAGTGATTGCCCACTCCAGTATCTCTGCCTACCCTTCCCTTGGGCTCTTTTACCCTTGGTAGAACTAATTTCCGTGCTCTAGCACTGCAAACTTCTCCTCCAACTTGATGACTCTTTCCTCTTTAGTCTTACCTACTGACGTTGGCCTGACTATCACTTTTCTCCTCCTTTCCTTCACCTGCTAATCTGGCAATCCCAGCTCATCCGCTTGATCCCCTTCCTGCCTCCTCAATATTTCTGGAGGAAAAAACAAGATCAGGTGTCTACTACAGACTTGTCCTTTCAGCATCTAGTTCATTAAGTAAATCTCTCCTTTCACTTGAACTAAATCTCATGTTGTCATGGGTGAGGACTGCTTTGCTGTTGCATGTAAATATTTATATTTATACTGCATGTAAATATTTATGTTTATATTTATTAATTTATTCAGAGTGCAAATGTCTCAGGTGGATCTGGAAGCAAATGTGCAGTCTGGGGAGAGCAAAGCATCCAGCCTGCTTGGGTGGAGTAGGCCGAGAGATGCAGAAAGAAGGCTGCCACCCTGCAAGAGCAGAGTGGAAAGGGGCAGTTTTGTTTACAAACCCTTTTTATCTGTCTCAGCTAAATTTCTCTCTATTTTCAAAGATGTCCTTCTAGTTTATGTTCTAATAAAACTTGCCTATCGAATTTGCAAGCCATTTTGGTCTCTTCCAATGTGTTCATTCCAAGGAAAAGGTCACTTCAGGATCCGGTTGCACATTTCTATAATCCTTGCAAACTTCTCACCACTTCTGGCCCCTCAGACTGACTCACCTTCCCACTTCAACTCCTGCTTCTGCACAGAAGCTGAGTGAGTGACTTCAAGCGAGCACTGACATATTATCATCTCTCTCTTCGTCATTTGCTTCCTTTCCTCTTTTCCTCTCCTTCTTCCAATGGATGCAGACTCTAGCATTTTCTTTTAGTCCCTTCATATGTTCCAGTGACTCAGCCTTTTTACTCTTCTCCCTTTATAACCTCTCTCCCCTGTTGGCTTTTCCCCTCAATTTGCAAGCTGGTTTCTTGTTTCCATACCATGACCTCATTGCCTCTTTCCTTTTGTCACATTCCTCTTTGACCTTCTATTTCTGAGATCCTTAAATACACTGTTGATACCAGCTGTCAAGAATCCCTTTTCTACAGTTCAGCCTCAACCCCTTCTTACCCAGCTGCTGCTTTTCTTACCCACATGCTCTGCTCAGCGCTTACCAGTCTCTGATTGCTGCTTCATAATTTTGATTTTATAACGAGAACTCCATTTTCATGTGCTTTGACGTGGTATCAGTTTTTCTGGTTTCATGATTTTATTTTCTCTTTCTCTTTGCTCTCATATTACCCCTGAGCGCACCCGCCTAACTCCCCTCATTTTTGCAAGGAGTCAGTTAGAAGCCTACAGCACATCCCATGGTAATGTGAGATAAGAAATGCAGATATCTTCACCTTGCCATCACCTCAAGGACCTGCGTATACTTCATATTTGTCTCCTTGGCAAATTCATATCTTGGACAGCTTCTCAGTGATTCTTAGCATTGAACTGAAGTGCAAGAAAACCTAAAAATAGTTCTTCACCTCTCCTTTCTACAGGCCCTTTCTCTTTTTCTGATCATTATAACTCACTGTTTCCCGTGTTATTCAGGATGATAAAACCCTGTCTCATCTACAATTCTGAGCACACAACCAAATTCTGTAGAGCTATCTTGCGTATCATTTTTGAGTTATAATCTTTCCTATCTGGCTACTGCCATGCTACTAGAATTCACTTTCACACTCTCGCTTCCATGTTGCTTACTGTAATAAGCCTTTTATTCTGGGTCTGAAAAATATATCCTGTACCTGTTCATAGCCATCCCAAACACTGCAGGACGGATCATATTCCTAGACAATCACTTCAACTACATCAGCTTTTTCACTTTGTATCCCTCTATGGACTCCTTCCCCTATCACGAAAGTCATAAGTTAATTTTCCTCCTTCATTTTTAAGGTATTTCATTACCTCTTCTCAAAATCTTTCATTAACTATCGAGACACTACTTCCAGTCCCTACTGGGCTTATGACCTCTCCTGACATCATTTATTTGCTGTGGGTTTTGGAATAAATATCTTTCCAATTGTCTTCCCACTGTTCCTTATGCAATCTCCCCTCTTAAACTGTATATTCTCCTTGGCAGCAGTACAACCAAAACAAGTCATACACTAAGATGACAAAATATCATTTTCCTGTTTCCTTACAGTCTCTCAGGTAGCTGCGTATGCTCATCGGTAGCCGCGAGTCTACACCAAGTAGAAAATTCCTTAAAGCAAGACATTAGGTTTGTTTGGGTTTTTTATACTTCCAAAGACAGTGGGAACTGATCAGAGATGAAGGCTCCTAACTGGCAGGCTAATACAAATAAATGGTAGTAAGCAACATCATTTACAGTAAGAGATCATTGAAGTCTCTTTCTTTGCCAGTTGCTTTTGCTGCCATCTGGGTGAAAACACACCAGCAGAGATCAGCATTAGGTCCAGTATGAAAGTGCAAGTACAATCATTGGCGTTGAAAGGAACATTCGGACTGCAGATGCATCGCATGCTTGAAAATATCTGATAATTCACTAAACTCAGAGGAATAAAAGCAGAATGATTCCACTGTGCCTTGTCTCGACCTCCTCTCTTTACAAGTCTGCAAACTGTGTATTAGTCTGATACAATCTACCTATGTGTCATTATTACTTAAATTGTGGCAACACACACTGCACGTGGACCAGGATCCCAATGCCACAGCGCTGTTCTCACAGAGAACCAGATGGGGAATACACTCTCAAACTACATCTGGGTCTAGCCTGAGTGGCACTACAAACCATGTTTTCAAAATTGACTCTCAAAAATACTCTGTCAAAAAAAAAGAAAAAAAAAAGAAAAGAAAAAGAATTTCTGTACTAAGTGCGATCATTTTGCATACCATCTGCAGAGTGCTAATTATATACACCGTTGTTATTTGTCAGTCTAAGATATTTCAGAATGATATCTGTAAGCCATCTGCCAGCTATCTTACTCACATTCTTTAGATCATCAGCAAGAATTCTTATACATTTTTTCCTTAGGTAAAAATCTGCAATACGCAAAAGCAGTTAAATGGGAATGACTTTCTAAAAATGGCTTCTTAACAGATAACTGAAATCAAGTGAACTCCAAATGAATTATTTTGGATTGTTTAGAAATGTCACATTTGAAGTCATGTTTTTGATATTGCAATTCAGGTATTAGGCAGGAATTTCCATGGGTGCTTTATGCTATTTTTTTCTATGTCTTTTATGTGATTTTTTAGTAGAAATAGCAAGGAATTCACGTGTTAAAAATAAAGTACCATTAGCAATTACATTATGCAAACAATATATTTTATGTTCCCCTAACCCAATTTTTTTTTATTTCGTACTTGCTTAATATGGAGAAGTTTTATTGGTTTGGGGTTTTTTTGATTGGTTTGTTTGTGTTTTTTTTAAATGCAGGTGCACAACATTATTCCTTCTTGGGGAAAGAGTTGCTTCGCAAATTTTTTCCTCCTTTCTGTTTTAATAACTCAACTGCTCTAAAATCTATAATCTTACTGCACAATTGGATACATTTTAGGTACACAAAACAACACTGAAAGGAGAGGAGGAATTAAGAAAGATCGTTCCCAAATAAACAGTGAGCACCAACTGAAAAAGTGAAACACATTCAATTCAGTGCCCATCACGCAACTTTCTGATATGACTGAAACGACACTGTACAAATGATCAAAAGAGAATGTCATAAACAAACAAAACCTGTCTTTTATTCAAACAGATGCCCAAGGCTTGAAGAGCTGCACTCAGTTCCTGACTCTGTAACAGGCTCCTGTTCCTGTATGACCTTGTGCACATAGTTTCATCTCTCCTGGTTTCAGGTCTTTTCTGGAAAAACAAACAAACAACAAAAAAAAAAAACCTAAACAAACAAACGAAAAAAACCCAACCAAAACCCCACCTTAAAGCCACATCAATCATTCTTAATTTCAGTCTTCGGTTGTTTGCCCGCTAAGAACACACATTATGAGAGTCCCCACCACGTCTTACATGTACACTGTACTCATGTTGTCAGTGCCTTAGTTTTAGAACGAGTCACTTCTTCTACTACTGTAAGATAGACAGGGAAAATTATAATTTTGACCATAGCAGGAATCCTGCTGTTGTTAAATTTGCCAAGCATCATGAGACCTATGATCACAGTTACTTATTACTACTGAATTTAAAGCATAAGCTCAGAAACAAAAACACAAAAAAAACAGTGAGAAACTGATCCAAGAAAAGAATGATTTATCACAATCTAAAAAGAGTTATAAGGCTCAGTCAAACAGATTTTTGCTTCTGTTTAGTGTGCTACAACACAAGAAATTAAGAAAAAAAAATTACAACTCACTTTTATTTTTATAAGCATTAGGAGTACTGACACAGTATCTTACTGTTCTAACCAGAGATCAATAGGTTGCCGCAGTAGATATTGTACAAATGCAAAGTAACAATAGGAGTTTCTTCCACAAAGAAGATAAAATTTAGTATCAGGAATTTAATATACAGACACAGAGGAGACCTTTTTAGACCCTTTTCAGGAGGTAAAGATGACAGCCAAAAGTCTACAAACAAATTCTGGAATGAAACTTCTCCAGAATCATGAATCAAATCATGCAGGTAGACTCTGCCCCTGCACGTAGCACCTGTCAGGATTTCCCAACAAATACCTACAGAAAGAGAAATCACAAGATGATGTTCATGAAACCAGAATCGGGGAAGGGAAGGAAAACCACCCACCCCTCAACTCGGAATCAAATGGGATACTTTCTACTCTCTTCTTAAGAACACAAGCTTCTACCTTCACCACCCTCACTCCATCTGATGGAGTTCTTCTGCTGTCAGTACACTGAGTTTATATTTTCATTGCCAGAAAAAGGTTGGCTATTTGACAGCAAGACAACTAACCAGATTTAGCTAGAACATATTGTAAGAAAAACAGCTTATATAGATATCATCTTAACATAGCTGGCTGAGGTCAACTGTAGTTGACAGGACAATATATCAATTTCACCTAGTGAAACCAGGACACCTAGCTATGTCAAGGTAAGGACCACTCGATTCTAGCTAGGATTTTGCCACAAAGCAGCTATCTGAATTAATTACCACATGAAAGCACAGCATTTTGGAGAAATGAGTATATATCACCATTGCACAGACAGACTGCAGAAAGTTCATACAGGCCTATGTTGAGATAAATGATACCAAGATGGGCAGAAGACATTCCTGGCAGATAGAGGAACTGCAAACAGTGGATAGCTTGGGGTACTCTCCTATATATCTCATCAACTGTCCAAAAAACTACAGGTGAGAGAAGAGGACCTGTCCTCTTCTGGAGTAGAAAAGTTAGAGAGCATTGTGTGTCTCTGTGGTGGAGAGAAGAAGGGGAAGAAAGGGAATAAGCAAACAGAGTTTCCTATAATCCCCTATCCACCCATGTGTGGGGGTGAAGCAGAAATTAACATGTATTTATTAAGTTCCATGGATGTGAATCAAGGCTTAATGAAATAAAAAACCGTCAGCAAATCTCACCAGCTTGTTACCACTTTTTTCCACTAATGCATGCAGAGAGTTTTAGGACTAACCTCTTGTTAAAAATGCCACTGCCTCCTTCCCAGCCCATTATCGCATAGGCTCTAATCTGCACCAAAATCACACAGACACCACAAGCATTCGCAGCTGGAATATGATATTGTGTTGTTTTTGTTTCAGAATATTTTTATTTGTTTTTAAGGCATCCCACAAGCATCTCTGAATTTGCACTAAACCGTGTTCTGTCCCCATCCCATGCTGCCTCTTGGTGCTGAGTCTAATGAGTGTAATGACAATAGAGCTGAGTGAGAAACATCCTGTTGAATCCAGAGCATTCAGAAATAGGAATGTTTGGGAGTGTGGATAACAAATCAGGCAGCTAATGCAAAAACATCACCCAGGTAAGCAAGGGCTTTCTTACACAGAAAACAACCATATGGTTATTGTGCAAATGGTGTCATCCTGATTCAGTGAATCTCTCAGTTACACAATACACTCACCTGCTTTCTTTTCTACCTCATTTATTTTGTTTTAAAATAAACACTCTTATGCTTAGCACACAAAATCTTACATTATGGTTTTCACGTGTATCACAAGCATTGCCTCAAAGAGCTCACTGCCAGCCTTTTAAAGGGATGTAGTCAGTGTGTGTAAGATAGAGAAGGTAGGACAAGACTGAACAAGATCATCTGGCTTCTGCTGTCAAGCAAGCACATGGAGGTTCAACCAGAAACGAGGGTTTCATTTGCAGAGACTCACCTCTTGTTGGCTTTATGGAAGTGTTAAATGTTAAGAAGGAATATCAGTGATGGAAGTGTAATAACCTATCAAGCTCAACCTGAAATTACAATCTCCAAAAATAAGACAAAGACCATGTTTATGGATGACTGGGAAACAATGGAGCAAAGACAGAATTATAAGTAATCAGGCTGGAGATGTGGGCAAACATGGACTTTCACAGGGCCTCAAGGAAAAGGACAAGGTCTGAAACTCTACAGCACGGTAATAGAAGGGGGGAAAAAAACTTCACTTCTACATTGTCAGTGGACCAGTACAGCATGGGCGAAGGTATGAAGAAAGTCAAAAGATGGGAGCTTGCAGCAATTAAAAGGGGCTGGGAGGATTTATCTGGACTCCCGTTCCTGGCAGATAGAGAGTGAGCTAGTTCTCAACAGACAGCAAAAGAAGAACCATGAAGACTGAAGCCTGACACAGGTGGGAAAGAAAAAAAGCAAGTATTAGCGCTACGTGTTGCCATTCTGGGTGACAGTAGTAGTAGCCATTTTGTATTGCGGGGATGAAGAAGGGTTGTCAGAGAGAAATCAATTGCTCTGTGCGTGCAAGATTTAGTAGTGAACATCTACCCTGTGCTAGCTGTGCCTCGGGAAGAGAGGCCTGAGATGTCACGGAGAGTCCCGGTACGTCCTCGCAGTGATTCTTCCACTGACATCTGAATGTGTTGGTGCAATGATACCCAGGAAAGCCCAGACAAATTGAAGCATGTGTGATATTCTAAACAAATAGCACAAGGTACTCTTTTAGCACTCATAGCAGTGCCTTCATATTGTTACCTCATTATCGCAAGCATGTATTTAACCATGCAGTCTCTAGCTTTCATTAAATCTAAAAAGAAAAACAAGCTCCACTTAAACTGTCCGTCCCTTGAAAGGAGAAACTGAAGAAGATAATGAATGAAGAAACCTTTAAAACTTTGAAAACGCATGCACCACCATAAATCCTTTATTGCCTCTTCTTTTGTATATATGCTTTATTTCTTCATTTGCAAAGGTCACATCTTTTAGAAGCTAAGACATTGAAGCGCCAGTAATAGCTGGCTTCAACAGAACGGGTACTTTGTAAGTCCCACTTTGATTTTGATTCTTCCCCGCACTACAGAGTTGAAAGCTTTTTAAGAAATTCTCTACGCCAAAAGAGCAATCACTAATAGAAGTGGAACAGAGATCTCTTTTTACAGCCCAAAAGGGATGTGACTGGAGAATGTCTAGTGTTCTGAGCTAATCCACAAAACACTTTTTATAAACTTGTAGTTTTCATATTGTATGAAAGCTGGGTAAATAATCTGCAGAGACAATTTAGACCTATTTCTTGCTCACTGTCTACAACTAACTGGCTGCTGTTCATGTAGCACCGGCACTGTGCTTTGATTTCTTTCCCAAAGCAAGATGGCATTAGCAATCCTTGCAAATTGTTTAATTGATTTCCTTTAAGAAATCAAACTCTGCTGTGGCTTTAGAGCTTCACTACCTGTTTCATACATTACAGTTATCTTACATGGTGGCCTTGTTCTCTTATTTTATGGCTTAACTGTTATAAAGTACTGCTACAGTTTATCCGTTTATACTTTATAATATACAGTCCTCATGCTCTCCCGCAGGAATCTATCCACTGCATCATGGCTCAGACAGGCTTAGCCATGTTGATACCAGACCAAATGTATATCCTCAAGAAGCTTTACCATGAAGTTCACAAGGTATTTAACTGGGTTTTAGGCCTCCAGCACATCAGGGTCAAAAGATCTTTCTTTCCGCTTCTGCCTGTAACCAATATGAATCTAGAGTGTGAGGCTGAGGTTTGTCAGAATAAGCATCTCAAGCAACAGCTTAGCTTTCAGGTATGTCTACAATTAGTTAATTATATTGGTGCTCTACATCACAACCTACATGCTACTGAAATATCTGTCAAGAATCTTTTAAAGAAAAAATTTTCTCTTAGAAAAGATGAGCCATCAAAAAGTGAGGATGCCACAAAAATTTGTGGCAATTTTTGACTTTTTCAAGTCCTGGTGCTGTGGTCATCATAGCCCTCCCAAAACAATGGAATTGTGCCATAAGAAAGGGAAACCCACAAAAACATGTACTCTCCAGGCCAAAAAAACAATCCCTAACTGAAGAAATAAAATAGTATAAATCAGTATCATAATCAATACATAAAATCAATGTATAATTGGTATAAATGAATTAAGGTTTTCTAGCTGTTACTGTTCTGACTAAAAAGCGTGGATTATTTTATTCCTTTCCCACTCCCTGGTAACTCAGCATCACCGAGCTCTTCCCCAACACAAGTGGGGAGAGAAAAAGAAAAAAAAGAAAAAAAAAGAGCTTTGTGTGGATACATCCACAATCTTGCGTGCATGCAAATAACTACCAGATGAGTATTTATATTTAGGATTACAGTTTTGCATAGACAAACAGCAGATAAATGTGTGCCCTCGGTATCTAGGTTACATCCTTTAGGAATTGGGCTTAATGTTCTCGTTCCATGGAAAAAAAGAAAGATTCAAAGAAGCAACGAGAAGATGAGAAATGTGCTTACTTTGAAATATGTCAATAATGATACACGAATGCTTGCCAGAAACACTTTAATTAAATTCTTGAAAAAGTTGAAGGTTCAAGAAATGTAAAATAAAGTACAAGATATAATGAGATGTAACAAATAAGAACCAGGAATAGCTGTGTTATAAGTCATAGCAATGTGTAAGCTTATTTACAAGTCAAAGGAAAAATAATCACCCTTACATTCATGTAAAAGCCTTTTCCAAACCTCCCATTAACTATCTGGTGATGCATTCAGCTGCCAGATTTTAATAATTCAGCCCAAATTTCACAGAACTGATTCACCTCCGCTTGTGACCCTTCTCCCAAGTGGGCCAGCAGAAAGGGTCCAGAGGCCAGGAGAAGCCATACTTCCCTCCCAGTAAACAGAAACTGGTCATGACTGCACAACTACACAGCGAACCCTGTGGCACAAACAATGCCCAGCTGAACTGGTTTACGAGTAACACAAACGAAATAAACATATAGCACGATCAAGCCAAATGCATGCAACCATGATTCTGGCTTCTGCAGTGGTCTACAGGGACCGCTGCACAAAACTGGAAGACTTCCAAAAGATCTTTTTAACCAGCTCCACAACTGTCATTATAGGAGGCAACAGAACCTCAAAGTTTTGGGGGTTTGTTTGGTTCACTGCTTGGGTTTTTTTGGTCTTTCAAGTTTTGCCTGCACTTCTTTCTCTGTGGTAAGTCTGGTAATTTTTCGTGTTACAGAGAGACTGTAGGAAGCATGATCATCTTCTATCGGTAACTTCAAAACTGGAAGGCAGAAAAAAAAAAGCCAACAAGAACACGTAAAAGCAAAGCTCAAGACCAGAATTTCACCCTGTGTTCTTGAGCGCTCTGTGTGCCTTGAAGTCTTAGATCACTACAGCTGTCTCACTGAAGGACCTTCAAAGCACTCTGTATATCCTGCTACGTGAATGAAGGGTTTTCAGTGCAACTCTCAGTTTGAGCAAGAGGAGTATCATATATATGCCTTATATCGGCAAATAAACAGAAGTGAAAAATGGCCGTAGTACAGATGTGCTTGAGAGCAAACACAGCTAAATAAATGGAGACCACTGTAGCAGTGAGTCATGCAGCAAAAGGAATCCACCCATCTGCTTGTTATTCTGCAATGGAACTCAGTTTGTCCAGATACATCAGACTTCTTGCTCCCTGTTCACTGCAGGGGACTGACAATATACCATTCACCTATTTCTTTTAGCAGAGCCCCCATTGATAGGCACTCTCAAAATAGCCTCAAAATGATGGTCCCTCCCAACAGAGAAACCCACTACGGACAGACTGGCCACTGCTGAAAGTTAGGAGAAGCAAAGCAACAAAAGGAGCGTCATCTTAGTCAGCTGGACTGCTCAGCACACCAGAAAAAAAAAAAAAGAATGTATAAAGATTTAATGCAAGAAAACTGTACTATTTCTAACTCATTATTTGTTATTTGCCTGTTTAAAATTTTTCAGTAGCCCAATCAGGGTGATTAATCAATCCCAAGTCCTAGGCCTACCAATTTCAAGAGCAAAATTGTCATTTAGTTTCACTGTATCTTGTTTTCACTTCACTGAGAAAGGCAGGATCTCAAAGAATACGACATATTTTGCAAACCTCAGCCTTTGGCAAATAAGGATGAACAAATACTCTCACAGTTCCCAAACAATTTATAAAGATCTGCCTTAAGTGAAATAAATAATTCAGTTTGCACTACTCCCAGTACAAACCACTTTATGAAACCAGTAAAGATACACAGAGAGCATGTGCCCAGACACAGTTAGTAGATAAAATGTGGGCTAGGGAGAAGTGAACCGACCTTCCCTCCGACCCTCAAACACTGTCGCGCTACTGAATGTGAGAAGTGTTTTATTGGCATACACCCTTCTCTTCTCCTACTCTCCCTGAGGTATGAGCCTCAGCTTATCTGTGTAGCTGAGGTCATATTTAGAACAGTGCCATGGAAAAGAGAAGAGATGCCATCTTACACGACGTGACTTCAGAAGCTCCGCTGGCTCCCACCATCAGAGCCTGACAGCTTGACATTTCCCAGCGGCTCAATGGCTGAAGAGCACAATTCTTGCTCTTCTCCCTGACCCCCTGCATGAACCAAAGTGAGCTTATGAGATAAAGCTGACAAGTTAAAAGGAGCCAGACCAGAGTTTGAACAGTGTTTTCAGTAGCTCTAATGTTCTTTGCTTTTTACGAGGGGCTTTCACACACCATAAGAAATGGTGCAGCATTTCTTGCTCTAAAGAGACCTTAAGTTAATAGTTTTCCCTTATTCCTTTTTTCTAGCCCTCAGCATCACAGGCATCCCAATGTTTTTGTTGGAAACTGAGACCATATCCTTCTTTTTACACATGTAATTTTTACAGATGTTGCTGCCTAGAACCCCCAGACATCAGTCAGGTAAGGGCTTGGTCATGGAGGAGGCAGTGCCACCCATATCCCCACTGTCATCAGGGTGATCAAACCCAATGGGGTTTCTGTGGATCACAGCTGAAGGATAAAGCTCAACAGAAGTGCTTCTCCCACATTAGGCAGTAACCTTTAATGCTGCTGCTATTTACGGATGTGATCATTTGGATCTACGTACCCTTGTGACCTCCTTCTCTGTTTGAAATACAACAAGGAAAAAGCTAAAATAAATATATCTGCAAACATTTATTTGGACATTTTAAGTCCTCTTTCAGCCCTTTTCGAGCCCTTTGGGTTGGTCGTCTGAAATGTTTGAGTCACCTTGTTTTTCTGACCAAAGGCTTTGGAGAAATTTTAAAAACCCAAGAAAAAGGGTTCCTGGCAACCAAGCCTCAGCTTCACCCACACAACTATTTGTGCCAGAGTGCTTGCATGTTTGTCTAATCAAGGAGCAGAAAAACCATTATAAAATGCTTCTGATCAATAGCCTGCAGGCACAGAGCTCGTAGGCAAGGAGCTCAAACGCTGAATATTCACCGTCAATCAATAGAGTAAATATTCAAAAACATTTGCTGAAAAAACTCAAAAACTTGAGTAAACCACAGTCTGCTAACAAATATACTGCTAACGCTAAAAGGAACATTCTTCTAAATGCTATTCTTTGCAAACTATTTATTCCTTTCCAACTATATATTTAAATTGCTTAAAGCTTGCTGTAAATTACAGAAATGTTCTAGATTTAATGCTTCTTTTCAGGTCATGAAAGAAAAGCCTAGTTAGAAGACAATAATGAATATACAAATCTAAGAAGGAAGCTCATTTGAGAGAACTTTGACAATTGGGCAGTCGCTTTTTTAAACCAGACACATATGGCAGGAATCAACAGATCTGCGCTATTCACACGAACATAACAAGGAGCATGAGAACGAATGATATACAATTGTATTTGTATATTTTACTACTCAAGCAAGATGCCTTCTCAGAATTTTAACCTAGGAGGTGGAAACTTACTTTGCAAACAATAAGTTAAGGACAATTTATTTTTACTGTGTTTCTGAAAAAACATGTGAGAAGTCATATGTGGATAATGTAACACCACATTTCACTTGCAACATGTAAAATGTGGGTATGAAGACTTTCAAACAGACAACCATCTTGCAAGTAAACAATTTATTCATTTTTTTCAATGTATTTCAAAGAAAAACCCCCATGTTTACACTTCAGCACTACAATCCCTAGGGTCATAAAGATGATTTAGCAATACCTGGGTAGCATTCAGCTGCACATATTCCTTGGTGCTTCTTTAGTTTGCTGAACCATAGACTGTGGTGCACTGTTTACACTTTGCACTGTTATGACTCCATCCAGATGACAATCTCAAAGTATTTTTGAAACATGAATGAATTAATCCTTGCCAACGGAAACAAGGAGAGGTTGTGAAACAAGTGACTTCCTCAGGGACACAAAAACCAGCCTTGATTCAACCCTCGGCTGCAGTCTGGCACATAGCAAACTACTGGAGCCCAAAAGTTCACTAGAAGTTTTCAACAACATTCCTCTTTACAGCCCCAATCTTGCTAAGGTGATGCAAATAAATGAGAGACTTGTAGCTGCAAAAATGAACTAGTTCATAAATAGTACAACTGGGCCAGGAGTCGGATCTCTCTAGTCCTCCTAGTCATCACATCAGATTTTCTGATGCTCAGAAGTTAGCTGGGGCATCAAAAGGGTCTGTCATCCCAAGCAAAATATCAGAGATAAGAATGAATAGCAAGCATCACCGTATTGTCACATCATTGCCCAAGTAATACCAAAAAGACCAAAACTAAATTGCAGAGAAAGAGGTGATAGCTTTGCAGTAGGAACAGCAGATATCCTTATCAGAGATGTGGCATACAAACCTAAGCCATCATTTCCTCTTTTAAGCTAAATGGACAGCTAGAAGACCTAAGGGTTAAAACCACTAATGCAGATCAAAACTCAAAACAGAAGACACGCTGCCTTTCAGAGAAAATATATTCTTTTCTCCCCTTCTCTATAAGAATTTTAAAAAACATTTAATGGAAAGAGGCTTTGATAACCAAATCAGAAGGGAAGAACATCATTATGCAAGAAAATATAGTATTAGCTGTCCAGGCAATAACTAATGGGGTTAATGCGGGACTAGGGAAACTATCAGTTCTCAGAGTGCTTTCATTTATTAGTTTGTTTTCAGCCATTTTTTGCAAAGGCATGTTATTCAAACAATAAAATATGGAAAATACATTGAAGGGCACGCAGCTAAAAGTTAAGATTAACTAAAGGAGGTAATATTAACTTAACTGTTCTCAAGTATCCACTGGTTCGGTACACAGCTCTTTCTTCAGAGCTGCACTGCAGCAAAAATACAGTAATTCACTTTTTAATCTCTGAGCTCTGTATTCATCCTATTTTTACCTTTTTTTAAGAAAAGATTAATTTAATATCAAGGAATGCCAATTTCTCCCAACTTGCAGGGATTGTAAGAAGCGTTGGTATGCACAGTGCATCTTGAAAGATTCTCTTCTGCATAGATGATAGACCAGAGTATCAAAGTTTCTGATTCACCTCTTAGCTGAAGTTGTTTTCAGTGTTATGTTTAAAACCTTTAAGCTTCAAGGCTTGATCAAGCATTAACACATCGCTAAAGCAGGAGCCCTGGTGCTGGAGAACAAACACTGAAGTGAATAATGTGGTGTTACAGATCATGCTGAAGATTTTAACAGAAACCAAGCACATCTATCTCATTACATATTGAAACCATCTCTTCCCACTTTGTTGCTTTTATCTATTTCCATACATGCAGTATGTTTATCAGACAACGTGGGATACGTTCCCAGGTCAGGAAACAGACATAACTATTAACTCGAATGCAACTGCATAACATACACAAACTGAGGATATGACCTCTATTTTCAGTGAAGTGACACAAGCCTCTTCAAATGAAAGAACACTGTGTCTAAGAGGATAGTTTGCTTAGCAGCAGGAAGCCAATTAGACCAGATTCAAAAGGTCAAATTATCCAACTATTTCTGATCTGACACTGAAAACAGCAGAATTATTTAAATAGACAGATAGAGGGACCTTTACAGCGATGTAAGACCAGACTACAATTCATAGAATCATAGAATCATTTAGGTTGGAAGAGACCCTTGGGATCATCAAGTCCAACCATCAACTCCACTCTACAAAGTTCTCCCCTACACCATATCCCCTAACACCACATCTAAACGACTCTTAAACACATTCAGGGATGTTTGTTACATTACTAGAAGCCCATTTTAAATCAACCACATTAAAAGTAATTAATTATTTTTTGATTAATTTAATGCTGATGTAAAATCAGAATCTGACCCCCACCCTGTAGACAGTGAACTCAATTTTTTACTTCATGTGAGGAGAAAATAAAAGCAGAGTTGAAATATTCCCCTTTAAGGTAGGTTCTGCTAAGGATCCTTAAAAATACAGAGCAGCAGTGAACGCTGCAGAGAAGCAGGAGTCCATCACTTAAAGCCAACTGCACTGCACACCAAGTCCTCCACAAAAAGGTTCCACAGCATCTGAAGCATTAGGATCTCAAGCCTGAGCTGGGAAATTGCTGCATTAGCTCAGCCAGCCAGCATTTACATGGGAGACAAACTAACGCCTCACGAATATACTGGCCACGCTTCAGTGGCATTCCTGGAGGAGATTTTGTGATAGGAAGTGGAGGTAAGACACTACTGATTTCAGAAATCTGCTTTGATTCTCATAAAAAACCACCTTTTGCACACTTTTCCCTTATTAAGAGACATATCCCTTGTTCTCATCTACCAGCTCTTCTGATGCACCTACAGCGGCTTCCAGTTTATAGCCTAAGATGACAGCAGACCCAACGCTGCAGTGTGCAGTAATAACAGCAACAGCCCCATAAAAATGGGATGAGGTAGCACAAAGAGCAGCACCAAAAGCAGGAAGGGCTGAGGTAACACAATCCTGTCTTGTTGCCCCAGCCATGTCAACAATATTGTACTTCTCAGTAGCTGAACACTGCATCTCTCTATAATGAGATTCTGATTTCATTACATTAGTGTTGGTTTGAAACATCTCTACTGTGACCAATGAAATTAATTCATGTTTAACAAGATCAGGATTCAGCCTCCATCGTTACTTGTGGTGTGGTCATACCAATTCCCTCTCATGACAGACCCCCATGCCACCAAAAAGCAAGAGCACCAAAAAGGCTCGCTGGAACATTCAGGAAATGTGCCTCAAGCTGCAAAGCAAGATTTGGCCTTTTAAAATTTCCTTTTTCTGAATACATATGGTCCTTTTATTACTGCTTTATATGCCAGATTCATTTTGAACCACAGTTATGGCACCTTCCACCATATGAAAGATTCAGAATTAAAAGACACAAGTACTTATGCGAGACAAAGGGAGACACAGGGACAAAGAGAGGCACAACACTCTTAAAGTGCGAGCTTGTGCCAAACACATTGCGCCAGATGCTGGGATCAATTTTTCTACGATATTGCCAACTGTCTTCAGCATTTGTTCAGGATATTCAGTGACAGTGGGCTAAGGCCAAGGGAAAAGAAAAGCGGATCGTGTACTGACCGGGATATTTGACGTTTTTCAGGACGGCAATCGCCTCTCGCTGTAATGAGCAGAACACATGCTAATGCGCCACGGTGCATTGCAGCCAGGAGAAAAGGTCAGGCTTAACAGAGGGCTGCGGAACTCACTGCAAACTGAGCATCTATTTAATCACCACAATGAGGCCAAGAGCATTATCCACGGGTAATCATATTACTTCTCAAATACACTTTGACATGTTAAAACAATATTCCACCAGAATGAGAAGCTATTTGTGCCACCGTGGGATGCTTTGAAGCTATGACCATCAATTTTGTGGATTTGTGTCAAATGTGCAGTGCATTAAAAGATATGAGTGATACCCCCTTCAATTTTCCCATTAAATGAACCCCTGTGACAAAGTAATTCAACAGAGACATGCTGAAAATATTTGGGCAACAATTTCACACAAGTGTGCTAAAGATCTCGTGTTAATGACATGATTGAAAAAGGCATTGGGCAAAGCAGAACAAAATGATTTTATCCAGCAGTTCCTCGCTATTATTTCACTGGAAAAAAGTTATAATGCAGCAGGTCAAAGAGCAGCTAAGTGAAAGTATTACAGTGAAGAGAAATCTTTCACACGTTCTCAACCATTTTTATATCATTTCCTTTTTCTGGCCTTAGAGGCAGTAGGTACCTACAAACACGTTTATCATCCATAAGTATGGGGGTAGTTTCATTAGCAGCGGAGACTAGCATTCACAAAAATTTCTACGAGATGCGATAAAGATATTTAGTCAAATAAATTGACTTAATAAATACAATAAGAACATGTCAACATAATTCTTAACTTCTAACTCGTTTGTCTTAAAAAGTATAAAGATGCCAACGTACTCTCATCAAAAAGGCAGACATTGATTTTTTGCCTGGTCATTATTGTAATCACAGTCATATGCGCAAACTGAAAGCAAACATTGCTCGATGTGTACCACTGCTATAAAAATATGGAAACTGGGCAGAATCTGCCACTGATGAAGCCGTGTAAGTTTAACTGAGAAAATGAGATAGTATTCCACATTTCAGAATACTATTTTCTCCACTGTCCGCTGCTCTTTCCTTACAACCTTCAGTATTCATTATTAAGAAGCTCAAACTGTTCCTTCTCTTCACCCCTAAACACTGCCCCAGTTTGTGCTCAGCCTCCAATTAGGATTTAGCTGCGGAGGATAGATCAGCTGGAGACAGTCAGGAGAGGTGGGGGTCTTGTTGAAGACACTGGCCTCTGCAGATGAGCTCTCAAAGCTTCAGCATCACGTTTCCATACCAACAGACAGCACACGAAGAGGCACTGAAGTAGCAGGCATTGTGAAGAAAAAGTACTATTCATTTTACTTCACCTGCCTTCTGGAAGGATTATTACAGGGACAAGGAACATTTACACACAAGTAAAAATTATTCAGAAAGCAAAAAGGAAGTTTTCACCTTACTCTCCACAACATCTGTGTACACCTTCCAGACAGTCTCACTTTCCAGAACACTTAAGAGAGGTTAGGCATTCAAGGTACACCTGCTTCAACACCAGCCCGTTCCCCATGTTTGCTATGCCCAGGTCAGGACCTAGCCTGTTCTGTGGTTAAACCACTCAAGTCCACCTCTTGGCCTTTGATTGTCTTGACCCTCAATTTCAAAACCCTCCTCTCCAGGTAACAGCACTACAGCAGGGTGCTCTGCACACTTCGAGTGTGCTGGCCTCAGGCCAATCCCTTCCCAGTCTCTTCATTTTGGGGTTATCACAAGGCACTGTTGCAAGTTTCCTGTGCTCCCTTGCCAAGTGCGTTTGGCTCTGACCGCATTAAAGGATTACACAGGCCCCAGAAATGGGACTGAAATAGCAGGCTGAAATATAACAATAGGTACAGCTACGTTGGTAAGTAGGTATCTACTTCAAGTCTCCAGAACAGGTCCTCTTCAGCATCTAGGATAGGATGGAGCACATACCCCTTGATGCACCAGCTAAGATTTGCTAAACAGCCTGGTCCCCTGGAGCAGCATTTTCTAAAGCCTCATGGTCCCTCCAGCCTCACAAGTCTTTCTGCTCACAGGGCTGGCTCTTAGCCTGAACTAAAGATCCTTATTCCTTTATTATTTACATCAGTGATTTGGGCCTTGACTATCCCACATCTCTGGAGCCTGCCTGCTGAGTCTCCTTCTGGTCTGAGGTTGAGATATATTTATATGCCCAAGCAACACAAGCAAAGCAAAACATATTCAGAGATAGAAATGAAAGTCTTAAAATAAGCCTTGGGAGGAATTTGGAGTTACACATTCGAAACCAGGATTGACAAAAAACTGGCTCGTTTGCTTGAGTAGCAGCATTCAAAGGGCAGAGAACTATCCAAGGGCATGTCTACATTGCACAGAACAGGGCAGACACCTTCGACATTGTACAGCAACATTTTTCATCACAAGTCAAAAGTGCTTAGGCCACTTCCACTGCAGCCCAAGCGATGCTAATGGGTTGTGCTATTTCTGGTCCTCCAATTAGGTTATCTGGCAGCAGCTTTGCTCGCACATTTTATTCAATCACTCTTTCATGGCTCTGCAGTTGGCATCTTCCATACCCAGGATACCCATCCCTCTCAGGTTCCTCTAGGTGTTGTTCACAACAGAAGTAGTGAGGAAGCTGCCACTGCTTTGTCCGTGGCCACACGAAAAAGATGGAGTAGGAGGCAGAAGTGGCAGCAGCCAGTAGGACTTGAAAGCTGTCTCTCTCACTCTTTCCCACAGCGATGCCCATGGCACATCACTGCTTTTGCAGTGGCTCTGCTCCTCAAATTACACAAGCAGCCAAGAGAAAGCAAACCTGCCACCTTCATGACTGAGCTACAGGGACCTGATGCCTTTGGCTTCCTGCTGCCTGGCTCCATGGACTTGTGCCACAGCTGCCCAGCAACTCCAGCTCAGCAGAAGATGTGGTGGGAAGAAGGAGTGCAACTCCTTAGTCCGGCTTCTAGGCAGGTGAGGGAGTTATTCTTTGGGGAGATGCATATTCAGTCTCTCTGACAGGATCTGAGGAAGGAGTTGTATCTGAGGTTCCCTACTTTCTGTGCAACTGCACTTGCTGTTCAGTCATTACAGAAAAATTGGGTGGTGGTTCTGCCACCTGTGGTGGTACCTCATAAGACATGGATCAGAGCCACTACCCATCCTCATCTACCGTGACAGCGGCCACGGAGCCATCCCACCTCTTAATAAGGCCCTGATTGAGAGCCAGGAAGTCACCTAAATTTGTGAGAGAAACTAAATTTCAGATTCACCTCACTCTGTGCTGGTTTAGGATTGGTGCCTCCCTCTCCTTCCTCTCCTCCCTCTCCTCATGTGCCACGGACCTACTGTAAACTCCATCCTAAACAGGCAACCCTCTCCGTAAACCCACCATTCACTCCATAAAATCTGTTTGGCACAAAGATGCCAAACTTGGTTTGGCATTCCAAAGCCTACCACTCAAGATGCAGTTGTACAATGCATAGTGCTACTAGCACTTTCCTTGGAAACAGAGCTGAAGTGTTTTGAAAAACGTAATCCGTGTCTTCTCATAAAACCGTGCAGCACATTTACTTAAGGACTGTGCATTTGCGATAAGCTAAGTAAGAGATTATACAGAGTATAAACAGCTACACTGTAAAAGAGATTATGCCCTGGTTGTACAGTACAGTTATCCTCTGAGACACTACATCTACACTGTACCTTCATCACAGCTATGTAAACAGGTATCATGAGATCACACAACCTGAAAATCCAGCACTTCATTTTAAGGGGTTAAGCTGCACATGGACCAGGTCCCACAGGCCTAGCAATGGAAAGCAATGCCTAAAACCTGTATTGGAGCTACTCTCTTTAGCACACACTCCTTAATTTCAAACAAGATGAGCATTACGTCCCTACTGATTTTCAACGCTATTTCCACATCTCGTGGACTTTTATACGGTAATAAATTGGGCATGCTGGTAATTTGTCCCAGAAGTTTGTATCTCCTATCTACTGGCTTCATTAATGATCTCAGCTCTGTCTATTTAAGCCTCTGTTTAATGACACCATTCCCTGTATCGGTCATTAATGCCTGTACAGTTTAATGCAGCATGACAAATGAACACAGTGCATTTCATATAGTTGCAACTACAGTAATGCCTCGTTTGGTATTCCTATCAAATGGAAGCAGAACAAGCAGACAAAAATATGCTAGAAATGCAAACAGGCTAAGGGAAAATATTTGGTGTTTACAAGTTGCACGCTGCTTCAAGTGTTTCACGTTTGTCTACACAGCTGAACTGAGTTTTCATAGCAGCTTCAGTCACAATTGAATTAATTCCACAAAAAAGTCTTCAGATTTTGCCAATTGCTTACTTTCAATTCAGTACTGCTGCAGAGCTGCTCCAATTCAACCATTTGAATACACATATTTAAAGGTTACAAGGGTCAGGAAGCTGTTTTGCATACAAGAGTTTGTTATACTGAATAGCCTAGATGGGGTTTTTTGCATGTTTTCTCAAAGTGTTTGTCACTGTGATACTAATTACAAAATGAACGCAAGGGCAATGTGTCAGTAATATAAGGAAGAATCATTCAAATTTCTTTTCTTACACTACTTAGTCTATTGCTATACTTGTTTCTGACTGTTCTCTATTGTTCTCACTAGTGACTTCCTCTGCTATCAATGTGTCATTTCTTTATATCTTTTGTAATATCTAATGGTTATTCATCCTTTCTTTGCCTTGATGTGAAACAGGGCTTATGGCTTTAAGTTGTTCTTAGTGTATTGTGAGATAGTCAGATATAAGATGTACAACCTCATCTTCTTGAATAGGTCCAGCTCCCTTCTCCCTAGGAATGATTCCTAAAGTTACACTCAGTTTAACTCATGTCCCTTCAAACTCCTATCTCCATTATTATTCTCATCTCCAAGGCAGGAGGATCATCTTGGAGTGACTACGTTAGTGAACAAGGGAAGAGCTATGTATGTCATCTACATGGACTTCTGTAAGGCCTTTGAGAGGGTCCCCCACAACATCCTTCTCTCTTAATTGGTGAGACATGGTTTTGCTAGATTGATTATTCGGTGGAGAAGGAATGGGCTGGATGGTCACATCCAGAGAGTAGTGGTCAATGGCTCGATGTCCTGATGGAGATAGGTGACAAGCGGTGTCCCTCACGTGTCTGTATCAGGACCAGTACTGTTTAATATCTTCATCAGTGACGTAGACAGTGGGATCAAGTGCACCC
>VZUD01000025.1:1417455-1440662 GCA_013401065.1 Cepphus grylle | reverse complement strand
TGTGGTAAAGCATCAAATTTTACCATCCCTGGCCAGCTGCTCTCATTTTAGCATCAATTTCCATCATCTCTTCCTCTCAGAGTCAGTGCCACAATTCCACTGAAACTCCCTTTGAAATGAAAGAGAAAAGAGAAATAGTGGTCTACCTGGAAGGAACTATCAATTACTTTCGATAGACCTGTGTGGCTGCGGAAAGTATGTTTCCCAATTAACTGTGAAAATTACAGGTATACCCTGTATATAGAAGTCTGCATCTCCAATATACATAATCCTGAAAGACAAGGGAACCCTAACGTAACAAGATAAGCTTTAGGCAGCAAAAAAATGTTCACTGTACCTTCCTGATTTATTCTTCAAAACATTCAACTACATAATGTGGGCCACTTTGCATATTGGCTAAATTTCAATACTTCCTCGCACATAAAAGAATGAAAGCAGGATTCGCACCTAGCAGAGATCTCGTCACTTACATTGACCTTCACATCACAATGACAAACTATTTTTCCCTTTTACATTGTTTAAGGTCATTGTGCTGGGTTTTTTTATTAATTTGAGCATTTTGATAAAGAAACATTAATAATATAACTTTAAAATAACTCCAAGTACTGTACAGACATTTGATTAGATCTCTGTTACCAGTAAAACAAATGGAGAAAATGAATTCTGTTGGAAACACAATATCCTAAGCTCCGGTTTCACATTTGGTTTAGTCACAAAGACATGCATTTAGTCCACAATACACTGTCATGAACTTTTTATTATTTCATTTGAAGGTTATCAATATGCAAGTCCCTTTCCTTTTAAGAGTAAGTACTTCTTTTGTCACGCATTTATTGATTTTTCAATCCCTTTCCGAATTCCAGTGTTCAACTTCTATATACACCATCTCTGAGGGCAACAAACAGGCTTCTGGAGAGTTGCAGAGGGGAATCCCAAAGAACATATGGCCATGAGAAAATACCATTCCCTTTTGATAATAAACAGTCATCTGCAACAGTCCCTCACCGAATGGGACTGGCACATCAGCTTGTTTTCCTACAGGATTAATGAAGAATCAAAGCCAAGGTGTGCCCAGGTGGACAAGGCAGCCCAATCAGCTCATCATTACATCAACTGTGTGACACACTCCAAGAGCAGCTCCAGAAGCTATCAGAACAATTACATCATTTGCCTGCAGTTTCTGCCAAGAAATAAAATATTGCCACTGGTAAATATCTTCCACTGCCTAGTATCTGAGTGCTCAGATTTCCATTTAAATACAAAGAAACAGGACAGGAGAAATAATTTCTGAATGAAGTTGTTTAAATATGCCAAATGTAGCTTACAGAAAATCAGATATAGGCCAAAAAATTGTGAGGAATAAAATCAAGCACATCTCTCTAGATCCTCAAATGCATTTTTCAGGCCAAGAGCTCAATTCTGCATTACTTTATGAAAAAATGCTTGGAGAACGTGTTCCTAATCTGTTACGACACAAATCCTATTTGTTTCCTTCAATAACAAAAACAGTCAGTGCAAGACAAGGTCTGTAGCTGCCCTGGAAGAGCTAGAGCTCCTCAAGTTCAGAGCTCTTCTTAAAAACAGGAAGATGCTCACCAGGTAATTTTCAAAGTAAAACCAGAAGCCAAGCATAAAACTCCTTTTAAACTGTGCCCATTTCAAATCATACTATAAATAATTTTGGAACAACAAAAAACCCTTTCCATTAGAGACAAGACGGACTTTGCATCTGAGGCAGTGGCACTCAGACTGAAGGTATCTGGGCACAGTTCCCAGCTCTGACAGCACTATTACAATGACATCTGGGAAAATGATGTGATATTCTGAGCATCACTCCCTCTTCTCGCAAAGAAGAATCTCAAAAAATCTTTTTTCTTGTCATGTTACTTTAAAATATAAACTCTTCACGTCCAGAAACCCCTCACAATGTATAGATACAGCATCTAACCTAATCATGCTCCACAGTTGCTGCTGGATGACAGATGCAATAGAAATAATAACCAGTTACTGTGCATGCCAGATAGCATGAAAAAAGAAACAAACCAACTTATCACTTAAGCCCCTCAAAGTGAATTTAAATCATTTCAGCAGTGATTATGGGACACGGTATTTTTTCATATTTTTTTCTGGTATCTGTTTTGACATCATGAATTCACTTAATTTCTTCCAATCACAAGGTTTTAGAAGTACAGTTGTCAACTAGTAATTAACTCAAAAAGAAAATAAACCTTTCCCTCCACCTCTTGTGTTTACAAAGCTTAATGGTAACCAACGAAATGTCCAGAATAAAACATCTGTTCTCTAATTATGAACAAACATATTTTCATCAGTAAGCTCCAGCTTCCACTTATAGGTGCAAGTACTGCTGCACTGAGGACAACACCAGTTAGGCATTGATAAAGCCCTTTATGGATTGAGTTTACCTGCTCCACAGGTATTAAACCTGGAGCATGAAACAAAAAGGAACTGGGGAAAAAAAAAAAGGGCAGATAAGATTACAGGATTACAGAAATGCAAACCTGTTTTTTCAAAGCACATGATCAAGACATAGTCGTTAAGTGCATCCTTGAGCTGCAGCCTGCATCTGGCTCTACTTTCCAGGATCTACATAAACATCTCAAAAGATGGATGATGCGTAGCTTCACTGTACAGCCGTAATGCCCAGAAGTGCAGCAGCCCCCTTCCAGGAACAACAAGAAGAAAACACCAGGGCAGTGAGACCTCAGGGAAGGGAGGAGAGAATGGCTGAAGGTTTGCTCTTTCTGGCCTTGGTGGTTTATTTTTTTCTGCCATTCAGGTGGTTGCTCCATCTGCAGAGCCCCTTGTGCTCGTCACTATGTTCCAAAACGTGTCAAAAGTGCTGTCACAAGCTGTAGTCAAAATGAGACCACCACATGTCTAGGAGATATTGCAAGGCTTTCTGTGGTAAGGTAGGGAATATGTACTCTGGGCTACTGTATTATCCCCCATGTCTGTTTAGTAACTCATTTTTTGTGTTAAGTCATTGGTTTTTAATGAAACTAGAACGAGTAAATAACATCAAAAATCCTTACTTTCTAACCTACCTCACGGTTAGAAGGGTTTCTAACCATGTGATATTGTTTTCCTTTGGTTACGTATGGGTGTGCTATATCTAACCAGGCATGATGCAATGTGACATGCCAGAACAGCGTGACTAAGCACAATACACATGAAACAGAAATCCTTACGCACACCTTTCTGTCTTTCACTGGTACTAGACTTGCAGTTTTCTGGAAGGTTTGGAAAGCGTGGCAGCTGTTTGTTTTCTTTTCATCCTTTCTCAACCCATTGCCCTGCATACTGAAATGAAAAAACATTCTGCAAATGTGCTGGATAAAAATATTCTGCACATATTTGAGGAGATTTCAAGACCTCTGTATCTTAAGTAACAACATAGCATAGGCCAAAATACTTTCCTTTTTATTATTAATACTTTTTTTAGATCTATTACAAGTGCATATAAATAAGCAAAAAATACCACAGATATTGAATGATAAACCAGATAGATTTTAAAAAAAGCACTGATTGGCTACAGCTGCATTGCTGTTACAGGGCTCTCTCTCATAGATTGCAGCAGGAATAAAATGCAAAAATTATGCCCAAAGACACTCAATCTCCACTGTAAAAATAAGATTTCCAAAACAAACACAACTGAGCACTTGAGATTTACAAGGTTGAAGGAAAACAGATTTCATATACCACTTAAAAGGTCACTTAGAAGGCATGATGTTATAGCTGAAGAACGGAACGGTAGAATAAGGTGGGGGGAGCACTTGGAGGCGGTGGGTTCAGAAGCGATGCAGAGCTACACAGGCACCACTGAGCTGCAGAGCTGGCAAAGAACTGTGCTGTGGAGTACAAACATTGCCAGTGTGCTCCACTGCATCAAGAACACTTCAAAATACGAAGAAAACAGCCAGCTACTCATGGTTGTTGAGAAAAAAAAAAAAGACTATCCCTACTGCAAATTATCCACCACAGACTAGAATAAGATTCCAGCTCCAGCTCAGCCTTTACTTTAAAACTTTTCTTAATCTTATCTGTCCAAAAATAAAATACGTATAAACGTACTAAAAATATAGTGGGGTACATCTTGTCCAAAAAAAAACCAGAATCTGAAAAATTCAAATACTTAGTACCTATACCACAAAATAAAATAAAAAAAAAAACCCCTCATCTCAAACATTCCCAAGGGGAAAGAATCAAAAAATGGGAAGAATGGTCCCTGAAAACCAGGAAGATCTAACTCAGTATTCTGCCTATTTTACTGAAACCTACTTTTCGCTTTTAAAGTCAAATAACTGAGAAGTGATTCGTGGTACACATGAATTGAGAACATCAGTATGCTTCTGTCACTGTGTTTTGGCATTGAAAGAGCAGGACAGCAATCTAAAATACGTTAGCAAACAAACCCTTTGCTTCTTGGCAGCAAAGGCTGCATCTGGTACCCTTTTACCCAAACTATAAAAGATCAGAAATCAGCTACAGTTATCACATACACTATCACAAGGGTATGCCTACACCAGAATATTCAAAATGAAAACATTTTCAACATGTAGTAAGGCATGCCCATACCTCAACTCCATCAAATTTACCAAGAATCACAATTTATGATCAGAGTCCTTTTGGTAAATCAATTAAACGGTCCACTCTCTTACTTATTAATTGTGCTTCAGAGTATAAAACCATGATTTACAAAAGAAATTAAGGATTAACTTCTCAGGGAAACAAGTCCTTGATCATTTTCACTGATGTCATTTGAAGTGATTGGTACTCAACATTTCTGGGAAAAAAAGAGGCCTATCAATCTCATAGAGCTGTCACTGAAATCCACAGCAAATTAACAATGTATAAGCTAGATTTTCAAGTTCAAATGACATTTTTATCCCAACATCTCCTTGGAAGGCAAGAACAGTTCAGCTCCTAAAGTACAACAACATGCAACCCATTCTTTAAAACTGGAGGTTGTATGCAGGCCAGAGTTTGAAGAATTTTTGATCTTGGTTCTGCCTTACAAAGAAGGGCACCTGATTTACCTCAGCTACTCTCTGAAGACCTTGCTATTGTCATCGTCTTCTCTGTTGTCCCCCTACCTAACCTCCTTTCTCAACTAAACAGGGAATCTCTTCAATTTCTGTGCATGTAGAGTATTTCTCTAATGAAATTGGTGTATGTTGTCCTTTTAGTGAACTGTTTTGACTCCTGCAATAACTTTATTGTTGTGGGATAAACAGGGATCAACACCACACTCAAAGTTTGTTCGACATCAAATTGTGTCAGTGTAATTCTCCATAGCAAAAGAAAATACGATCCCTCTTAGTGCCCATAACCACCACAAACACAATTGATCTTACCTGTTTCCCTTTCATCATGAATCATAGAATGGTTTAGGTTGGAAGGGACCTTAAATAGAATCATAGTATCATAGAAAGGTTCGGGTTAGAAGGGACCTTAAAGATCATCTAGTTCCAACCCCCCTGCCATGGGCAGGGACACCTCCCACCAAACCAGGTTGTTCAAAGCCCCATCCAGCCTGGCCTTGAACACTTCCAGGGATGGGGCATCCACAGCTTCCCTGGTTAATCTGTTTCAGTGCCTCACCACCCTCACATCCTAATATCTAATCTCAATCTACCCTCTCAGTTTAAAACTGTTACCCCTCGTCCTATCGCTACGCCCCCTGATAAAGAGTCCCTCTCCATCCCTCCTGTAGGCCCCCTTTAGGTACTGGAAGGCTGCTATAAGGTCTCCCCAGAGCCTTCTCTTCTCCAGGCTGAAGAACCTCAACTCTCTTAGTCTGTCTTCATAGGAGAGGTGCTCCAGCCCTCTGATCGTTTCTGAGGCCCTCCTCTGGACTTGCTCTAATAGGTCCACGTCCTTCTTATGTTGGGGACTCCAAAGCTGGACACAGTACTCCAGGTGGGGTCTCACGAGAGCAGAGTAGAGGGGCAGAATGACCTCCCTCAACCTGCTGGCCACGCTTCTTTTCATACAGGATGCGGTTGGCTTTCTGGGCTGTGAGTGCACACTGACAGCTCATGTGGAGCTTCTCATCAACCAGCACCCCCAAGTCCTTTTCCTCAGGGCTGCTCTCAAGCCATTCTCCACCGCACCTGTATTTGTGCTTGGGATTGCCCCAACCCACGTGCAGGACCTTGCACTTGGCCTTGTTGAACTTCATGAAGTTCCCACAGGCCCACCTCTCAAGCCTATCCAGGTCCTTCTGGATGGCATGCCTCTCCTCTAGTGTGCCGACCGCTCCGCACAGCTTGGTGTCATCAGCAAACTTGCTGAGGGTGCGCTCAATCCCACTGTCAAGGTCACTGACAAAGATGTCAAACAGTGCCGGTCCCAGTACCAACGCCTGAGGAACGCCACTTGTCACTGCTTGCCACTTGGACATCCAGCCATTGACCACAACTCGTTCAGTGTGGTCATCCAGCCAATTCCTTATCCACTCAGTGGTCCACCCATCAAATCCAGGTCTCTCCAATGCAGAGACAAGGATGTCGTGCAGGGCAGTGTCAAATGCTTTGCACAAGTCCAGGTAGATAATGTCAGTTGCTCTTCCCTTATCCACTAACGCTGTAACCCCATCGTAGGAGGCTAGCAAATTTGTCAGGCACAGTTTGCCCTTAGGGAAGCCATGTTTGCTGTCACCAATCACCTCCTTATTTTCCATGTGCCTTAGTGTAGTTTCCAGGAGGATCTACTCCATGATCTTGCCAGGCACAGAGGTGAGGCTGGCTGGCCTGTAGTTCCCTATGTCTTTCTTTTTTCCCTTTTTAAAAATGGGGGTGATCTTTCCCCTTTTCCAGCCAGCGGGAACTTCACTAGACTACCACGACTTCTCAAATGTGATGGATAGTAACTTGGCAACTTCATCTGCCAGTTCCCTCAGGACCCACAGATGTATGTCATCAGGTCCCATGGATCTGTGCACCTTCAGGTGCACAAAGAAGCATGAAAAGAAACACAAAGAAACATGCACATGAAACATCAGGACAATTTTTGGACATAAAAATGTCCAGACAACTGATGCTTTCAAAATGCTTCTAAAAGAAAAAAAAAATATTTCGGTGTATAGGTGTCACTGCTACTCCGTCTTTAACTTGAAAACACATATTTAATCTTAGAAAAACATGTTAGTTTACTTACATAACTCAAGTCTGCACAGACGTGATTCTCAGAACGAAAGCTCTCTACGCAGGTGAGAGGTGAGCCTGAGCTTGGTCTCTGAGCAGAGCTGATTTTGCTCTCTAGAAAACAGTGGGATGCTTGGGCTGAAACTGATACATGGGAACTGCTGACCAGTCAGCTTAACTCCCTCTGAGAACCTGAGATTTTGGTTCATAAAACCCGCTAAAACTTACAGTATTTACATTGGGAAGTGAATCAGCAAGATGGGACACCCACTGCCGCTTGACAAAGATACAAAACTACTTTTATGTAGTATTTAGTATTATGTACTATTCTTATTGATTATGGCAATATTCAGTGAGGGTTTTATGAAGTGGAATTGAATTTGCGTTACGATATACTGAATACTGATCGTATTGTGTAAATACTGCTGCACGCAGTGCCATTTCCTGTGGGATGAAGACAAACTCCTTTAATCTCACAAGGGGTAATAAAGATTATCAGGCTCAGAAGTCTGAATGCTTTGCATCTATTCCTCTTTGCTATAGCATACACTCACACTCATTCCTGGCAGCCAATTAACTCAGTGGCCCTTGGGAAAGAACTTCTCTCTGCACAAATGGACATAAAGCTCTAGTCTTTTTAGTATACTTCAATGTGAAAAATACTTCAAGTTTAACGTTAAAAAACTTACTTTATTAACTGGTTTTACGGTTTTTATGTTGTTTTCCATCTGACTACATTGGTACAGTGGCTGCACATTATGGAGTGCTCCCATTGGCAAGGGTTGATGTACACACCAAGGGCAAGCCTTTATTTAAACTCCGTGCACTGAGACTTTATATTAAAGGCACCTTCGCGGAGAGGTGCTCCTCAGTGTTACACAGACTCTTCAGCGAGCACATGGGGAAAAAAAAAAAGTATATATACTTTGGTCACAATGCCTGAGGCTCTGGAATACTCACCTCTTTATTAGCATATGAAGCCAGGTGAGAAAGACAAAATTTAAACACACACCAATTCCAGGTCACACAAACCTTTCTGATAACCAGTTACTTGAGCCAGGTTTGCTTGTTTATTACATTAACTTCATATGCAGACTGAAATCATTAAGAAAGAGAAAACGTAACACTTCCTCAAGAATTGTCACAAATCATATTATGCATAATGCCTTAGATAATCTGGGAAGAGATTTACAGGCAAGATACTGTATATCTAAAATTACCCTGTTGTAGGGATCACAAAACACCAAGGAAAAAAGGAATAACTATTGTAAATGTGCAAAAATATCCTCTTTAATTTCTGTGAAAACTTTTGTTTTGAGAAACGGGGCTACTTGAAAATTTGTCACATAGACCTGTTACTGTTTTTAGAGGGAAGGGGATTATGCTGATTACGTTTGATCGGTTGGTTGGTTGGGGAGCTTGCAGAAGCCATAGTGACTCATTTCCTCTGAGACACTCCAGTGAGAAATGTGGAGTTAACTGCAAGAGAAAATGACTGTGCTGCCCTTTGCGAGATGAGATGGTTGGACAAATGAAGGCAATTTATCACACATACCCTAAACACACACCTAGGACCTAAGATGTACTTCATTTCTCATCGGCTGCTGTTGCTTTCCATTCCTCACACAGCTGCTGAGCACTTCCTGGGAAGCTCCATGCCTGCACCAACTTCTTCTTTCAGAGTTCCCCAACTCATATCTCATCCTGTCTCTTCTACTCCTAAATATCTTTTGTTTCCTCTCTCTGCAGTTTCTTAGGTCATTAGCCCCACTGACTCCTGCCTACACTTTATCCCTCTCCACCATCAGCTCTTTCTTATGCTCCACAGCACTTCATTAGTTGCTTCAAAAGCAAATAAATACCCAGCAATGCTTTTTGCTTCTATTTGAGGTTTATTTTTCTCTTTTCGTATCTGCTTTTCATACACAGATACACCCTGTTCTCCACACTTGCTTTGACTTCCTCTCTTATTTTCCCTCTCCCACCTTTAAAGGTTTCTGTCAGTATATTCAACCATAATTTGGTCTATGCAATGTTAAACAAAACCAAAACAACAAAAAGATTTCAGTCTTGCTTCCTTAACCAACATTTAACTCCCTTCTGTTTGCCTCCAGCACTTTGCTGCCTAGATCTATGTCCTTCCAGGTTTCTCCTGTTTCCTCTTAACCATATCACTAATAATCTCTGCCTAATTCACTGTCTGGATCTTGTAATATATTGAAATAGCCTGAAATCCTCATAGAATCCAGCAGGTGCCTGATAGAACCCAGTACTTTCCGAGAATGAAGACAAAGTCCACTTCCACGTGCTTCTCTTCTAGGAGTCATCAGAAGTCTTCATCACAGGACTAGGACTAGTCCCAGAGGTTGTACCTAAATTACATATGCCCTAGCCATACCCTGAATTTATGGCAGGTGTGAAAAAACACTACTTCTTCCTTTCCTGGGCAATGGATGGAAACCACTAGTTGATCAGGACACCACGAGCCTGGGTCACACCAACGTGCATACCTGCAGGTTGGTTTAGATGCAGCCTGAGTGCGTATCAAATCTTTCATGTTTCTTTAAGGTTAATATAACCACCGTGACATTAACCAATCCTTCAGGCACACCTCTTAGTATGTACATACAGCACAAATTATGAGACAATAAAAAGAACATTCATAAAATATTACAGCTGGCTGCCGAGTCCTTCAGACTGTTGTTTGTTCCCTTGCTTTGTCTGATTTGACTGATTCAGGCCCTGAACTTGCTCCAGGATTTGTGGGCTTTTCTGCAGCCCCACAGTGGAACATAGAAGAGACACAAGAAAACAACTACATACACCAGCTTAGGGAGTACAGGGCTTTAAATAACCATATTTTTAGAGAAAAAAAATATATCTAGTTTATAATGTATTGCATGTATTGAATCACTTATAAAATGGCAAGCAGAGGCCATCAGCATTAGTCAGCTTTTTTGTAACCTCCTTCACAGCATAGCAGGTATTTTAAAAAGAAGGGAGATGCAAGTATCTCATTGGCAGTGGTCATGGACTCTAAAATACTAATTTTATTCTTTGCCTTTCAAACTGTCTTCCTTTGACCCCATTTTATCCCAAATACTCAAATAATTTTGGAGCCAACATTAATCTAAAATATATGCCACTGAAATTAATGTATTACCAGATAATAGGAATCAAATGTATCTCAAATTTAAAGAAAGAGTTCCCTAGAGTGATGAAACTCCAGCAACCACCCACAGCTAATTTATTTTAGATGTATGTACATGGTTCAACTTTAATAATATCCCAGCAGAACAAGGCAATCTTAACCTTGACTGGATTATTATAATTTCCAAATTGGTTGCCCATCTTGCTTCGTGCCTTGGGGAAGTTTGTATCAAATGCATTGTTAGAGCAGACAAACCTCTGGAGTGGGATTTGCTTTGGTGAAAATGATTAAAAATGAGGAGGGCATTACAGCTTCAGTAATGTATTTTTAAACTATACAACTGACAGCTGTAATCTGGACTAAGTGATTGAAACATTTGAGCAGATGCCTAAACTGCGCCTTTCATGGTATCTCCTGCCTCTACGCGGAGGTACACTGTTGTGGGTGCCCTCAACAGTCATTCTGAGCTGGTATAAAGATATATCGTTCTACAAAGTATATGATGCTAATGACCCTATATTATTTATATTTTATATCATGCATATTCAAACACTGTCCGAATCTAATTTAATGTTCTGTGTTCTGTATGCATCAAAAAAAAATAACCCTTGTACGGTATCTGTACTGTGATTCTGTATCCTTCTCCACATTTACATGTGTACCACTGCTAAGCCTGAGAGTCTGCTTCGCTCTGGCAGTCCCCCTGTATCGCCAGGACTTTCGGCTGACATCACAGGATGCCTCTTACATGCAAGAAGTTACAAGCCTCCGTATGTTAAGGCACACATGTGAATTTCTATCACTTTTATAGTTGTTTTGGAAAGTAGCAACAGTCATGCAGTTACAGACAGCAACAGTTTCTTAGCACCTCTGTAAATACATCCACATAAACTCTTTTTCATAGGTTTACAAGGCTTGCAGAGTTAGGGAAATCTGATAAGTGCATGCATCTGCCTTTCTGTTAAAGACATTTTGCATTTGTAAAAGGGTGATTGTTTTGGAGGACTGGGAGTTGCTTTTAATTAAACGAACCAATTTCATGGTTGCTTATTCATACGAGCAGATGCATGCAACTGCCAATGCCAGTCTCAAAAAAGTGTTATTATGTAAGCATTCCCAATGCAGCGGGCAATATACTAGTGACCATCGCTTAAATATATGGAACTCCATCCTGCAGAACTGCAACAGGGTGTTTCAGGGACAATGGTCAACAGGTGCAAAAGGAAAGGATTTGCAATCTGTCCCCATCAGGAGGGGGCACAACACTGAAACATTTGAAACAGCTTTGGAACGGCAATTAAGGCTCCCCAAGTACCAAGTCAAATCTTGGATTCACAGGGTTCACATCTATCCCTGTAAGAAAGGCAGGTGTTGTTTTTGCAGAGGAGAAAAGCCGTTTCCATCAGAGGTGACATGATAAGGGAATGACTAAGACAAAGAGGCTCCAGCAAAGGCCTGTAGAACATCTCTTACCACACAGACAAAAGGACAAACTGATTCATACCGGATTAGTGTCTAGAAGGGTAGTCAAACATTTAACCAGGGCTAATGACATTGAGCAATTTTTTACCAAAAAGGAAAGAAATAAACTAGTCAGATAATCCCTTTAGGTGTAGCACAAAGAGAAGTAAACAGAGGCCAGACATCCGGGAAGAATTTTCGGCGCCTTGGACAGGCTGTGAACCCTGGAGTACCTAACCAATGGGAAACAGGGGAGGGAAAAATTTGGCCGGGATTAGGAAATAAAAAGGTGTGTTTCAAGAACTGAAAGTGTGCCTACTTGCTAGGTCACCCGCTCTTGCAAGAACGTGAATAAAAATGTGCTTCACAGAGGATTCTTTCATTCGGACCAGAACTTATTTCTCACATCCCCACTGTGTGCATTCAGTAAAAGTAGCACAAAATACCTGGGAAAGAAGGCAGAGTTTGCAGTTACCACTATGAACGCGGTGAGAACTTCAGCAGGCGTATATCACCAGCTGAGAGTCTACTCCCGTGTTTATAGTTCAAATCTATAAAAGGCCATCTACACTATAATTTGCTTCTGTTAGATTTTAAACTACATAGACTAAATTGCTGCAAATAAGTATGTAGAACCTCTTATTTCCATTAAAACCAGACTTTCAGTATAGCTCAATTCAATTAGGAGCAGCCTTTCTCAACTAAGTCTGTCCACAACAATTTATATCATTTTACTTTAACCAGTGCAGTGAACTAGTGTAAATTTGTGTGCAGACAAATCCTATTTTAACTTTCCCATTATCACTGATCAGAAAACAGCAACATATTTCTAAATGAGTATTTCATGTAGCCTTTTGTCCATTACAGTTTCACCAATGACTGCCTTTACCATAATAAGAACTTTTATTTTATTATATATCTTTACTGAAATTTGAAAGATGCCCTTTCAGTAATTCTTGATACCACACACTGAACACGTGCAGATAAGCTTCCCACACAACCTCACCTGGAAAGACCAACTAACAAAAAGCTCTTTACCTTGACTATTCTTGGTCACTTACGACAGTCACAAAAAGTTTGCAGCACAATGATAACCAAGCATTTACTCATGATGCCAAATTTCTCAGTTTGGTTTGGTTAGCATAAGGTGCCAAAAGATACATAGCAATGTTGAAAGCTTCTGCTTTGGCCAGATGAACTGCCCAAGAACTGTTAAAAGAAAGAGTCTAAGGAAAAAGAAATCAATACACTTCTCTCATGAAATATGTGATATCAGATGCTTGCTTTCTCTTTCTTAAGAAGCTCAGAAAGGAACCAAAAGATGTTAACAAAGCACAGTGCTGAAGCCATTAGCTTCATCAGATCGCAGTGCTATCTCCCTACAACTATAGATTGCTGCATGCTTTATTTAACAAATTCCATTCTCACAGATGAATATTTATGTGCAGACACTTCTGTGATTACATACTTACATGAATATAAATCCCCACCTATAACTTATCGAGCCTTATCAGCCTTCATTCACACATATATCGAGACACTCATTCTGAACATAACTGTGGCAGTGGCATAAAAAGATTCTCACAAATTTTGTACATGAAAACACAGATTTTAAAGCCCACTAAAATGCACTTCAGCATTCACAGATTATCTGACCAGAGGAGAAAGCTCAAAGGTAATAATCTTAAATTCCTAAAATGTCTGCAGCATTTCATATTAAAGCTATAAATATTGTATCAATAGGAGGCACTGGTTTTTACATAACACTAGAGATTTGGCCACATAAGTTGGCAAACAAGGAACTGAAAACAAACTGAACTTGTAGCAAATAGAAGTGTTACTTTGGTTGAACATGATTTAGTGATGACAACTAGATGGAGGCAGTTTGAAGAACAGAAAAAGAAGGAGGGAAAGCAGAGCATCAGCCGTCTGTGATAGGTATGACACAGCTTTTTAACTAGATAAAAGAAATTATTTCTCTGTGGCATCTAACAGCTTATGAAAGGAGACTCATATCTCAACAGAAAGAAGTCAACACTGGAAAGATGATCCACTCGTAGGATTTCCCTACGATAACATGCAAAACCTAATCAAATCTCCATACTGTAGACATGGAGTTCATTTGACATACCATGGAAATTTTGACAGCAAATTCATACCCTTAGGAGACATAGTGGGATACTCTATTTGCTTTGTAGTGCCCTGGTAAGCAAAAACAGCTATTGAACCAGACTGTAAGGGTTACCTTGCCCACTGCTTTCACAAACCGAGAGTGAGAGAAACAGTTTTCCTTCACACAGCAGATCTAACTGATGAGGGGTGCCAGGCCTCAGCTGGCATGCAAGAGCAAGTTTTCCCAAATAATTCTAAATGAGGTATTTTTTTTAGAGAAACAGCCATACTTGATGAAAATTTCTGGCAATGGAGAACACACCAGGAGATAAGTTGCTCCCGCATTTCACTACCCTGACTGCAGCTTGACAAGCAGCGTGACTTTCTCCACTTCAGTCCTGTATTCATCTGGTCTTAAATCTAACTGTTATACTAGCCTTCAAGGTCATACTCTCAGTCCTTTTCAGCTGGTCTGTACCCTTAAATTTTTACACTAGACAGAGAATTACATGCTTTAAACGTGTTCAGTGTTCCTTGCTACAAGTCTGATTTCACACTTGGCCATACTGAACACTGTCTCCTTGTGCCTGGCTTACCGTGTGATTCAGCATTACTCAGAGCAGTCAGCTTATTTTCTTTGCCGCTGACCCACTTCTCCCAAATCGGAGTTGTCTGCAAACTTAAATTTGTGATGATTTGGCATTTTTGCTTGCAGATTAAAACAAAGAATGTAAAATAGCTTCAGGTTAAAAAACAGTCCCTTCTCAGCACTCCACCAGAAACACAGATGTGTAAAAAATATTGTCTGTTTACAATTATATTTTGAGATACATTAGCCTGTTTTGTTCCATTTAGCATGAGCCATGGGAACACTGTTTTTTAATCAAAATGCCATGGGCTATTGAGTTCAAACCCCTACAGACATCTGTGACTGACTAATCCCCTACGGGTGGAACGTGAGTCACTGCATGAACCCCTACAATGGAAGCCACTTAGAGGAGATGGGCAAGGACGATGTGCCCGTGAAGCTCAGAGAATAAGGAAAAGAAGCTGACTTTATCTCAACACAGAGGGAGCTAAAGGGTGGCCTTTTGATTCAGATCATCTATCAAGAGCTGGGTGGATCGACTGGTGGTGTACGTGTCTTTCTGAGTTAGCCAGAGGATAGGGGGGACTGAATATGTGGCTCAACCAGAGTGTAAAAATAACTAAGACCGGTAATGGGAATCACACTGGTATTGTGAGTGAATTGTTTATTGCAACTGCTATATTTTTCTAAGTGGAATTTACATTTGCATTGTGTTTTCAGTATATTTTGTATCACTCTGCTAAATAAAAAATGGCATGTAACATCAAGTATCTTAAAATAAGTAAGTTTGACGTTAAACATTATCTTCTCCATGCATGGAATATCTAAAAGAACCTGGTCTGAGAATACTGGACTCTGACAACATCTATGACAGACTTTACATCAACACCTTTATCAACCAAACATGTAACCTAAAAAAAGAGATGTCTAAATTGTGAAGGTCTACTTCCAAGGAATCCATGCAGATTAGCAGTCATTATATCCCACTCTTTATCAATAAAGTCTCACATCAACCATTCCCTTCGTATGGATGCCAGACTTACCTCACAGTAAGTCCATTTATCCTGTGACAAAACCTTAGCATTACTTCTGCCTCTGAAATTCCCCAAATGTTCTAAGATTATTTAAAAAAAAAAAAGTATGAATGTCAGAGAGACATTTTAATATCGAATTTTCCAGAGCTGAACTGACTCGTCTTAGAGTTAAGCAACTTTCATCAATCATTTACTTAAGATACACAGATATTTTAGTGCTGGTAAAATATGTTCCACAAGACACCTCCAGTGCTAGTAGAGGACAATTTCCTATGTATCAGGGACAGATCTAAGATAAATGCTTTCCTTAACTATCTTCTGATTTGCTGCCAGCACTATGTACTATTACACCACATTTCACTTGTGATTCAGTTCTAAATTTTCAAGATCATTTGCTTCTGACTTATACATGACAAAAAGCAACAGTTTCCATGTTTTCCCACCTGATGCTTTCTATGCTGTGAATTACAACACTGCAGTCATGTCTCTTCTAGGCCCCTGATGTACCAATAACATCACACCCATAACATCCCATTTAAGACCACAAACAAGGATTTCCAGTCCCATTTGCTTATCACCTAGACCCCTTCATTAGCATTTTGCCAATCATGGAATCTTTCTCCTGTGTCCTTTGGTGCCAAGGCTGTTCTCCTACCTCTCATGGTGATTTTACAAGGAATGCTCCCATGTGTTGTCTTTTCATTCTAGTTCTACCTTAAAAAAAGATTATCCATCTATTGAAATAAAGGATCCAAAGGATTGATCCCTATCTCTTCAAAGTTCAAGAATTAGGAAAAAAAAAAAAAACATCCAAACCCTCCAGAACCCCAAACTCTTCATCTAAATCACTTGTCTAATCATTAATTCATATCCAGTATCTTCTACTTGCTTTCTTGGACGATTTCCTCTTCAAAATGTAATACAATTCCAGACCATTTTTCTCTATCTCGTCAGCTGATGCCATCTGAGTTAGTGCCAACGAAATCAGTGGAGCCACAACACTTTACACCAGAGGTTCCCATAGCCAGCAGTCATTACAGATCTGACACATTCTCTAGATACTACCCTAAATGAAGTTTCTATTATGCACTGTAGCACCACAATTATAATCAAAGAAAAATATTCATATTCCAATACACTGCCTATTTCTTCCTAGTGGTTTTAATTACCCAATCAAATTAAAATGAAACAGATTGTGGCATCTTAACAGATATATAGAATTTTTTTTAATTAAACAAGGTTAAACTTCATTTACTTTAAACAGAAAACAAAGTAAAATCAATATGATGTAAAATTCCTCAGTCACTATCGTAAGCAAAATGTTTCACTCAGTATTATAACAACATTGTAAAGCAATTTCCTAGTTTCTTTTGTGCTATAGATTGTCTGACTTCTTTTAATCAAGCCAGTCAGACAACCAATGGTTATTTTCACCTAATAGAAAAACCCTGAAAAGTACTTTTCCCTCCCATTACGCTGCACAAAGCAAAATACATCAACAACCCCAAAAATAAGAATCATCTGTTATGACAGAACAACTAGCCAAAGCAGAAATCCACCTTTCCTTCATGCCACCCTGTACCACATTATACTATGGGCAGGACAAAGTTTTTGAAAACTATGTGTTTACAGTTGGTTTCCAAAAAAAAAAAAAAAAAAAAAAGAAGAAGAAAAGAAAAAAAAAGTGGTAGATGCTCAGCATCTTTGACAATTCAACCAGGACTGCATTAGGAAGTGAAACTGTTCAGCATTTCTTAGCATCAGACTGCTTAAAGGCAAGGACCTAAATACAGTCTTAGGGAGCAAAAGTTCTGCATTGTCTGAAGATAAAAGCAGAGGTGAAATCCTGCTGTCTTCCCCAGTAAGAGTCAACACTAGCCTACTTTGTTTGTAACCAGTGCAAATCAATGGACCGGAGTTAAGCATTTAAGTTTCCTTTAACACTTTTATGGGCTACTCAAAACACACAAGTTAGATGTCTCATGTAGCCTAGAACAACTCACATCGACACCTTGCAAACGTTCAGAGCTGTTTGTATTTTACAACTACATAGTTTTAATAGCAATAATTTGGGGGAGGAAGAACCCAGAAACCAGGAGTGGATGTTCATTGTTATCCATGCTCATACTCAAACTCCATTGATTTCCATGGCAGTTAGGCACCTAAATGCAAATTTGAGGACCAGGGCCTGATTTGTGAAAGTACTTAAAGCTAGCAGTAGACAACATAATGCTTTTTAAAATCCCAGTAGGTCCTCAATCTTCACAATTAGTCACTTAACTTCTCATTACAGTTGGCCCAAATTCTCAGCTGAAAGAGAGGTCTACACTGAGGCAAACCGTGCTCTTAAAAAGTTCTTCAGTTCAAGCTCACCTGGTTCAGCTGACTTTCAGTGCTTTATCCCTGATTTCACTCATCACAGAGGTGTCTGTTGGACAGAGTGAAAAGAATGCACATGATGCAGTAATAGCTTATTAGGAATAAACATTGATGACACGGCATAGAAAAGCATGACTCTCCAAAAGAGAGTCTTGCAAGCTACAGGTTGCAAGATAGCAGTTTTCTGTCAGAAGAGTTGAATGGACTTTGCTTTAGGTCTCCTCTTCAAATGTTAGATTGTATTTGCTGATCTGTTAGAAGTCTAGTTAGGTCTTGCAAGTCTGATGGGAAACAAACCATGAAGTCCCCCTGAGAAGTGAACAGACTTCACTGCTATTTGTCAAGTTTACTGAAATGCAGGTAAATCAGAATTTATATCAGTCTTTAATTGTCCAAACCCTGTCCCCTCTGATGTGCTTCTAACTCCTTTATAAATCACCTTCAGTTGTGTGTTGTACCTGTACCCAGGCAAGCACTGGGTCTGCAGGATTAAACTCCCATTTCCCTCTCTCAAATGATTCCATTAAGGATTGGGTTCATTAGTCAATGAGTGGGATAATCTATTACAAGTCAAATCTCTCCTTTTGCGGTCTCAATACATGTAAGGGAACCACTTGCATGAACGTTCTCACAATGATCAAAAACGACTGGGGGAAAAAAAAACAAACAGGTCCTCCACCCCCAATTCAAAAAACTCCATTCGCCATGAATAAACACAGAAGATTACCCAACCACAAGCCTTTGAGGACTAGACTTAACTGCTGATCACTGACGCTATGTAAAATCTCACTGCTTTCAGGACAGCAATACCATTCCAGATGTTGACGTATCCGACGCTTACATGCAGTCTTGTCACATACTGCATTTATTCTGATGTGATTCTAAGCAACATGAGCTCCAATTAATATACTAAGAATTTTACAAAGCTTAGACACTGATAGTCTAAATTCCTCTTGCATTACTATGCCCTGTGTTTCCAGTGACCAGTCTCCTACTCAGCAGGCTACACTATGCACCACAGCCAAGCTCAGCTCCCGTCACCTTAATACCTGCTAGCTGTTTCAGCTGAGTCCTTCACTTCAAAACAGCTGCCTTACAGTAATGAACGCTGAACGTAAACAAAAATCAAGTTTTCCACAGTTACAAGACAGAAAAGAAATCAAGACCTGTCACGCTCTTATTAAATGTTTTTATCATAAAACTGCTAGAAAATAATTCTTCAAGCCTTGAATTTGCAACTTGAGAACTTCCAACATAGTCTGATCAAGTAAATTGGTAATGAAAACAACTTATCTGCACCAACTCCACAGATAGTTTTTTGGCTTATTGTGGCATCAGTGGTCAAAGTCACTTGTATTTTAGAAGAGGAGAATGCTATTAAGGAGGTGGATGTCAGACCCACACCTGAAAACAGGCTTGGTAGAAGACGAGCTTCAATAGTAAGCGAGCAAAGGGCCACTGCTTGCACCAAGAAGCAGTCAGTAACTGTGGCACAAGTTTCTGTAATAAATTCTCCTTTAACTCCGTTCACAGTTTAATTAAATCCACAGTTTAATTACTACAGCAAAAAAGCACAGAGCAGGGCCACAACTCCACATGAACTAAGTAAAATGCTGTTTCAGTTTTTAAAGGAGGGGCCTGGAAAAAATACTCAAAAGAAAATTAAATCTTTCTGTAATAAGCCTATGAAACATATCAAAGATATATTTAAAATAAGCATAACTTCATTTGAATAAGAAAGCAGGATAAAATTTTAAAGTTTGGTAATGTTTGAAATATGGTATGGTTATATTTACTGATGAGCAGGAAGCTATTTGAAATGTGAAACTATTTTAAAGTAATTTCTAGGCTTTGGGGTTTGACTTAGAGCTTTTCATAGAAGTCTCTATTAAAGAAGCCTTCATTCATATAAATAATTTTATGTGAAAGATGACATAAATCCTCTTGTTATTCCAGGGTTTTCAAGAAGAGTCAAACCTACATCATTGCAATTAAGAGCAAAAGGAAAAAAACCCAGCTTTTACCGGGAGCTGATAGCAATCACCAGCGTTTATTGATTTTACTGTTGCTAGCTTGACAAATTTATGTGAAAACATTTATAGTAAACCATAAATATAGCTTAGAAGCAGTCAAAATATACAAACCAGAATGAGACTCCTTAATAAAAGGGAGCATCTCTACATATGAGCATCACTGATGTTCTGACAGGCCAAGGAAAATCTTAGATAACTTCATGCACAGCTGGTCCTCCAGAGCTTTGGGTAGCACTTTACCCTCAGGAATATTGATTAAAGCGAACAGTGTGTTTCTGACTTGAAGTTGCCACCTTTATGCAACTACAGATTCCACAGATCTGTGGGCTCAGATCCACATTATCAGTTATAGTATCTTTCAGACAAATTAACTCTTCCTTTATCTCACAAAATTCAGAGAGTTAAAATAAATACTAACAGTCCTGCAAAGTAGAGGGGAAGCCTATTACGAGTCACCCTATCCTGTGTCAATCTGTACTAAAAATAAGACCTCTAGTAGCCAATCTGCTTAATGACAATTTATATTCCAGTTACAAACCCGATATGCAGGTCTTGAAGCTACACAGAAGGTATGGATTGTGCCTCTTCTCATCATAATGAAAAAAGCAAAAGCTTCTGACTTGCTAACCCAGGATACAAAGTTTTGCTTTGCTACACAGAGCTTTACAGTTCTTATTGTACTAACTCAAAGGAGGTTTTTGATTGTTTCAGTTACTCCTCGGGACAGGCTGGATATCACACTGAGGAAATAATTTACCTGCAGCATGAGGAGATGGTTAAGTGTGCTCCATGTTCTGAGCTGGTGGTGGAAAACACAGTCTCTCTCACTTGATGTAGAAAAAGCCTTTGAACGAGTGGAGTGCCTTTTCCAAATAAAGGCCAGAACATACTTTGTTTTATATACACATTTTTTTCTAAATACTAGTCTGCAGTACTTTCCATGAAGCAGACTACCCACAGCAAGGCTGCAGGCAAGCTGCCCTACGTCTCTTTACAGTGTGTTTTGATATTGGGAGTCTCCCAATAAAGCTAAATCTCTGGATTTAGTTTTGCCAGTCAAAAAAAAAAAAGCAAGGAACTAACACTTGCATGAGATCAAAGCTCAGGTCTCGAAGCTACCACAGGAATCAAAATTGGTCCAGTTAACAAAAGACATCTATAAACAAATTACTTCTTGTCACGTGTAATTGGCATGGCTCATTGTATTCCTGATCACCTTAGACTGCCCTCTAGCTTGTCTGATACTGATTTGAATTTATTTCAAGTCAAGTCAGCTTACACCAGCAAGAAATCTTAATGCTTTAGCCCCTTTTTCAGGAGGTGAAAGTTTTAGACACAGCCATTATTTCTTTCATTTGAAAGAGTACCATAGATTTTGTGTTTAATAAAAGGTACTTCATCCTGCCTACCCCTTTGTGACTTCAGTTGCTAAGAAAAAAAGAAGCAAATCTGATGTTGGCAGATAGAAAAATCTGAATGTGCCAAACTGCAGTCTTTAATAAAAATAGCTGTTCTCCAAAGTTACCAACATTTCAGTTATTTCACCTTCCTTGGCATTTACAGCCAGCTCTGCAATGGGCTTGCTTTTCCTTATGTCAAAGTAACAACTTCCTTTTTTAAAGGCCAAGCATAAAACACTACCTTTAACTGGGGACAGAGAGAAAAATCTCATGGCTGACTTAATATCCTACAAATGGACTTGAAGTGCAGTTCAAAAATTTCAATATACCTGTTGTTCCATAAAGTAACCGTACAAAACCTAATAGTACATAATTTATTTCAAACATTTACTGGGCAATAGTTGATTCGATAAAATTCAAAGTTCTCATTATTATATGGAGCAGAACTTTTTGTGCCTAAATCATAAAAATAACGTGTGATTACTGCTGTTGGTATTACATTTCCCTTCCAGATTTTAACATAATATTCGTGCACTTCCAGAGGTCTAACTCCAAGAACAAGGTATATTGGCATACTTCACTAATAGCTGTAGAGACATACCAATCTATTAGAGCTGATGATTTTGTACGTAAACTGGAATAAAATTATTTTACGTTATTATCAACCAATGATCTCCGTTTAAATTTGTTTTTCTAATTTACAAATCTGCAGAAAACCTTACACATATTTTTAATACCTGCAAATCTATTGCTGAGTTAACAGATTACTGCACAATAACCAATTTTATCAGCACTCTCCCTCCCTGGAATCCGTTACTAAATATGCTATAAAAGCACTGCAATCTGGTATGATCCAAAACATAAGGAAGAAAAAGATCATCCAGTCATGTTCTGATAAGCAGCAGAAAATAGGCCTGCGATTATAAGGCTCTCCATCTAAGCAGCCATTGGGTTCGATTTAGCATGCACGGTCATTTCTCATCTGCAGATCGTCTGAGGAGAGCTGCAGGGGACTCGGCACCGGAGCCTGCATTATAATGCACCAGCCGCTCTGTCACCGCGTTGCACCAAAGCTCATGTGCAGGAAATGCCACAGGTAGGTGGCAAGGGGCGGGCGATGACACACCTTACTTGACAAACACTAGATTAAAAACACGCTACATGCCCTCGAAGTCAATCAGAAACAAGAAATGGAAGAAATTCAACTATCTGCACAAGCTTAACTCAGCCCCTTTCCCTCCTTGCACAGGCAGTGTTTATAGGGCATTGTATTACAACAGCTCATCTCACTTGCTTATCAATATTTGTAAAAAGAAACGTATGTCAGCACCGACTACTACAAACAGACTCTCTTGAAAGAAAGACACAAAAAATTAAAGAGTTTGAGATTACCATCTAAGGGATGGCAGACCTAATCCAGTATCACTTGCAGCAGATCCTCCAAGTTTTGCCCTGGGCCACGTGGCAGATGCAGACTTGTCGCGGTCCTCTCCTTCCCCTCCCCTCCACCCCATCACCCACCCCAAGCAGGACTCTTGTCTAATTCTTTCACCACCCCTCCCACATTCTTCAACTCTCCCGACCGGGACACCAAACCTTCTCCAAAAGCACAACCGCCTACCTCTGGGGCAAGACCCAAGCCTGGTCCCTCATTTGAAGGCTCTGAGCTCTTCTCCCTCTTTCAACCTGCTTTGACCTGCATGGTACAACCTGGCCGGCAGCCCGAGGATGAGCGACGGAGCCGCGCGGGAGGCAGCGGGAGCTGCTCCCTTCTGCAGCGGCCGGCACCTCGGGGCCTGCCCCTACGGCTCTCCCGTATTCCCGTGAACCCCAGAAGTTCAAGGAGGATTCAAGAAAATGCAAGGGACCAGCTGGTACCCCC